>CM045764.1:152227616-152697997 GCA_025200525.1 Camellia lanceoleosa | reverse complement strand
GTGAGCTAACAAGTAATGTCAGCCTCGGTAGTCTATACCAAGGCTAGACAAGTTTCTCCAAAGGGAGTGTAGCGGGTCTTGTAATCCAAAGATTTTCTTGCTCAAATAGTAGATAGCTCTTCCACTTTGTCCTCGTGACTTATGCAAGCATGCACCCATTGTAGTTTCAACATTGAAAGATACAGAATCAACGTGCTTCCTACCAAAGTGTGACAACACGTGGGTTCTCAGAATATTGCTTAATTTGTTCAAAAGTAGCTTGGCATCACCGTCCCATTGAACTTCGCTTTCTTTTCTTCAAGAGACCAAAGAGTGGTTCACAAGTCAAGGTTAATTTAGAAATAAACCATCTTATGAATTGCACTTACCTAGAAAGCCTCGCTACTCTTTTTCAAATTCTTAGTGGTGACATTTAAGATGGCCTTGATTTTGAAGGATCGACCTCGATACCTCTCGGTGATCAAGAAACCTAGCATTTTCCCCGCAACAATCAATGTACACTTTTGAGGATTCAAAGAACCTATACTCTCCGATCCGTTGAAAGAATTTTTGCAAGGCGTGTAGTGGCCCTCTTTCCTTGGACTTGACAATCATGTCATCCACGACACCTCAACCTCCTTGTGGATCATGTTGTGCAATATTGTGGTCGCAGCTGCTAATACGAGTCTCAAAGATTCTTCAAATTTAAACGATCACCTTATAACAATAGGTTCTACCGGTGGTAAAAGCGCCTTCTCCGCCTTCGGGCCATCAATATCCGATCAGAGTTCTAAAACCCATCCATGAATGAGAGCAATGCATGCCCTGCAGTGAAGTCCACTAATTCGTCGACATGTGGCAGAGGAAAGTCATCTTTCAGACTAGTTTTGTTCAAATCCCTGAAATCCACACATACCCAAATTTCGCCATCTTTCTTCTACTGAACAATATTGGCACAACCAAGTTAGGTGTTCAGATACCGCCAGAACCCCGCGCATTTTGTTTGGCGATTTCTTCTTTGATCTTGAGAGCCTATCCCGGATCCTTCGAAGCTTCGCTAATGTGTCAAGCCTCCGGGTCAAGAAGGATCCGGTCGCATAACTCAGGATTGATTCTAGGCATGTCTTTGTAGGACCACGCGAAACATCTTTGAAATCTTTTAACAAAGCGATTAAGCGCCAAGGCTTCCTCCAAGACAACGTGGACCCGATTTGGACCAACCTTGGGTCCTTCTTAGTACCAACATTAATTTGGGTGAACCAAGGGTTTAACAAACCTCCTACTCTTGATCAAGCAAATATTTCAAAATCGGAGGAATTTCTTCCTCGCTGCTTTCATCAAAATTTTGAAAATCCAGAGTCATGAAATAAATTAAGGGTACAGTAAAGTAATTGAAGGCCATGTACCAAGATCATTCTCATTAAGCACTTCCAAGTCGGCGGTTCTTCTGCTACAACAGACTCAAAGGAAAAAGAAAAGACAACTTAGACAGATCTGCGGCATCCTGTTGTCACCACAGAATATCAACTCAAACTCAGATGAGCTGAACCCGATTCTCGACTCTACAGACTCAAGTGGAATCAGATTTTGGCTCACTACCGACTGCTATCAAGATAAGAAGCCTTCCTCAGATTGCGACGAGGAAGATGCAATGGATGCAACCAAAATGTTTGAAGGTGGGTTCGCAGCTTTCATTCCCAATCATGGACACCGAGAGGTCATCCCCAAGCACACCAATACCCCCATTTCGATCTCGCGCCTCTGAAACCTCCTCTTTGTAATCGCTTAGCCTCATATCGGGTTTATTTGTTCCTCGGCAACATCATCCTCGAGATAGTTGCAAGTCAAAGAATATCTCAACCTCGCAAGCGCCTCTCTCGTGATTCAACCATGGCTCGGGAAGTCGCAGAACGGAAGTCCTCCCATTCTCGACAAAGCATCCGCTCAGGCACCCGAATAGGTCGGTGCATCAACTCAAATGCTTCCTCCGCTTAGCTCGCTCTTCGTGCCATTTTTGCCTTTCCTCATCCAAATTCTTTCAGAGGCGTATAACCTAAGCCAAAGGTATGTGGGTTATGCGGCACTTCGGCCGATGCTGCAATGCCTTTCCGGCCACTTTTCCCTAATCCCATCTCGGGGATGTGCTGGAGTTTGTTCATAAGGTACACTGACTGTGCACTAACATACAACCCCTCACCAATAGCTAAGATGTTCTGTATAACCCGGGCCCCGGCTAGGGTAAATCCTGATAGGAACACATTTTCCGCACCATGTTCAATTTCCAGGACTGGTGTAGAAACCTCTGGTGGCGGATGGATTGAAGAATTCCCGAAAACAATGGGCACCCCCTTCCCGTGGGGGTATTTCAACATCTGGTGCAAGGTGGAAGAGACCGCCTTCACCTGGTGCAGCCACGACCGCCCTAGAAGTAGATTGAAGGTCGCGGGAACGTCCAAAACGTGAAAGTCAATATCGTGGTTGTCTCGACCGACTTTAGTCCGGATCCGCAGCCCCATCACTTCGCTAGTATTGTCATATGCCCGAATTCGGGCAAGAGGTTCAAAGTCCATGGGCTTCAACCCGATTGCATATGCCATCCTAGACTGACATACGCTGATAGCAGATCTCAGATCAACAAGAACCACCGTATCCATTTGTCTCGACACTCCACAGAGATGTAAAGTGGTTTGTTATGGTTTGAGCCCTGCCGCAACTCCTTATCAAGAAGGTTAATGTCAGGAAGCTCCTCCCAAAGACCAATCTTACCGCTTCAGCGTGGTATCAATCGAAAGTTTAGCCTCGCCCATTGCGTAAAGGACAATTTTGTCCAGGTACCATTAGCCATAAGGCCCCTCAGATGGAGATGTTCCGTCGCATTTTCTTAAGCTATTTCGTAACATCCTTCTTCGAGTAGTTTCTCCTTCGCTTTTTCGCTTTTTGTCCTTTCCAGACGCCTCTTGTTGATCTAGGTGTGGGGGTTTGAAGCACCACCCGCTCCTAGTCATGTGGGCAACTTCGCCAATATACCAAGTATCATCCACCGGTTGCTCCCCAATCTTCGCCTATGTGGGCAAGACATAGGTTGTTGTCCTCCCACCACATTCCGTCGACTCATCGATAAGCAAATTTATCTCGTTCTGTCATTAATCGTTTTAAAAGACAAAGACATTCCATTCCCTGCGTTTCACAAAGACATTCTCATTCCTCACAGGCTTTGACCTTTCTAGCCTTCTCCGTATCTTCGATCTTTTCCCGCCTAAATCGCTTCAACAGCCTTGTCGTTTCTAAGATCCTCTATACTCGAAATGCTCGATTCTCGAAAGTAAGATTCTTATCACCGATGCTCTCCGGCGATTGCTCTCGATTCCCGCCATTCCAACCATCGCCGATGATATTCCAACCCCGACGATCTCGGTCCGGAAGTTCTTCAATAACATTCGGCCACATCGAGCCACCCGATAGCTTCGCTAACCCATCTAAATCAAACCACTTGACAATTACGCCCCTGATCCTGCTCATTGAAGAATTGAAGGTTGGCTATGTCCTATTCCAATTCCGCTTAGGTCATCTAGCCCCGATTAGGGTCCATCCTTTCGAACGACACAAATCTTTGCCGCAAGGTAGTTCCACCTCGGCTTAATCCGCCTGCTGGTGTAATGTAACCACTGTTGTAATTAACGCCACGACCCTCAGTTCTCAATAATCATTTCCATTCGCCCGCAATCATCCCGCTTCTATCATCGATAGTCACCACCACCTACCAGATTGGTTTGGGAAATGTCTAGCATGTACAAATCCATGCTTTAGAATGAACACCTTCAAATTGGATAGGTGAGAAGGGTGATATATATGCTTGGGTCATATGGGATGACCAAGGTTTGGATGAGGTTGAGGTGTTTGGGAGGTGGAGCTTGGTTATGTGGTGGAGGGGTTGGTTATGACGTTTGGTTTTTCCGGAGGTGCGATTACCTTATTGTCAACGAGATCTTGGATATCGTGACGCAGTCTAAAGCACTAGTCGGTGTCATGACCATGTTGTTGGTGATGGGCACAGTACTTAGCTGGGTTATGGGAGGAAGAAAGTTTTTCTGGTAAGGGTCGCGGCTCTAGGGGCTTCAAGTGCCCTTTCTTGATCAAAACCCCCAAAGCTTTGGATTGGGGCATGATAGGGGTGAAGGTTCTTGGCCTCGGGATATCTAGTCATTTGTGAGCTACTACCGGATGCACCAAAGGAATGGGATAGCAGTGAGGGTTTTTGGAGTGGTGGTGACCATTCTGACATTTGAAGATTCGCTAGTTGCAAAGACTGCCAGTGCTCGTGATTTTGTATCATGTTGAATGCCCTCTTGGCCGCTTCTCTCTCATTATCAATGAGGCCTTGTTTCATTGCACCTCGATCCGCACCCCAATCTCATGTAGATCCAAGAAGGTGGATAGGGGAGGACGATCATCCTTTGCATGAGCTTGGGCTGGAGGTTGCGCACAACCATCCGTATATGATCTTTGTCCATGGGCCTGATGGTCATCATCGAGGCTTTGGCCCTCCAACAGGTTACGAAGTCGAAGAAGCACTCCTTCGGTTCTGGCCTGGTTGTCTCAAGATCACGGGTTGTAATCTCAATTTATGACAGGAGTATTGAGCTATGAAGGCCACATCCATCTCCTCCCAACACCTCTTAATAGAGTCTTCTAATTTTGCATACCAAATAGCCGCTACACCCGACAGGGTCCAGCCAAACAGTGAAAGCTTCTGTAACCTGGAAAGGCCTATCAGACTTAGGATGTTTGAAATCAGGCGCAAGTGCACCATAGGATCCCTTAACCATCAAAGCGGTCAATATGTGGCATCTTAAACCACCCAAGCAAGATCACGGCCAAGTCGGTATACCCATCCTCTATATCCGGAATGGACTTCACACCTTGGGACTTCTTGAAAAGCTTTTCTAGCTTGTTTATTTTAACGCCATGGATCGACCTTGAACTCAAACGGTGAATCAACTAGGTTAGTGGGCACTTTAAACGCTTGGGATAGGATTGGGGCGGAGCCGCCTGCTGGAATGTTCGTATTTTCCCAGACATTTGGCATCTCCCGAGTATGGGAACTCGGGTGGGGAGAGGAGTGTAAAGTAAACAGATGTCTTGCCATTGTAGTCCGCAATTAACTCTGCTTGTTGGGTGACTACCTCAGCTTGACGTGCCGACACTTCTACCTGACGGGGAGCATCCTCGCAAAGATGGCTTTATATTTTCCTAGAGCCGACGATCATCTCTTCCATATCTCGCCATATCGTGCTAATCTAATTGAACAAACGGTATATCCGACTTTGCAAGAGGAATCGAGACCACTTAATCGCTTAAGGATCGCCGATCCGACAACCTTGTACTAATACATTGCGCTTCTTGACCTCCGCCTTAGCAACCGGGGTAAAGAAAGAAACACCGCTTGTCCGCCTATCAAATCCTAGATCGATTAAGTCTCGACCGACTCAAAGTGCTCGGGAATATTCGCTTAGTCGATGCAATTGTGCTAAACTACCTTGCAAAACGATAAATAAAGCATAATAAGGAAATAAACAACCAAAACACGCAGGTGCTATGTTATGAACTCAATAAATTAAAGACAACACACAATTGCCTCGACAACACATAGTCGGCATAACAACACACAATGGTATTTGTAAGTCAACACATTGTCCTTAACTCGATCATCGTGCCCCAAATTGTTGTCCCAAAATCAATCTAATACCCCAAGGTAAACCGATTCTCCAAATATTGATGCCTCAGTTCGATACCTGCATTTGCAACCGATATACACAACCCTCAGAGAGGCACACTCTCCAAAAGCACATAGCAAGCAAATGAGAACCAAAACACCCCTATGGAGGGGTGGGGTTTCCCTGTCCTATTTTGTCAGGAGCTAGGGTTTCACTATGCACACAGCGGTTTCAAACAACCTATAATCGGGTAAGCAACCTGTCCTAGTTTGGATTGGTCATTATGGATTCTGAATATGCACTAGGTCGAATGGTCAAAAAGGGTGTCCCGATAAAAATCGAGGTTTGTGTTCCTGCAGAGCTCGTGAATCGCCAAATTTTTATGGCACGCTTCTCAAAGCAAGCCTCCGACAAACCGTTCAAGAATAGCACACGACAAACATGGTGTCCTAGGCGCACCAATGCAAATACAATGCAAAGAGACACATAAGTGTAGTCAAAACAAGATATCAAGAGTTCGAGTCAAGCTTTCTAATTCCCCAGGAGAGTCGCTAGAAATTGTCGACGCGCTCCCGAGGAGAACTCTCCGAGTATCCGCACGTGCCTCGTGAAGCCTGTGATTTCCCATTTTGTTCTCTGTGCTACCACAGTTGGGACTCAAAAGTCACGATTCTGAATCTAATCTCACAATGTGCGATATGAGACTGATAAATCACCAAAGAGTCCAAATCCGGCAAATCGTTTTGGAAAACTGATTTTGTAAAGAAGTGCCAAACATGGACTGCTTTGCCAAATACAGAGTCTCCACCTAAATATTTTGTTTTGGGGGAATTTAGGAAACCCTGACTCGTGCCTAAGGCCACGTGTCCATCATCACCAAAGTTGCCTTGGCTCGGGAACTTGGGTACGATTGGGGAAGGTCATCTATGAGCATTCTCTTGCCTGATCAAAGATCAGCCTGTACTAAGCATGATATCTTGTTTTTGAAAACACATGTGCTCTTATTCCATTTAATTAGTTAATCTTACTATGTGATGTGCACAACAAACAAGTATAGACTAGATCGCCTAATTTGGAACAAAACATTGCATATTCGTTTGTTTGAAAATGGTTTTAAGTTTACTACTCACAAGTAGGCTAAATCGGGATTCAATGCATTGTTCCAATTTAAGTAATCCAACCTTCACCCACAGGCATTCAAGCAGATATATCACATAAGCAGTTAGCCTCATGGCAAGCATGCTTTCATGGAAACATTAACACACATGTGGTATGCTAAAGCGTAAACACTCACAGTGTACTCCAAGCCAAAACAAAGAACTAGTTAGAAATCATGCATGATCCTAGTTCATGTTAAGATGGCTAATGCAACACAAGCGAGAATGCAATTAAAACAGGCTCGGCTATCTAGAATGTCATGTGAAATGCAACTTGGTATGTATTCAAAATGGAATTGAAATACAATGCAGTTAGTATGATGTGCTGAGCTCTTGCATGCAAAATGTATAAATGGATGCAAACATGCGAGCATAAGGTATGCTAATCTAAAAATGCCCTAAAACTAACAATTGTAAGCTGTTAAGTAAAAGGGAGAAAGAAATGGAGGTTGGAAAACATGCATCACACACACGCACGCTTATTACAACAATGTGCCCTCTCGAGGAGGGACCTAATAAGAAGCTAACTAGCTAATCTAAGCTAATTAAACTAATTATTACAAAACAAATTGAAATAGCTAATGCATTACCTAATTAAAGGTACAAACCAAAGCAAAAGCAAGCTATCTAAGCTCGAGCTAAAAAAGCAATAAAAGCAGGAGGTTCTCTGAGGAGAAAACTGATGCATGCAAGTCTTCGCCTCTCGAAATCCAATGCGATGCCTCGATTTCTCTGCTTTCATTTGTTCTCGAACCTTGCACTAAGCTCCGTAAAGCTAAAACTCCACCTTGGGAATCTCAGGAGGGTGGCCGACCACTTTTGGTCTCCAGACACTTGCCACCACTTTTGGTTGTTAAAAACTAGAAAAGTGGTCGCCGCCTAGTTTTTTGGGTGGCCGCCATTGTTGTCAAATCCTAGTTTTCTGCAACAGAGAGCAAGAAAGGGCATGGCAATGTATTCGCAAGATATGTGTACACAACCACCCTCCATATCATGTCATGAACTCAAGGGGGGTGTGGTTCTCGACCCTGCTACTAATCGCAGATTTCCATGCATGATGGCCGAGAGGCGGTTGCACAATTCAATATGAAAATGAATGCACAAGTAAACACACAAAGCCTAAAATCAGATCATGTATGAATAAGAGCTGCCGACGATCAGAATTAAGGCACGCTTTCATCACTTGAAGTATGAACGCTCGCTTTTCCATGTTTGGACTAACACCTATTCCAAACACAATGCAACAAACAACATGGCATGCTCAATGCAATGTAATGCAACCTTAGCATGCAAACATGCAACTACAAGGCATACTCAATGCAACTAGCAACCTAGCATGGACAATGCAAGGCATGACATGGCATACACAATGCTAAATCCTAAGAACTAGATGGCATACTCAATGCAAGGCAATCATAAGGTTCTTAACACAATGTAATGCATGCATGCGCAATGCAATGGGACAAGGGTAACAATATGCAATACACCAAGCATGCAACAACATGCAATAAAACATATTCAATGGACTTAAACCAAAAGGGTGGACCTCAGCCATGCCCAAATCAGTGGCCATAATGCCAAAATGAAGGCACCGAAAACACATACAAACATGCATGCCAATTGGCTCACCAATTGAGGCACTAAGGTGCAACTCTCAAGAACACTTTAAGAGTGAAAAGCATGGAAGTGTAAGAACACTAAGTGCACTGAAATGAGGTAAAAAATGATGCCAAATCATTCAAACAACACAAGTATGGCATGCTAGGGTCCTTAAAGCATGAAGCTATCAAAGAGGACTACAAAAGAGGCATGCAATACATGGCACAAATGCATGAACTAAGCATGGACAGAGCTCAAGTAAGTCTAAACAAAGACCAAAACATACTAAGATGAGGGCTCAAAGGCCTAGGCATGCAAGCATACGAGCTAAAGCATAAACTAGGCAACAAATGCACAATACTCAAAGACACTTAAAGCATGATTGAAGTAGGAACATGGCAATACTAAATTCTCTGAAATGTCATGTTAAGTGATGCCAAATCATGTACACAACACAAATGAGGCATGCAATGGTGCTCAAAGCTTGAGGCAAACAAGAGCATTTATACTACAAGTATACAAAACATGAAGCATGTGACCAAGGCAACCCAAGTCCTAGTACATGTTAAAATGAGTCTAAAACATGCATGGAAGGAAGCCAAAATGTGCTAGCATAAAGGGCATGAAGCATGATGCATACAAGGCAAATATGGTGGATTACACTACACCTATTAGGACCAAGCATGGGATGACTTAAGCAACAAAAATCAGTGTTATATCATGGCAAAATAACCCCAAATAACCACTGAAATGATGGCTCGTAGTTATGGCATGAAGGCATACGCAATGACTCATGTTAAGGCATAAAGGGTGAAACCCTCCAACGCATTGAATGTGTGACAAATGTGAATGTATGGCCATGAAACATGGACTGAAATCACATAACAAGTGATGCCAAATCAGTGAAATAGGCCAAGTAATGCATGCTAGTGGACTCAATACATAAGGCTAACAAGCTAGATTGAACCAAGGCTATACAAAGCAAGTCATGCATGACCAAAACAACCAAAATCAAACCTTAAACATGGTAAAACATGAACAAAATATTCTTTAAGCTAAGCCAAAAGCATACTAAAATGACATGTCAAGGCATGATGCTTGTTAGGCTATTTTATGGCATTGTACTACAAGTGTATGGAGCATACAAGGACCAACCGGACCAAACCAAAATAGAGTCATGATATGGGAAAAAAATCACCAAAAACATGCTGAAATGGAAAGAAAACAAGCTAGAATGAAATGCTACTTCATGAAGCATACAAAGCTAGTTTGTGTGATTTACACTACAAGTGTATTAACCATGCATGGAGTGACCAAACCAAGAAAAAATAGTGGTATGCCTCAGAAAAATAACCACAAATACAAGCTAAGATATGGCCAACAAAAGCTTAACAAAGGTGCTCAAATATGATGCATATGAAGCTAGTATTGAAGACACAAGGAGAGGGGATGACCCTCTCCTATTTAGGACACCAAAATCATCTAGTTGTAGAAAGGTCATGCAAAGGGTTCAACAAGAGCCTAAAGGGATGGTTTCAAAACAAGGCCTAATAAGGCCTAAGAGGGGTAAATCACCCCAAGCAAAAAAGAAGACCTCAAACAACTATTTTAAGCATGCAAAATAAAAGTTTTTCTAGTTAAGAGTTGCTTAAAACGTATGCAAGAAGGGCTAAAAGCTTAAGCAAGAAAGGGGGATTTAAAGGTCAAATGCTCACCCTTGAAGACCTCCTTTATAACTACAACTCCAAAGTTCTTTGAGCTTAAACTGCACTAAGAACACCAAATACAACCTCAAGAAGCCTCAAAGAACAAAGGTATGGTGTTTTAGTGTGTGTTTGTGCACAAAAGTATGATCAAATGACACTTTAAGGCATAAAATGAAGAACAAGAGTAAGATAGATACAACTATGTAAGTATATCTCTCAAGGCACAAAATTGAACCTAGTGGAGGAAGGAGGAGCCTCCTCTTATAGAAGACAAAGCCAAAGCTTGGAGAAGCTAAGGGCCAGGAAATCCCTCCATACGCTGGTATGGAGGATGGTTTAAATCCTCCAAATAGAGCCGAGGAAAATATCTCTAAAAGGTGACCACTTGAAGTGGTCACCGCCGCTAGTGGTCGGCCGACCACTTCAAGTGGTCTCGAGAACAACAACTGGTTGGCCAAGGTGGGAGAGGGCCCAGGGCATGAAAGAAAGCTAGTGATGTCGTGGCCGACCAGAAAATGTGGCCCAAAGACCAAACAAGCCAGTTATCCGACCAGAAAACTGGCTGGTAGAAGGAAAAGTGGTCTCCAAGGAGAAAAAGTGGTCTCCCACCCTTGTACCACCTTCCAAACAAGGAAAACAAGGTTTGTACCAAAAACAAACCAAAATGGATGCAAGATCAGAGATCGGGAGGCAAAGCACGCGGCCAAAAGCGTCGAAAACTAGTCTACGGGCATCAAAAGTGGTATGCGACCACAAAAGTGGTCTGCCGGACCACAGTGTTCCTCTAGGCAGAGGCAACAAGGTATGGTTCAAAAAACACGCTAAACGAAGAATGTTAAGTGGTCCCGAGACAAGGCGCGTGGCCAAAGGCTTCAAAAATCGAAAACTAGTCTCCAAGCGGGAAAAGTGGCTTACAACCACAAAAAGTGATCTACGACCACAAAGAGATGGTCTACAAGACCACTCCCTCCCTCCAGGAAGAGAAAACAAGATTCGGTCCACAAACTGAGCCAAAGCACAAAGAGTTCAGAGTCTCGAGGCAAGGCTTCACCAAAACTCCAAACCTCTAAATGAGCACAACATGCACCATCACCAAGTGCTCAATTGATGACGCCCGAGTCTTAAGGTCGGTCAAAATGGGGTGTCTACACCACGCATTTTGGCTTTGCACATCTGCACACACTTCGTACAATGTTCTTGAATTTCTGTTTCTTTCTTGAGTTTGAATCACACTCTTTTTTTTTTTGTTTCCTTGTTGCATTTTCCTGATTCTTGCCTTTAATTCTATGCTTCCATATAGATTTAGGCTTGGGTTTTGGTAGACAAATCACAAATTTAGGGAAACCAAAACAAACTCCCTTTGATCTTGGAAAACCCTTGCCCCATTTTCTGTTTTGGGTTTAGCCGAGGTCTTTTAAACCTTAACAAGCCATTTCCTTTTGAAATCCAACACCTTCCCCACTTAGCCGATGTTATGGGTATGTTCAGGTGGAGGGTAGACAACCCAACTAAGCTAGAATACTTCAGGCAGGAGTTTGTCATTCCTGCCGATGTCCACCTTAGGTTGGCAGGGGAGGAAGACTCCATCATGCCTGATGGAGACTCCATGGCTTTCCCAATAGTAGCCTTTATTGAGTGTGGGCTTAGGTTCCCCCTTGACTTCCTCTTCCGCGAAATCCTTCACTATTACAAACTGAACCCAATGCAGTTTGCCATTAACTCTTACCGAGTCATAAACGGCATAATTGCCTCAGCCAAAAAAGAGAACGCTAGGATAACCCTACCCGATATCCAATACTACTATACAATGTGTGGTCTGACGTTAGAAAAGGGCTACATATATTACCTTAAACCGAGATCTACATAGTACAAACTTGTCGCCGACCTCCCAGACTCCAACAAGGGTGCTGGAGAGGATTATTTCATCGTCTCGACCAACTGGGAATTCCCTCCAGATGATGACCTTCACCTCTACCCTTTAAGCCGAACAGTGTTCAGAGAGGGAGATGGTAAGAGCCAAGTGTCACTTTTCTCACTTTCAAGTCTTTATTACTATTATTCCTCTTTATATGTTCTAATGGTTGTTGTTCACTTTGTAGCCCTTCCTCAACCACCCAAGGACTTTCGCAAGACATTCTTCCCCAACAAGGACTTCAAGAAGCTGCTGGACTTGCCTGTTAATCAGCGCAAGGCTCCTCTGCTCCTCAACTTCATCACTACTTACAAATCAACATTGTCCAACGTCCCTATGAAGTGCAAGTCTCCGCCCTCAATAGAGTCATTATCAAGGCTAGACCAGGGATTAACCTCTGACCTAGCAAAACAGCCATTAACCTTTGCTCCACAACTAATTCCACATTCTCAATGCAAACGCCGAAGTCGTGCTCCACCGGTTGCACCAGCAGGCAGACCGTGAGTCGAAGACGCCGAAGTGCCGAGGCATCATCTTACGATCCAACTAATCCTCCTATTGCCCTACCAGCAATTCACTTCAGCACAAGAGTCACAGTTGCCGCGACATCCGACGAGATGGGACTCAAGAAGGCTGTTGCTAAAGACCTCTTCGCTGACATCCCCAATGTTGTCACGGTCCAGTCCTCACTTTCCCAGTCTCAACCCAAACCCGAGCCAAAGAGGGTAAAAAAAGCCCAAGCCAAGGCAACGGTAACTCAGATCGACTCTGAGGACACCTTGTCGATCTCAAAAATAGCTAAGGTAGAAAAAAGTGCCTCTGCCGCCGAAAAGAGGCCCGCAGAGGCTGAACCTTCCGAATCGACCAAGTCAAAGAAGCCGAGGTCGACGCCTGCTACAACCTCGGGGTCCTTGAAATCTAATGCCCCTTGGACCTTTTCAATCACAATCAAAGACAAGCCAATCAGAGTCGGTGATAGCGCAACTGACATTGAAGTCGGCGTTGCCCTCTCTACTGCCTTGCTCCTTTCCCAAGACCTCGAACGCAATATCGAGGTCAACGAATACGAGAATTTTGCTTTATTGTTGCAGCTCTATGCATAGGCATAACACTTGGTACTCTCAAATCTTTGTTTTTCCATACTTAGAGAGTTTTATTAATTTTTGTTTTTTTCCATTTCTTCTAGGCGATCCAGCACACCCACTCCTTCGCAATGCAGGCCTTCAACATTGAGAAGGAGTTGGCCCGTAAGACCAAGGAAGCTGCTGGCTTGGTCAAATCGCTAAACAACACCGAGGCCAAGATAAGAGGGCTAATAGACAAGGCCAAGGTAGCCAAGCAAGCTCAAGACGAAGCCAAAGAAAAGGCCGAGGCTGCAAAGGCTGTTACTGAGGTCCTCAAGGCCGAGAAGAAAGAGGCTGAAGCTAAAACTACTGAAGCCCAAGCTCCTCGCTGCCTTGGCCACAAAGGATGATGAGATCAAAGCGGCAGACGAGAAAGCATATGCCGAGGGGGCAGCCGACGTTCGTGAGGACTACAAAAAACAAATTAGAGAGGCATGCAACAAGGGTTTCACCCTTGGTTGAATGGCTGCTCTGAAGGAGTTAACTGTCCCCGAGGACTCTCCTCTCAGAGATGCAGGCAGACTTGTGCTGCCATTCCCATCTGCTTCAAGCCAATTTGAGGCTAAGGCTGGGAAGGAAGAAGAAAAGGAAGAAGAAGAGGAAGCCGAAGACGAAGAAGCCGAGGTGGTTGGTGCTAAAGATCCTGCTAGGGCTAAGTCCCCAACTCTGAATGAGCAAGTCCTAGACTTGACTCAAGATGAGGAGGACAAGGTCTCAAAAGGTGCTTTCCCCCAGAAAACAACATCCGAGGTGCCAATCGGCAAAAAGAGCATCGATCAGACTCTATAAGAGATCGACACCGAGCTCGAGGCTGAGAAGGCTGCCGAGAAGATTCTCCAGTTGTCTTCTGGGGCTGAGACACAGCCTGCCACCGACGCCGAGTAGTCTTGCTATAATCTTTTTCTTTGTACTTAGTACTTTCCTGAACAGTGTTTTTTAGTTTTCATATTTGGCTGACGTGCCACTTTTGCAATCTGAACAAGTAATCCCTTTGTAGGCCAAAGTGCCCTTTTTCTTCCTTGAATGCAAGTACAACTTCTTCTTTCCAGTGTTTTGTATGCTTGTAAGCTCTACTGCTTCCATACTTGGAATATTTTGCATGTCTTCAGTTTATTATGCCTTTAGCTGTGCAGTCTCCTCGGATTAACATACCTTGGACATAACTTCCAATCTTGTTCATCTCGGCCTTGGCTTAACACTCAAAAATATTGTAAAAAAATATTTTCACAAGTGTTATTTAAAACTTGTCACTTTACTTCTACTTATCAAGACTTCTGTCTTCCATTATCTTCCAAGTCTTGGCAACATGGTAACCTCGGCAAGTACGTAGATACTTCTTTCAACATAACCTTGGCTTCACTTCAACTTGTAAATGTTCCTTAAAACATTTCAACAAGTGTTAACATAACCTCGACTTAACTTCAACTTGTAAATTCTTCTTAAATTTTCAACAAGTGTTAAACTAACTTTAGCTTGTAAATTCCAACTCCCAAGTATTATTCTCCAGCTCTCTGCCCCCTAATGTGAACTTAAGTTTCACTTGGGTTCTCATTAAGTATGTAGCTATGACATCGTCGCCGAAGTTTTGTTCAAACAGAGACTGGCCGAGGTTCTCAACTGTGGTTCCTCTATTAATCTAACTTAGTTCAACTCCATTATATGCAAGTGTAATTCAACTTTGCCATATAATAAGTCTAAGTTATTCGTCATTTTTCAATCAGAAACATCGCCAACTTAGTTCAACTCTATTATATGCAAGTGTAATTCAACTCTACCATATAATAAGTCTAAGTAATTCATCATGTTTCAATCACAAACATCACCAACTTAGTTCAACTCTATTATATACAAGTGTAATTCAACTCTGCCATATAATAAATCTAAGTAATTCGTCATGTTTCAATCAGAAACATTGCCAACTTAGTTCAACTCTATTATATGCAAGTGTAATTCAACTCTGCCATATAATAAGTCTAAGTTATTCATCGTGTTTCAATCAGAAACATCATCAACTTAGTTCAACTCTATTATATGCAAGTATAATGCAACTCTGCCACATAATAAGTCTAAGTTACTTGTTATTGTTTCAATCAAAAACATCGCCAAGGGACTGGTTAATCGTTTTACACAAGTTTGAAAAAATCGAGCTAAAATTTTATTATTTACTTAGGCAAATAACAAAAAACTTTAAAAAACAAAAAGAAATCTAATGATAGAATAACTTTAGGTTGCAAGTATTCGAGGGTCTTGGCAACTCTTTGTCTTTACCGCCTTCAAGCCGATATGCCCCATTGCCCAAGACCCAGATAATTCTATGAGGTCCTTCTTAATTTGGGGCCAAGCTTGCCCTCTCTCGGGATCCTTCTTGTCGCCGATGACCCTTCTCGTGATGAGGTCACCAACTTGAAACTCTCTTGAGTTGACCTTTTATTGTAAGCCATGGCAAGTCGTCACCGGGTATGCCTTCACTAAATTGATGCTTTCTCCTTGTTTCTTCTAATAGATCCAGATCTCGGCCAAGAGTGCCTCATTGGTCCCATTTTCTACTCCATGGGTTCTCGATCCTCGATGCCGACCTCTAGTGAAATAATCGCTTCGCTATAAGCCATGGCGTAATGGGGACTCCTGCTTGATCTTCTGGTGGTCCGATATGCCCAGAGTACACCGGGCAACTCATCCACCCATTTACCCTTTGCTATTTCTAGCCTCTTCTTAATTCCATCCAAGATAGTTTTGTTGATGCTTCGCTTGTCCATTGCTTTGGGAGAAGCTTGGAGTGGAATAGTAGTTCTTGATTTTGTACTTTGCACACAAGCTCTTGATTAGCTTATCACAAACCGGTACCATTGTTCCGCTATTATCACCCTGATCCCAAACCTAGTGATTATGTTCTTCCATATGAAGTTCTTTACATCAATGTCCCGAATCTTTGCAAGGGGTTTAGCTTCTACCCACTTGGTAAAGTAATCTATTGCCACTAGCAGAACTTCCTTTGTCCAGCTTGCTTGAGGTTGTCTAACAAGGTCCATGCCCCAATGGGCAACTGGCCAAGGGCTAGACACTTGGTACAAATCCGCTATTGGTCAGTGTATCAAAGGTGCAAACCTCTGACACTTCTCACACTTTCTGAAAAAGCTTCAGCATCTTTCTATATATAAGGCACCAATACCCTCGAGTAATGGCTCTATGAGCAAGTGACTGCCTCAGCAGTGGCTTCCAGATACTCCTTCATGTATCTTATACAGAAGTCTTCAACTTATGAAGGATGCACACACCTCAAAAGGACTAGTAAAAGATCTTCAGAGAGATACCTTCCTGTCGAGATCAATCTTGCCGACTTTTAGTCCGATCTTGTGTGCTTCTTTATGATCATCCGCGCTTTTTCATCTCTAAGGAACACTATTATTGCATCCATCCACTTGGTCCCATCTCTACACACATTGCCTCATGCTCAGTGTTCAAGTGGTTCTACACTTGGACCTCGACAAGCCAACTATAATTGTACTTGCCTCTCCCGGTTTCATTGCACTAACCAGTTGGCCAAGGCATCAAGATGGATGTCGTTATCTCGCCTAACTTGTCAGAGTCGGCAAGTTTGGAATAATGTTATCGCCTTCCCACCTCCTTTACGTAGGCCATCATCCTTTCATCTCGGGCTGCGGATTCACATGTTGCCTGCTTGACGGTAAGCTGGGAGCCATAGCAGCCCCTTACCTCGCCAGCTTCCATTGTTGCTGCCAATTTTAATCCTGCGATCAGTGCTTCATACGCTGCTCCGTTGTTTGAGGCCTTAAACCCCAAATGAATAGATTATTCCAAAGATTCGCCCATCCGACGATACTAGTACTACTCTCGCTTCGCTTTTTGTCTGCTTGAACTTCCATCAACAAACAGTGTATGAGTCGCCAATGTAAATACCGCAGGCTCGAGTTTCTTTTTTCCTCTGCTCGACTATCCCTTGGGTTTCTCCTTGTTCACCGACATCGGTACCTCTACCAATGGAGCCCGTTGTATGATGGTGCCTGGTGTGAACTCGGCCACGAAGTTAGCCAAAACTTGGCCTTTGATTGCTGTTCTAGGTCTGAATTCCAGGTCATATTGGCCCAACACCACTGCCCATCTGGATGTCCTACCTATCAGATCTCCTTGCTGCAATAGGGATTTCAAAGGATGCTCAGTTAACACCACAATCTTGTGGGCTTGAAAGTAATGATTCAGCTTCTTGGAGGCCAATACTAAAGCCAGTGTTAGCTTCTCCAAGGGTAGGTATCTGGTCTCTGTATCTGCTAGGGTTTTACTCACGTAGTAAATTGCCCTTTGTTCTCCTTTTTCTTCTCTGATTATCACTGCACTCACTGTATGTTCTGAAACTGCCAAGTATAGAAATAGCTCCTCTCCAAGCATTGGATTTGAGAGAACTGGAGTTGTTCTCAAGTATTTCTTCAAGTCAGCCAAGGTGGCTTCAAGATTCTTCCGTCTGTGAAGAAACTGTGGCTTTCTTCACTAAACGAAATAAAGTTTTGCATTTGTCAGAACTTCTGCTTATGAATCTATTTAGGGCTGTGTAGACACCTCATTTTTGACCGACCTTAAGACTCAGACGTCATCGACTGAGCGCTCGGTGATTGCACATGTTGTGCTCGCTCGAGGTTTCAAGTCTCTACCGAGAGTCTTTCCTCCTAACTTCGACTTTTTGTGCTCTACCCTGCTTTGTAACCAGTTCTATTTTCTTCCTCAAGGAAGGGAGGTCTCAGAGACCATCTCTTAGTGGCCGAGGTCGCTTTTTGTGGTCATAGACCATTGTTCCTGCTTGGAGACTAGTTTCGATTTCAGAGCCGTCTAGGCGCCTGTTCGGATCGCTTAACTTTCTCCGCTTGTTTTATTTTTGGCACGCACCTTGTTTCTCTCTAGAGGGACATCGTGGCTTGAGAGACCGCCAGCCACACGCCACTTTCGCTTAACATGGCTGGCACCCCGCACGCTTTTGGCCTCGAACCCTTGTTTTGCATCCGCCTTGGTTCATTTTTGGCTCGACCCTATTTTCATTGTTTGAAGGTACAAGGGTGGGAGACCACCTTTTCTTGGAGACCACCTTTTCTCCCTGGCCGATTTTCTTGTCAAGAAGCCGGGTCTCCTTTGTTTTTGAGCCACTTTGCAGTCTCCCACTACACCACTAGCTTGCATTCAATTGGGAGACCACCATTTAGGTCATGACCACCATTCATCAACTTGACTTTTGAACTGGTCGGCCGACCAGGGGAAGTGGTCGGCCAACCACCTGAACTAGTCGGCCCGCCTCCTCGCCTGCCTCAGTGAGTTGTTGCTGTGTGCCACTGAAATATAGATCGCATCCTCCATACACATGTATGGAGGATCTTCAGCTTTGTTTTTTAGCTTCTTTGAGAAGCTAAAGCCTTGAATCTCTATAAAGGAGGGCCTCCCCCTACTTTGTGAAGGTTCAAAATTTCCCTAAGGCATACACATATACCTCCCTCTCTATATCTCTACACTTTGGCTCAAAAGTTGCTTGGTTCTTGGCCTATTGCACACCACCTCTTAGCCTACCACCTCCACCATTGCTTTGAGGTCCTTGGAGGCCATTTTTAGAGGTTGAAGGTCTGAGTTTTTTGCCTCAAAGTTGCTGTCTTGCTGCGCTTCAAGGGTAACACACATTTTCCCTCTTTTAAGCATCATTTTGCTCCATCTTTTAGCTATACTTTCAAGCATATTTGAGCTTCGGTGTAAAAAAAAATAAATAAAAAGTCTTATTTTGAGGCCCTTAACATGTTTGTTTAAGATCATTTTTCTGTTAGGGGTCATCTACCCCCTTGCATGCTTCATTCCACCTTGTTTTGAGCCATGCATTAAGGCCTTTGTTTTGAGCTTTGTTTGCCCTTTTGACCACTGAAATCTAGTGGATTTTCTGTGGTTATTATGTGTTTTTGAGAGCCAAAATCAGAGAGGGGTGACTCTCTCTCTCTCTCCTTGTTTTGATTTCTAGCATATTTGGCCTAACAAAGGAGACCTTATTTGCATGCTTCCAAGCCATGTTTCAGGCCATTTTTGGTGAGTTTTAGGACCTGCATAGGCTCTGTCCAAAGCTTGTTTTTCCATATTGGGTGTCCATTTTGCATGTGTAGAATAACCATCTTCATAGCCTATCAAAGGAGCATGTCATTCTTGCATGCATTGACCATGTTTCAATGAGTTTTAGGGCTTGATTTGGCATTTCATACCTCTGAATTTTGCTGGTTTAGTGACCTTTGAATGCCTCATGTACTTGTAGTATAAACCCTCTTCACTAGCTTGTATTGCATGCTATTTTGGCCTTTGATTCTAGCATATTTTGGCCATGTTCTAAACTGATTTTGTGCATGTTTTGGACTGCATTAGCTCTGTTTTTAGGCCTCATGGTCGAATGATGTTTGCTATGCATGGTTGTAGTGTAATACCCTTGCCTAGCTTTGAGTTTTGAAGCCTATTGCATGCATTGTGTGAGGTGTTTGCATGATTCGGGACCATCTTACATGTCATTTTAGAGCTGGAAAATGTGTGATTGAATGCCATATTTCATCCCTTGCCATGCTTTGGTAGAGTTGCATTTGGTGCCTTAGGTTTGGTCCCTTGCATTCATGCATGTTTGCATGTGTTTCCGTTGCCTAATTTCATCATGTTTGGCCACTGATTTGAGAGTGGCTAAGGCCCATTCATTTTAGTTTAAGTCCATCTTGCATTATGTATGCCATGTCCATGTTGTCGCATGCTTGATCGTCGCATTGTGTATACCTTGATTATGCCTTTGTGTATGTCCATCGTCATATGTGCATCATGTATGCCATATAGTGTCATGTGCATTGTGTATGCCATTCGTAGTTCATAGCATTGCGTATGCTAGTTGCACCTTTGCATGTCATTCCTTGCATGTTTTCATGTCTTAGTTGCATTTCGTTTAGGATTACATGCTAGTTGTTGCATCGTGTTTGCATACCATGCCATTCTAGTTGTTACATAGTGTTTGGAGTAGGGTTTAGTCCAAACACGGGAAACGAGGGACGTTTCATACTCAAAGTGATGAAACGTGCTTCGATTCCCGGTCGCCAACACTCTTGATTACCCATGAGGAGTTTAGGCCTTGTTGTGTTTATATGTGCATTCATTTTACATCGAGTCGTGCAATCCGACTCCTCGGCCATCATGCATCGAGATGCGTGATTGGTGGCACGAGGATCGAGGACTACACTCTCTAGAGCTTGTACAATGATGGGGAGAGTGGTCATGCACACATATGTTGAAAATACTTTGCCATGTCCCTTTCGCCTCAGGTTGCAAAAGAAACCGAAACCAATAGCAAAATCGTCAGCCTTTCGAGCTTTTGTATGGTTCGGGACCGCTTAAACAGAGGCAAATTGGGGCATCGCAATGGATTTTATTAAGGCGATTTGAGCATGCATGCATTCCTTATCATTCAAGACCGAAATGAGGCACCATTTCATATGTTTTGCATGCTAGCTTATTTATTTTAGTTAATTTGTTAATTAATTAGGGTTGTATAATAATTAGTCAGAATTGCTATTCATTTCTTGTGTATTATTTATTCGCACCTTCCGAGAGAGGGCAATGTTGTAATAAGTGTGCGTGTGTGATGCATGTCTTCCAACCCCATGTCTTTTCTCCCTTTTATAGCTTATGATGGTTAGTTTTAGGCATGTTTCAATTAGCATCTATATGTTCGCATGTTTGCATTCATTCATCTCAGACATTGCATGCACTGCTCTACAGATCATACTAACTGCATCAGATTTCAATTCCAAGTTGAATACATGTTACTGAGCATCTCATATGCCATCTTAGAATAGCCGAGCCTATCTTAGTTGCATTCTCGCATGTGTTGCATTAGGCATCTCAAAGATAGTTAGGATTCATGCATGATTTCTAATTAGCTTCTTTCTTTGGGAGTACTCGGTAAGTGTTTATGCTTTAGCATCCTTGCATGTGTGTGAGTGACTGCCATGATAGCATGCTTACCATGAGGCTATTTGCTTATGTGATATAACTGCCTGAATGCCTGTGGGTGAAGGTTGGGTTATTTGAATTGGAACAATTCACCAATTGAGAGTTTTAAGCCCACTTGAGAGTGGCAAAATCATGTTTTCTTAAAGCCCACTTGAGGGTGGCAAATCCACGTCTTAGCCTACTTGCGAGTAGCACCATCAAACTGTCTTTCAAATAAACAAACATGAAATGTTTTGTTCCAACTCAAACGATCCAGTCTATACTTGTTTGCTACGCGCATCACATAGCAATTCTAGGCTAATAAACCGGAATAAGAACGCATGTGTTTTCAAAAACTCGATATCATGCTTAGTAGTGGCCAATCTTTGATCGGGCGAGCGGGGGTGCTCATGAAATGACCTTACCCAATCGTACCCAAGTTCCCGAGCCAAGGCAACTTTGGTGATGACGGACACATGGCCTTAGGCACGAGTCAGGGCTTCCTAAATTCCCCTAAAATAAAATATTTAGGTGGGGACTCTGTATCTGGCAAAGCAGTCCATGTTTGGCACTTCTTTCTAAAAATCTATTTTTCAAAACAATTTGCTGGATTTGGACTCTTTGGTGATTTATCAGTCTCGCATTGCACTTTGCGGGATTAGATTCAGAACTGTGACATTAGAGTCCGAACTGTAGTAAGCCCAATGAACAAAGTAGGATTTTCCCGGGACGTTCGGGGACATCTACAGGCTGCAACCCTTCCAATCAACATCTGCACTTGTTTTGCCGATGTTGGGCTCTTTAACTTCAAGATGGCCTTGATGTGATCCGAGCTTGCTTCAATGCCCTTTCTGGTGACCAAGTATCCCAGAAACTTTTCTAACCCAACTCCAAATGCGCACTTCGATGCACTAAATTGGAGCCAAAATGTCCTTAGGATATCAAAGACTGTCTTCAGGTCGGCCAAATAATCTTCAGGTTCCTTGGTCTTCATGACCATGCCATCAATGTATACCTCCACTGTTTTTCCTATTAAATGTCTGAACATCTTTGTCACCAATCTCTGGTAGGTTGCTCCTGCATTCTTTAACCCGAAAGGCATTAATCTATAGCAATACAGCCCTTTTGGGGTGATAAATGCAGTCTTCTCCTCATCGGTGGGGTACATGGCTATCTGATGGTACCCTCGTAAGCATCCAAGAAGCTCATTCTTCCATACCAAGTGACATCCACCAATTGGTCAATTTTGGGGAGTGGGAACTGTCTTTGGGACAAGCCTTGTTCAGCCGGTGAAGTCCACATGCATCTCCACTTCCCATTCTTTTTCTTCACAACAACCATGTTTGATAGCCATGTTGGGTAGTTTACCTCTCAATGGCTCTGGCCTCTAGAAGTTTATCCACTTCCTCTTCTACTGCCTCAACATGTATCAATATAGGCCTCCTTCCTCACTGGATAATAGGTTTGGCCAACCTGTCCACATTCAATCTATGGCAGGTGACCTCGGGGTCAATGCCAGCATCTCAGAGGTGTCTAGGCAAACACCTCAATGTTTGCTCTCAAGAATGCCTCTAATTCCTTTTCCTCCTCACCCAAGCTCGAGCCAAAAGGAAGAAGCACTCTTCATCTCTTGGACTAAGATCTTCTTCAAGGCTTCCTCACTTTTCTACCGGTTTCTTTGTCGACGCCCTCAAGGACCTCCATGTCCTCATCTTCAACCTCTCGCTGCTTCGCCAGACGCTGGTGTGGATTTCATTATCGCCATGGAGCAATTCTTTGCTCGCACCGATCTCCTCTCGACCTCCTCAATTCCATGTTCTGTTGGGAACAGAATAACTTGTGCAATGTTGAGGAATGGCCCCCATTGCACGCAACCATGGCCTTCCAGTGATAGCATTGTAAAGGGAGAGGTGTCAATTATTGTGAACTTCGTTTACCTTCTTGGTTCCAAAGATGCACCTCCAAACTTATTGCTTCCAGGGCCACGCTATATTCCATTAAACCAATCCATTAGACCATTGGATTGTTCCAGATCATCTTGGTAAAGGCCAAGCTCCTTGTAACACCTGACATACATGATGTCACAAGAGCTGCCCTAGTCGATTAGGATTCGCTTTACCTGGCACTCTCTAATTTGGAGGGATACTACCAGGGCATCGTTGTGTGGATGTTGTACCATCTCTAGGTCGTCTTTAGTAAAGAACACCATTGGTCCCTAACACTCATCTGCCCTAGGTCTCTTCTGTCAGACCTGATACACATGTTGCAAGTGTTTTACCTTATGAGTCTCCCCTCGTATCTCGTTCTCATTGACCTTCGAGTGAATCACATTGATCACTCGAGGTCCGCCTGCTTGAGGTTGAGGTGCTGGAGGAGGTGGTGCTGCCGGGGCCCGAGGTAGTCTCATTTGTTCCTCCCTTGTCCTGGCCTCAGCTATCAGGTCCCTTGGGTGACCCTTTCTTACCAGATCTTCCAAATATGCTTTTAGGGCTCTACACCCTTGAGTTAGATGCCGATCTTCATTGTAGTAGGCACAATGCTTTCCCTGACTTCTTCCCATAAATTCACCAAAAACCTTCTCTGGTGCTCTATAATAGGGCTGATTCCGGATTCTTTCTAGCACTTTGTAAACGTAATCTGAATACGGTAGGATCGCCAGCAAATTACCCTCGCTCTCTTGCTTATCAGATCCAAGGTTACCTCACCTCACTTCGAAATGTTCCTCTTTTCTTGTTTTGAGGCCTTTGTCCCCGACGTGCCTCCCTCGGCACTCACATACTTTTCTATCATGGCCATAGGTTCCTCCATTCTTTTTGGCAGTGTTTTCACCAATGATTTTCGAAGCAGACAATCACTATTCAGGCTGTTCTTGAAAGACACGACCGCTACCTCTTGGTTGCACCCTGGTATTCGATTGAATACCTCATAATACCTCTTGGCATAAGCCCTAAGGCTCTCATCCTCGCCGATTCTCAGGGCCATTAGGGAGTCCACCTCCACTACCGTAGTTTGTTTGTCACAAACTTGGCCACGAACATCTCGGCCAAAGCTTTTCTAGCTTTTCGCAGCCTTTCGCAACTTCAGAAACCACCGATGCGATGTCCCCAAAAGATGAGGGGAACACCTTGCAGAGCAACTGTAATAACCCCGACCCTGATTAGTGCTAATTGGGACTTAATTATACCTAATAATAATTAAGAGGAAATCCGGAATTAAATTGCATGTCAATTTCATGAATTTTGTGTTTTTATCTGTTTGAGTTTTAACCTTTAATTCGCAAATTAGAAGCCCCATCGGCGCCCGATTCTGAAATTGATTAGTGTTTTGGACTCGTTAGATTTTATGTAAATTTATGGTAGGTCCAATTAAAATTCGATTTGGAATGTTTAAAACTGATTAAATAACCTCTTAATAATGAACCTAGCTTAATTACAGAAATGCCATTGAGTGGCCATTGTTTAAACTTATTCTTGAGTTCCTATACTTAAACAAACATCCTCATTTAGCCCTTTTCTTCTTCACAAACGACTAGAGAGAAAGAGGAGAGGAGGAAGCTCAATTCAACAAGTTCTAGCTTGGATTTAGAGGAAATTGTAGGCAATTTAGAAGACTTGAACCCACACACTTGAATTTGAAGGTTTAAGGTAGGAATCCACCCTCTCACCATCCTCTCATCCATGTGTTTGAGCTAGTTTTTGTAGGATTCTTGGTTAGATTAGAGTTTGAAGTTGGAAATGGGTTTAGAATGTTGAATTGAAGTCCATAGCATACATGCATGTGCATATTCATGGAAATTGAGTTGTTGGGTGTCAAATTTCTACATGCATGTGCATATTCTTGCTAGAGCCTATGAGTTCAACAAATTTCTGGGTTTAATGATACCTTGGATCATGATTTGAAGCTTTGGAATGCACTTGAATTCATGCATGTGTGTTTAAGCTTGATTCTTGAAAATGGGTTTGAAAATGGTGCTCAAATGGACTCTCTTGGGCAATGATTTGTCAAATTGGCTTTTGAAACTTGTTGTACTATGAGTTTGAAATGTTTTCCTGAATTTGGGGCCCAAGAGGTTGAGTTTTTTGAAGAATGCTTGGTTCGAACTTGAAGACAACTGAAATTCCAGATTTTGCTTCCTCGCCGAGCGAAGGATTCTCGCCGAGCGAGCACCTTTGTTCAGGCTCCGCCGAGCGAGCATCGAGCGACCATCGCGCAGAAAATTTCAACATCCAAGATTTTACTGCTTTCATCGACCGCCGAGCGAAGGAAGGCTCACCGAGCGAAGCCTTTGATTTTGGGAGCTCGCCGAAAGAAGGAAGATTTCGCCGAGCGAGACCCCTGCCAAAGAACTTTTGTAAAATGTTTTCTAAGGCATTTTTGCATCCACATTCCATCCTAGGCATTCCTAGGCCATGATTAGGACTCCATATTAAGGGTAAGGGGTTAGATACACACTTAGAATCATTGGTGTGAGTTTTGTGCATTTAGAAATGCGTATTTCAAGTGTGTATTCGTGATGTGTTATGTAGGTCACGTGCCGCAATCCGTTTGACCCTCTTGACTTCATCTATTGGTATCAACGCCCACTGTGAGTAATAACTTTGTAAAGTTATGTTCAATGTTATGTATTTTCAGTATACTATGATACGAAATGATTGATTCTTTGAAAAGCTATGATATGTTGGAAATGAATGAATGAATGTCCAGTTTTTCTAAAAAGTATTTGTGGCACCCTTAGTCCGGATGGCCCTCGCCCGGGGGTAACAATATCGCGGGCTATGGCCTTGCCTGGGGTAACAATACCATGGCTACTATGCCAAGAAGATATGGATCCTTGTGGTTTTGACCGTCACAGGTCTTCAGACTCCACTTGTGGTCTTCGACCTACCTGTGGTCGCCTTCGACCTACTGTGGTCTTGACCCACCTGCTGTGGTATTAGGACCCACCGATCCGATAGCTAATGGGTGTACCACATATGATCTTATGCAAAATCAGACACTAATGTGAAATCAAATATGAGTATGTATCCGAACTGCTCGATTTGAAATCTGAAATGCATAAGACTGCTTCATAAGATTGTGTTTTGATATAAACTCGATTTCTAACTCTGATGGACATCATTCATTAAACCCTTTACTGTTATTATTCACTGGCTGGCCACGCTTATTATATATATGTAGGTGAGCCAAAGACAAGACCTCGCCAGAGTTGATGGCCTCCTTTCCCTTTTTGGTCACCAAATTGCAGGCCCCGAGGAGGTTCCAGCCAAAGCCTAACCCCGAGGCAGTTTTGTTTCATGCTAGTCTTTGGTCGTGTTTTGTAAAGTTGGATCTTGGGTCATACTTATGTAAATATTTAGTACATATGGGTGTTTCTGGCTAGCATGTTTATATATATAAATAAGTTTTAAATTTTCTCTCCCATGTTTGTCATCACAGCTCATCGGACCTTGGTTATTTTACATTATTGCTTCCGCAGCCCCTTAATAATTGTTAATTTTTTTGGAGGCCGGAGATAATCCACTTGACATCGCCTACACGCCGCTAAACCTATAGGGGCGGGTTTGGGTCGTGACAGAGTGGTATCAGAGCACGAGTTATACCGCCCACACAGGTCCTTATGAGCTTAGGATGTCCTAGTAAGAATTAGGGGCATACCAATTGCATGTGTGGGTGTGTGGTAATACAACTGAACATTAAAACTGAATGTGCACCTGAATATACCTATGCTTAATATCTTCTAATGTCTCAGATAGTAAGATGGAGAACCTGGAAGTGGTGAAAGTGAAACATCCGAGGCTCAGATGAGCCGAATGGACCAAATGCTAGCATCCTTGACCGTGGTAATGCAACAAAGAGACAACAACCTGCACTTCTCCACCACCGCCAAGACAGCCGTTTATAACAAGTGAAATTATTAACCTGACACAGAAATTCCTGAAGATGAAACCGCCAATGCTCTATGGTGGGATTGAGCCTTTGAAAGCTGAAACATGGTTGTTGGAGATGGAAAAGTTGTATGAAGTGTTCCCTTGTTCTGAAACTCAGAAAGTCTTGTTGGCTACTTACACACTGAAAGATGAAGCCCGAAGGTGGTGGTTACTGATTCGAAATGGCCACGAAAATATGACCTGGACCCAGTTTATTACAATCATTTATGACAAGTATTTTCTCAAGAGCTTCCAAACAGAAAGCCTCGCACTTCGTGAACTTAAACAGTAAGATGTCTATGGTGGCTCAAGATGAGGCCAAATTCACTGAGCTAGCTAGGTTTGCTCCCCATATGGTGGACACAGAGGATAAAAAGGCCCGCAAGTTTGAGGATGGATTGGATCTGGACATACTAGACAGGGTGGGAGTTCTGAATCTACCCACATATGTGAGCGTTCTGGACAGGGCATTAATGGCAGAATCCATTCTAGCAGCAAAGAAACAAACTTCTACCCCACGGACTGATTGGGCAGGGAAAAGATCCGGGAATAGCTCTAAAAAGGGCCATTCGTTTTCTGGGAACAAGAAGCGCAACACAGCGTCTTACAACAATTCAAGCCAAGGTAGTGGCTATGCGCCAAATTGCCCCACCTGTGGGAACAAGCACAGAGGTACTTGTCACCGAACATCAGGTGCGTGTTTCAGTTGTGGCAAGACAGGTCATATGATGAGAGATTGCCCACTTAAATCTGAGACTACTAGCCGTCCCGCAGTGAGTTCAAGGATCCGCCAGGCTAAAACCAACGCCAAAGCCAATGCAGGAAAAGAACCGTTGAAACAGGGCCGAGTGTTTGCTTTGGTGCCTGGTGACGTACCGAACACCTATCCCCTGGTGTCAGGGTCACTTTCGGTAGGTTCCCAATATGCCTATGTGTTGATAGAATCTGGGACTACACATTCTTTTGTGTCGCTTGCCTTTTCTCGGAAACTGATTAGGCCACTAGAACATTTGACATGTGTATTATCTCAGATTCACGCCTGGGGATTCTATGATGTGTACTCATGTTTATCCAAAGATGTGATATGGTAGTGGGTGATATGGCGTTGTATGTGGATTTATTGCCTTTGGACATTCATCATTTTGATTGTATTTTGGGGATGGATTGGTTGACTAAATATCGTGCTACTATTGATTGTGCAAACAAACTGTGGTGTTTAGACCGGTATGCCCGAATTTACCTTTAAAGGAATGGGGTAGTTCCTCCCATACTTAATTTCGCTATGAAAGTCAGAAACTACTTAGGAAGGGTTGTAGGGTTATTTGTGTTGCATATTGACTACATCATCCGACAATCCCATCAGAGAAACAATCCTTGTTTGTGACTTCCCGATGTGTTTCCAACCGATGCATCGGGGATTTAGTTGACAGAGAAATTGAATTTACGCTGAGGTGTTTCCGGGACACAACCTATTTCCAAGACGCCTTTATAGAATGTCCATTTCAATTGAAAGAATTGAAAACCCAACTTCAGAACTATTAGACAAGAACTTTATTTGTCCGAGTACTTCACCTTAGGGTGCTCCAAAGGTTATTTGTCAAAAGAAGGATGGGTCTTTGAGATTGTGCATAGACTATGGAATTGAACAAAGTGACTATCAAAACAAATATCCTTGCCTTAATAGATGACTTGTTTGACCAACTTCGTGGTGCCCAAGTGTTTTCTAAAATTGACCTCGTGTCCGGGTATCATCGCTAAAGGTTAGAGCCGAAGACATTGAGAAAACCGCATTCTAACTAGATATGGACATTATGAATTCTTGGTAATGCCGCTTTGGGATGACAAATGCACTGCCGCTTTCATGGATCTTATGAATAGAGTGTTTAAATCATATCCGGATGATTTTATTGTTGTATTTATTGATGATATTCGATATATTCCAAAGACAGGAAGAACATGAGAATCATTTGAGAACCGCCTTGAGATATTGAGAGAAAAGAAGTTGTATGCTAAATTGTCTAAGTGCGATGGCCGGACAAAGATGGCATTTCGGGCCATGTGATTGACAAAATGGTGTTTCTGGACCCTCGTAAAATTGAAGTTGCTAGGATTGGCCGAGGCCTACAAATGTGATGAAGTACTAAGTTTTCGGGACTTGCGTGTTACTACAGAGATTTGTGAAAGACTTCTCAAAGCTTGCCTTGCCATTGACTCCGCTTAACTCGTAAGAACATGCCATTCGACCGAATGATCAAAGAGAGGCACTTTTCCAAGAGTTGAAAACTGTGTTAGGGATCGCACCCATTTTGACTTTGCCAAATGGTGCCGATGGGTTCCAAGTGTACAGGATGCTTCTTATAAAGGCTTAGGGTGTACTAATGCAAATGGGAAGGTGATTGCCTATGCTTCTAGACAACTACGACCTCATGAAAAGAATTACCCAACACATGATCTTGAATTGGCACAAATGTAGTGTTTGCTTTTGAAAATATGGCTATTACTTGTATGGGGTAACTTGCGAGGTGTACACCGACCATAAAAGCTTGAAGTATTTCTTCACTCAAAGGGAATTGAATATGAGACAGAGGCGTTGGTTGGAACTAATCAAAGATTATGACCTGCAGATCTTGTATCACCCGGGGAAGGCTAATACTGTGGCAGATGCCTTGAGCCGAAAATCCGGTGCAACTGTGTCATGTTTGTTATCCAGCCGAAAGGATTTGTCAACTGACTTGGAACAAGATGGACTGACATTTGCTATCTCTGCCTAACCTGCTATTCTTGACGAGATTAAACAGAAACAATGTGAAGATGAACACTTGAAAAAGATTATAGAGGAGTTTGATTCGAAACCGAGGCCCGAATTTATGTTTGAAAACGGTGTGCTGAAATTTCAGAGCCGTCTTTGTGTGCCTGATTGTTGTGACTTGAGAAAACGTGTTATGACCGAAGCTCACAGTAGTAAATTTGCTATGCATCCAGGGAACATGAAGATGTACCACAATTTGAAACAGAACTTTTGGTGGCCTGGAATGAAGAGGAGTATCGCAGACTTTGTGGCTAGATGTCTACATTGCCAACAGGTTAAAGTCGAACACCAACGACCTGCCGGTTTGCTACAACCACTCCCAATACCAGAATGGAAATTGGAGCACATCACCATGGACTTCATTGTGGGATTGCCTCGTTCCTCCCGAGGTATGGACTCTATTTGGGTTATAGTTGACCGTTTGACTAAGTCTGCACATTTTCTGCCTGTTAAAACTATTTATAACGCTGATAGACTGGCTAACATCTATATGACTGAACTTGTGAGACTACATGGAGTGCCAGTATCTATTGTGTCTGACAGGGACTCGAAGTTTGTGTCAAGATTTTGGCAGAGTTTGCAACAGGCTTTGGGAACAGAATTGAGATTGAGTAGTGCTTACCACCCACAGACTGATGGCCAGACTGAACGAACTAACCAAACTCTGGAGGATATGCTTAGAATGTATGTGCTAGATCTCCACGGAAATTGGGAAATCTACTTGCCATTAGCCGAGTTTGTGTACAACAACAGCTATCACTCAAGTATTGGGATGGCTCCTTACGAAGCCTTGTATGGAAGAAAGTGTCGATCTCCAATATGTTGGGCTGAAGTAGGTGACAGACCCTTGTTGGGACCGGAACTTGTGCAAGAAACAACTGAGAAAGTGAAACTGATACAACAGCGTTTGAAAACTGCACAAAGTAGGCAGAAAAGCTATGCCGACGTTCGAAGAAGAGAAAGGGAGTATGAAGTGGGGGACCATGTGTTTATTAAGGTGACCCCGATGAAGGGTCAGACCCGATTTGGTGTTAAAGGAAAATTGGCTCCGAGGTATGTTGGACCTTACGAAGTTCTTGAAAAGATCAATCCGGTGTCCTACCGAATAGCCTTACCGCCGGTGATGGAACATATGCATAATGTTTTTCATGTATCGATGCTTCGAGAATATCTGCGAGATCCGCTCCATGTCATTGAGCTGACGCATGTACTTTTGAAAGATGACTACACTTATGAAGAAAGGCCTATTCAGATTGTGAATCGAAGGATCAAGAGGTTGAGAAATAAAGAGATACCGTTGGTGAAAGTGGATTGGCAGAACCACGGGGGAACCTATGCAACTTGGGAAACCGAGGAAGACATGAAGAAGAGATATCCGGATTTGTTCCTACTAGACCCGACATTGGCTTCAAGTGAAGGTAACTTGAGTTTGGGGACCAAACTCTTTTAAGGGGGGAAGACTGTAATAACCCCGACCCTGATTAGTGCTAATTGGGACTTAATTATACCTAATAATAATTAAGAGGAAATCCGGAATTAAATTGCATGTCAATTTCATGAATTTTGTGTTTTTATCTGTTTGAGTTTTAACCTTTAATTCGCAAATTGGAAGCCCCATCGGCGCCCGATTCTGAAATTGATTAGTGTTTTGGACTCGTTAGATTTTATGTAAATTTATGGTAGGTCCAATTAAAATTCGATTTGGAATGTTTAAAACTGATTAAATAACCTCTTAATAATGAACCTAGCTTAATTACAGAAATGCCATTGAGTGGCCATTGTTTAAACTTATTCTTGAGTTCCTACACTTAAACAAACATCCTCATTCAGCCCTTTTCTTCTTCACAAACGACTAGAGAGAAAGAGGAGAGGAGGAAGCTCAATTCAACAAGTTCTAGCTTGGATTTAGAGGAAATTGTAGGCAATTTAGAAGACTTGAACCCACACACTTGAATTTGAAGGTTTAAGGTAGGAATCCACCCTCTCACCATCCTCTCATCCATGTGTTTGAGCTGGTTTTTGTAGGATTCTTGGTTAGATTAGAGTTTGAAGTTGGAAATGGGTTTAGAATGTTGAATTGAAGTCCATAGCATACATGCATGTGCATATTCATGGAAATTGAGTTGTTGGGTGTCAAATTTCTACATGCATGTGCATATTCTTGCTAGAGCCTATGAGTTCAACAAATTTCTGGGTTTAATGATACCTTGGATCATGATTTGAAGCTTTGGAATGCACTTGAATTCATGCATGTGTGTTTAAGCTTGATTCTTGAAAATGGGTTTGAAAATGGTGCTCAAATGGACTCACTCTTGGGCAATGATTTGTCAAATTGGCTTTTGAAACTTGTTGTACTATGAGTTTGAAATGTTTTCCCAGAATTTGGGCCCAAGAGGTTGAGTTTTTGGTTGAAGAATGCTTGGTTCGAACTTGGAAGACAAATTTAGAAATTCCAGATTTTGCTTCCTCGCTCGAGCGAAGGATTCCTCGCTCGAGCGGGCACCTTTGTCCAGGGCTCCGCTCGAGCGAGCATCGAGCTACCATCATCGCTGTAAAATTTCAACATCCAAGATTTTTTCTGTTTCATCGGACGCTCGGCGAAGGAAGGCTCGCCGAGCGAAGCCTTTGATTTTGGGAGCTCGCCGAGCGAAGGAAGGCTTCGCCGAGCGAGACCCCTGCCAAAGAACTTTTGTAAAATGTTTTCTAAGGCATTTTTGCATCCACATTCCATCCTAGGCATTCCCAGGCCATGATTAGGACTCCATATTAAGGGTAAGGGGTTAGATACACACTTAGAATCATTGGTGTGAGTTTTGTGCATTTAGAAATGCGTATTTCAAGTGTGTATCCATGATGTGTTATGTAGGTCACGTGCCGCAATCCGTTTGACCCTCTTGACTTCATCTATTGGTATCAACGCCCACTGTGAGTAATAACTTTGTAAAGTTATGTTCAATGTTATGTATTTTCAGTATACTATGATACGAAATGATTGATTCTTTGAAAAGCTATGATATGGTGGAAATGAATGAATGAATGTCCAGTTTTTCTGAAAAGTATTTGTGGCACCCTTAGTCCGGATGGCCCTCGCTCGAGTAACAATACTGCGGCCTATGGCCCTTGCTGGGGTAATAATACCATGGCTACTTATGCGCGAAGATATGGATCCTTGTGGTCTTCGGACCACTGTTGTGGTCTTCTGACCTACTGCTTTGTGGTCTTGGACCCACTGTTGTGTCTTCTGCCTACCATTGTGATCTTAGGACCTACCGATCGATAGCTAATGGGTGTACCACATATGATCTTATGCAAAATCGTACGAATGTGAAATCAAATATGAGCATGTATCCGAATGCATTCTCGATTTGAAATCGAAAATGCATAAGACTGCTCATAAGATTGTGTTTTGGATATAAACTCGATTTCTAACTCGGTGATGGACATCATTCATTAAACCCTTTACTCTGTTATTATTCACCGGGCTTTCGCCACGCTTTATTATATATATGTAGGTGAGCCAAAGACAAGACCTCGCGAGTTGATGGCCTCCTTTCCCTTTTTGGTCACCAAATTCATGCGCCTCCCGAGGAGGTTCCAGCCAAAGCCTAACCCCGAGGCAGTTTTGTTTCATGCTAGTCTTTGGTCATGTTTTGTAAAGTTGGATCTTGGGTCATACTTATGTAAATATTTTGTACATATGGGTGTTTCTAGCTAGCATGTTTATATATATAAATAAGTTTTAAATTTTCTGTCCCATGTTTGTCATCACAGCTCATCGGACCTTGGTTATTTTACATTATTGCTTCCGTAGCCCCTTAATAATTGTTAATTTGTTTGGTGGCCGTAGGTAATCCACGGATTCTTGGCGTTACGCCGCTAAACCTATAGGGCGGGTTTGGTCGTGACAAAGAACGGCTCGTTCGGTGTATACTGCCATTGAGTTCAGGTACAAGCTGACGTGAAAGTTCAGGTCAGACTTACCGTCGTATATCTGGAATCTCGGCATATGAAACCTTTTCGGGGCCTCAAATTTGTCCAATTCTACCGAAAACGGTGTTCTCAGCTTAATTGGAGAGGTTACCTTGGCGTCTTGTCTCTTCCTCTAGAAGTGATCCCTTAGATCCTCCTTGGTCCGTCTAGGAGCTCGGCTATCAATGGATTTTAGCCTCTTTGGTGCGCTACTCCCGGTGTCGTTATGAGTCCTCTTGGACTTCTTTCCATGAGTTATGTCAAAATAGAGTTCCTTCCCTTTAACATGCCGATGTTCTTTGGGGTTAGCTTTTTTGGTATGATGTGTCCTCCGAGAATCTCCCTTCACTGACTCTCCTCTCCCGACCTCCCTTGAAGGCTTGTGAGAGTGTTCCTTGGTCCTGGTGTGCCAGGGGACTGCAGGGACTATTTTCTGCCCTATTTTCTAGGCATCGTTCTTGGCCACTAGAATCAACGTGTCTTGTAACGAACATGGTGGCTGCATGACATTGTTCTGCATCATGAAATTGACGACCAATTGCAGGTCCACCAATTTATTCGCCATTCCCTTCATCTCTTCGTCCCTCCGCAGGCATCTATCTTTCCATACCTGGAGGTCGTCCTCATTATAATACCTGCCTCGGTTTGACTTCTTTGGTACGTCACCCTCCTGGCCGACGTCTTTCTCTCGGGGATTCTGATCCTGAGTTTTTTCGTTGCAGTTATCCTCCTCTATGCTAAGGTCAATATGTTTATCACTTCCAGTAGGGATATCATCCCCAACCTTCTCTTTCTGTCTATCACTGGCCATCTATTCTCCTTTCGTTCCCACAGACGGCGCCAAATTGTGTGTGCTGTTTTCTGACCACACTACCAAACAGGTACTCAGCTGGAGAACACTGGCAGAATAGATTACGCCCGAACGACCTGTCATAGAAAGATGAGACTCGTGATGGTTCTTCCACCCGGGGGCACGCCAACGATCAAGTCAGTACTCAATTATCTCTCAAACATAGCAAATAGTGCTTATACTCACTAGCCAAAATACAAAAACCATACCTTAGACCCACGAGGGTACCTTACTTTTATAGTCAGCACTAACTTGATCCCTATAGAAGTCTAACTTCTCTTGGACTCTGTCCCAATGCTCATCCTGGACTCTCTAGTAGATAAAGATAAACTCCCTAAAGCTTTATCCTTATCCTGGCTAAGGTCCTCCCTCATTGTAGGACTCTTATCCATTATCTGTTCATCTCAGATTCAGGTATCTTCGCAAGTAACCTCGGCCTAGCCAAGATCACCTCGGTGCCAAGAGCAGGACGTGTAGAACCTCGGCTGGCACTTCGGTGCCACCTGAGCCACGTGTTGTCATTCAAAAAATATGCCCCCACAATTATCATAGACATGATCGATCCGGACATAATAATCATGCAAACATAGATCATGAACCCACACCCATTAATCACAAGCCCTTCTTCACCTACTGTTCTTGCACCACCACCCACAACATCAAAGTACCTTGCCATCTCTCTTTGTCTCGATCAAGTTCAGAAGATTGAATATGTTTTTATAACTATATATATAGAACTTGTTATGGCATTTTCTGCAGATATTTCACCTTATCGTCAACATTCTCATGCCCAGCGTGCTTGCATTGACCACAAACATTTGAATTTTAGACCCTTTCTCCAATTTGAAAATTCTTTAGACATAGTTGCACCGTATTTGTCGCTTTCATATGAAGCTTATACATTTTTCTACTTTTATTTAAGATTAATTATACTTTGCATCCTTACATCTTTAATGTAATTTTATTTTGATTTTTACATTTCTAATTATGACAATCAATCGTTTTTTTTTTTTAAGTCAAATTATAATGTTACATTTTTATTCATCTATCATTAATAAAACTAACAAAAACTTGTCATATAAACATAAACTAAACACTTTTTTTTAACAAATTCCATTTTGGATTAATTAATGGGCAAAAATAAGATTGGGCATCCTAGCGTGTTATGGTGCCTTCGTGAGAGTTTTTCTTCAATCTTTTTTGTTAATTTAGATTGTTTATATTATAAAATTGGTCAAGTATATTATTTATTCAAAAAATAAAATTAATTCGAAAATCCGCAACCCCATGATCTGGTTCTAGTTGTTATAGAAATAAAAAAAAAAAAACAAGTAGGCCCCTCTCCAATCCAAATCGGACTGGGGAGTGATGTTAGGTCTCTGTGGGCCCATCATGTAACTCGCATCGATAATCTGAATCCTTCAATATGTAGGGCTCATCAATTATTTCATTCCTGTAAAAAATCACGTTAATGGAATATCGATATTCACTTGATCGAATCACGTTTGTGTTAACGGTAAATATAATTTTTAAAATAAATTGTTGACATAAATATTATACAATCAAGTGTTTATCGATATCCAATCAATATGATTTTTTTTGCAGGAATAAAGTACTCGATGAGTCCCACATAGTGAACAGTTTAGATTATTGATACGGAATCTGCGATGGGCCCACAGAGACCCAATAACACCCTCTAATTAGAAAACCCAACTGGAAAGGAGTCTGCTCTTAAAAAAATAGGTATGAAGAAGATGCTAACCATTTATTTTTTTATTAAGTTATAAATGTCCAATAAATTTAATTTTTTACATAAATAATTTACTCAATAAATTTTACAAGATAAACTATTCGAATTATTAAAATTAAAAAAAAAAAAAAAGGAATTGCACTAACAATCCCTATATTTTGGGACTCATGTCATTTTGGTCCCTAACATTTCAATTGTGACATATTTGACCCTGAATTTAAAATTTTCCTCCAAATAAGGACAATTGAAAATACCATTGCTCAATTTTAAGGATAAAATCGTCAATTTGATAAAATATAAATTAATTTGATAAAAATAAATGTCAAAAATATATTTTTGAATTTAAAAAAAAAATTTATTTCTACCCACCGAAGATAAAATTATGTAAAATTAATAAATCTTTTACGCATTTATTTATTTATTTATTTTACTAAATTAATTTTTATTATGTATTTGGATGATGATCACATAATGTGTGGTTATTAGACTTTTAATATGTAATCAATATATTTAATATATGAAATGTTTTTAGTTTTGAACTTTTTAATTTAATAGATTGGTTTATAATGATATCAAAGTTGCCACTATATTTGAATTTTGAAAAAATAGAAACTAATTTAATAAAAATAAAAATAATTATCTATTACAAGATCATCATCCAAATATATAATAAAAATTAATTTAAACCAACTAGGCTAGGCCTAGTTGGTTGCCATGCTTTCCTTAAGGCTTGGTCCCAAAAAGGTTACGAGTTCAATTTCCCTTAGGGAAGTTGAATTAAGGGAGTGCAAGCACTTAGGTGCTTTGTCAATGGTGAGGAGATTTTCTCTCATAGGTACTAATCTAACAATTAACAACTAACAGTTGCCGAAAAAAAATAAAAAAATAAAATAATAATAATAATAATTAATTTAGTAACAAATAAATAAATATTTAAAATATTTAATAATTTTACATAATTTTATCTTTAGTAAGTAGAAATAATTTTCAAAAATTCAAAAATATTTTTTGACATTATTTTTGTCAAATTAATCATGTTTTATCAAATTGACGATTTTGTTCTTGAAATTGAGTAATGATATCTTTAATTGTCCTCACTTGAAATAAGATTTAAAATTTAAGACTAAATGTATCATAATTAAAAAATTAAAAATCAAAATAATACAAAACCTAAATTATAAGAACCATTAATATAATTCAACCTAAAAAAAAAAAACATCCTGCTATAACTACGGGGTTGTTTGGAATGTCCTAAATAAGTGCACTTTTTATTTTTTGGACTAAGAAGTTGAGGAAAAAAATATAGTTGTTTGGGTTAACTTTTTGACTTTTTATGAAAAAATGTGTATTAAAAAATTGTATAAATTAATATGTAGGAAAAAAATTAAGATTGTGAGTTGTGTAGCCGTACTTGTTGACTTTTGATGAATAGTAATAATTTTTTTAATTTTTTAAGTAATTTTTTAATTTTTTAACTTTTCCTCAACTTATCAAATTTGACCTTAATCAGAGCATGATCCCTTGGTTCATTAAGCTGTGATCCCTTGGTCCACTATAGAGAGGGTAGATTTGGGTTAAATGGTTGGCGCACAACCCGTCCACTAGAAAAGGGTTAGTTAAGAATTAAAAAAAGGAAAATGTTTTGTGGCACTAATTTGGAGGCACTAATGTCCCTAATTTCCTTTTCTGGTAACTGTTTTGCTTTTTTTTTTTTTTTTTGCCTTATATGGAAATTAGGGACATTAGTGCCACCCAAATTAGTGCCACAAATCAAAACCCAAAAAAAAATTGTGACGGAGTGGATTCATACTTGATGAACCTGAGTGTTTTTTTTTTTTTTTTTTTTTTTTTTTTTTTTTTTTTTTTAATATTCTAAAAAAAAAGAAAAACAATTTAGAGAATTGAGACATTTTTCAAACGATTTAAGAAACTAACCTATTTTTTAAAATCGCATTTTAAAAATGCAATTTTAAATTTGAAAATTCATTTTTAACATGCAATTTCACCTTGAAATTACATGTTGAAAATACAATTTCAAAAAGTGAAATGCATGTTATCATAAATTACAAAAATGTAATTTCAATTTAAAATTACATTTTCAAAATGCGATTTCAAAAAGTAAGTTAGTTTACTAAATAGTTTAAAAAATTGGTCAATTCTCTAAAATTTTTTTTTTTTTAAGAATATTTTAAAAAAAAAACTCTGATGAACCTTGTGCGCATGATTTTTATTTTTTGGGGACTTTATATAATTGTGTAATATAAATACTTATTATATTTTCTATTTTATGATATAAAAGGTGGAGCTGAATTGATATCAATTGTCAAATTATTTTTTTTTTTTTCAAATCCCAAATTATCTCGACACAACTAACTCTACGTAGCTATTTTAGATTTTGATTTTGATTGAGTTTTAAGCTATTAAAAAAAAAAAAAAAAGAGAGATCATTTTTTTCTCCTGGATTCAAATAATTGATTTTTGTAATACACTTATGAGTGTACACGTTTTTTAATATATATATATATATATATATATGTATCTGTGTCGTTTACAAAGCTAAATAATTTAATTGGAACAAAAAATACTAAAGTACCTTGCCATCTCTCTCTCGTTCAGAAGATTGTAATGCTTATAATCATATAGAACAACATATTTTTCTTGCATTCAGCGTAGCTAGATTTGAATTTTCTACTGTTTGAGGGGTTGACATTTTTTTTAAAAAATATTTATAATATATTACTATAAAATCAAGTAAATTTGATTTGGTCTCATAATCTAAATAATTTTATTTTATTCCTTGAAATCTCTTTAATTTCTTACTTATTCTAATAATCTTTGAGTTCGGTTTCTTTGCCGTGGTTTTCGTATAATGATTTTATTGTATTTTTTAATACAACAAGATGGTATTAAAATTGAAATAAAATGGTATTAAAACTCACACTCTAAAAAGACGTTACAAAAGTTTATAGTTTATATTTTCCAGCTAGTCTCTAATGGGTGCAATTATTCTTGACCTTCAAAAAAATTTATTTTTACATATATTTGATTTTGAAAATGTTTTCAATGTTTTGTAATGGATTGTTTGTCATTTTGTAAAATGATTTCAATGTTTTGTAATGCTTTGTTTGTTATTTTGTTAAGTATCCACTTTTTTTTATTGGTCGTGATATATTTGTGATCCTCTCTTTTGCTTTTGTCTTCTTTTTTGTTGATATAATTTCATATATAGGCGCTATTTGTTTAGACGTAAAATATTTTTTTTTCAATTTAGTTGAACAAAAGCAAGTAAAATATTTTTTTTAAAAAATAATTTTGTATCATTTTTCCAAAAATGACTTTTACATTAAAACAAACGGAGCCGTAATGTGTGTTGATTTCATCAATAAAGTCTATTTTTTTTTGTTGATCATTTTTTTTTTTGGGTGATACTTTCTATTGCACATTTGTAAGAGAAAGACTCCATTATCCAATAGTATTCACCAAAAAAAAAATCCAATGGGGAGTATAATGATCTTTTTTTAATTGAAAGTAATTATAAATTTGCATTCTGTTTCATAGTTATTAGATATCTAATAGAAATCTTCCATTATATACATGAAGTGGAGGGGAACAAATCCTTTTTCAAGTATCTCACACTTTTGTTTTGTTTTCTTTTGTTTTGTTTTTTAAATTTTTTTTAGCATGTGATGAAACTGGAGAGGTTGAGTCCGGCCCATTGTGAGCTCATATTGGTTCTGCCTCAACGATTCAAATTATTCATTTTTTACAGCTTATCGATTATATAATTGCTATCAAAAATTAAGTTGATCGGATATTAGTAACCACTTCATCAAAACACATTTGTTTGAAAAAACTAAATGGAATATCTTCAAAATTATGCAATATATATATATATATATATTTTTAAACAAATATAATTCGATCAAGCAGGTTGCCATTGTCTGATCAATTTGATTTTGGTATAAATAATATACTTAACAAGTCTTATAAAATAAATTATTTAAATCGTTTAAATTGGCCCAATATAGACACATAGTAGGCCAGATTGGACCTCTCCAGTTCAATGAACGATTGGAGAGGAGTTACTTATAAGCACAGTGAAATTGAGTGATAAAATTATTAACATAATGAGATTTAATTGAAAATGTAAAGATCAATTGTGTTTATGTATTAGTGAAATGTTATTAAATTGATTCATTTAATAAAAAAATTTCTAACATAAAAGTGACTTTATTATTTTTATAAAGTGAGTGCAAAATAATTTTCAACCTCAATCCTAGGGGATAGGATTAGCAATGGAATTAGCAAACATAATTTTATAGTTCAATTGGCAGTTCAATTCTTCATCTCGAAACACGCAATCTATATAATTATGTAGAACTTCCTGTTTTTTATTTATTTATTTATTTATTTATTTTTTAAGAACGGAGAATTATGTAGAACCTTATGTGGCACAATTGCACCAAATGTTTATATGTCATTTTCCTATGATTTATTTATTCATGTATTTATTGTTTTGATATATTTAGCAAAAACTGAATAAATTTACCTAAATTATTTGACCTTATGATTAAAACAAACACTGGAATGTATATTCTTATTGTAAGTTGACCACCTATCTATTCTATTATATAAAATCTTACATTTCAATAGACATGCAAAAAAATAATTACATAAAACACAAGAATAATTATGCCATAAATAAATTTTTTTTTAAAAATTCACTACATTTATTGTAAATTTCACAACACGTGCATTTATTTATATCATAACATAGTAAGAAAATGAATTTAAAAAAAAAAAAAAAAAAAAAAAGACTTACACATACATTGATTTATATCACAATATTAAGAGAAATAAAATTTTGTTCCAAAGAGGTCATGGGTTCAATTCTCCTTAGGGGAGTGAATTAAGGGAGCGAAAACATTTAGGTGCTTTGCCAATGGTGGGGAGATTTTCTCCCATAGGTGCTAATCTAACAACTAACATTTGCCGATCAAAAAAAAAAGAGAAATAAAATTTAAAAAAAAATAAAAAAACAAACAGACAAAAAAAGGACATATATTTGGATTATTGAAATTAACTACTCCAAAAACAAAACAAAAAAAAAAACCATTCAGGAACCGCCGCCGCCGCCGCCACAGCCACCTCCGCCACAGCCACCGCCACTATGACCGTGACCACCACCACCATCATGACCGTGACCACCACCATCATCGTGACCGTGACCGTGACCACCACCGTGACCCCTTCTCTTCTTTTGATTCTTATTGTCTCTATCAGAGTTACGCTTACCACAAGTAAGGATGATCATAGACATGATCGCACCTGACATAAGAATCATGTAAACATAGATCATGAACCCAGAACCATTAACCACAAGTCCTTCTTCACCTGCTATTCTTGCACCACCACCCACAACATCAAAGTACCTTGCCATTTCTGTGTCTCGATCAAGTTCTGAAGATTGAATATGCTTTTATAACTATATACATAGAACTTGCGGTGGCATATTTATGCAGATATTTCACCTTATCACCAGCATTCTCATGCCCAGTTTTCTTGCATTGGCCACCACACATTTCAATTTTGGACCCTTTCTCCAATTTGAAATTTCCACTGTATTTGTTGCTTTCATACGAATTTTCCAATTTGGCCAACTTTTGTTTTGGAGTTAATGACACTAGCTAACACAGTTTATTTTGGTTAGGGCATATTGTACCATATACTCCAATCAAGCGTATTTAGATTTAATTATGTCACAAAAGTTGTAACTAGGATATATAATAACAAAACTCATCGCTTATTAAAAAAATTATATATAGCTTAGTTGAGGGTTAATATTGAATAAATCTTATGGTTAATATTATTTTTTGAATAATAAAACGCCTTCAAGCATGGATAATTTTTTCTAGATAATGTTAAATTGTAACATAATAAATTAATAAAAACTGGTTTTCAATGAATAAAAACTTGATAGTAGATAATTTAACTTGAGAATGGAGGAACAACTCAAAATTTATTTTCAAAATAAATGAAAAATATTTTTATTTATTTATTATAATTTAGAAAAATTTGTAAACACTTTTTTTTTTAATTTTTTTGAAAACACACGGACACCAAACAAATTTTTATTTATAAAATACTATTTTTCATTAAGTTTAATAGCTAAAATAATTTTTTTTCATTGGTTTTACTCAACGAAAGTAAGCAAATGTTTAGATTGAAACAAATTAAAATATTAGAGTTCAAATCATCAAATTAAAAACCTAAGGCTTATTTTTGTTATAAGCGTGAAACTTTGGAGTTTTATTTATTTTTATTTTTTTTGTAATTTTTACTATAATTACATAGAATATTCTGTGGCATATTTTTCTTGCATTGATCGCAACTGGATTTTAATTTTATACACTGTTTTCCCCATTTTTCCAAGTTGAAAATGAAAATTCACGGGAAATTGTTATTGGTTTTTTTCTGGGAAGGGGCACTGTTTGTTTCTTTCATATGAAGCTTGAACTTGTCAAATTTTATTGGGATATATTAAATTTTCATTACGATTTGGAAATACACAATACAACCAATAGTACATAAATTTTGCGCAAAAATGTTTTGTCCCCCTAATTTTCTTCCCCCTAATCTTCCTAATTTCCTTTTTTGGAAAACTGTTTTCTTTTTTTTTTTGTTTTCTTTTTTTTTTTTTTTTTTTTTTTTTTTTACCTAAAGTGGGAATTGTGGGGATTCGGGGGAGCCTCTTTCGAGGTCCCAATCCCCACTGAATTTTGCGTAACTATATTGTTTTCTTCCTTAATATTTAAATTCACATACAAAACAGGTTTTCATCTTTTGTACACTAAGGCCTTGTTTGATTGGGGGGATTGGGAGGGACTATCCACTATTTGGACTTGAGTCCAAATAGTGCTCCTTATCCGTCGTTTGATTTTTTTTTTAGTCCGGCGGACTCCATGTCCGGCCGGACTCCATGTCCCCCATATGGGGGACTATCCTGTCCTGGGGGTGGATGTGGGACAGAAAGTGGGGGACTAATCACTGTTTGGATTAGATGATGAAATGACCATTTTGACCCTCTACTATTTAATTATGTATTATATTTAATAAAATTCAATAAAATTTAAATGTCTCAATTTAAAAATAAAATAATTTTATTTAACTTTTTATTGATGTTTTATTTATTTAATTTTTTGAAATAATTTTTTATGGATATTTTATTGATGTTTTATTTTAAAATTTTGTTTATGTTTTATTTAATTTCATTATTTAAATGTAATAGATGTTTTATTTAATTTCATTTTTTGATTATTATTTTTTTTAAAACAAATTTATTTAAAATCTTAATTAAAAAAAATAATATATATTTTTATTGATATTTTATTTATTTATTTATTTATTTTTTTAAAAATAAATTTATTTAATTGTGTAAAAAATAAAATAAAATAATTTTTTATTTAATCTAACTAAAAATAATTAAAATATTAAAGATATGTTTAATATTGCTATTACTTAGTAAACAATTAAAAAAGGGTAAAATAGTCATTTGTTCATTTATTCTATCCAGTCCATCCAACCAAACGTTGGATTCACTAAAAATAGTCCGGGGGATTCACAGTCCGGACATCTAATCCCATGAAAAAACAAACATAGGATACATATCCAATCCAACCAAATAGTCCGGGGGATTCCAATCCCAAGACTCAAGTCCGATGGATTCTAATCCCCCCTTTTCCAGTCCGTCCAATCAAACACACCCTTAGGGTGTGTTTGATTGGGGGGATAAGGGGGGATTATTTACTGTGCGGATTGTAATCCGCACAGTAAATCTAATCCGATGTTTTTTTTTTTTAGTCCGCTGGACTCCATGTCCGGCCGGACTCCATGTCCCCCATATGGGGGACTATTGTGTCCTGGGGGGGGTGGGGGGTGGAATAGAAAGTGGGGGACTATCCACTGTTGGGATTAGATGCAAAAATGACTATTTTGACCCTCTACTATTTAATTATGTATTATATTTAATAAAATTCAATAAAATTTAAATGTTTCAATTTAAAAATAAAATAATTTTATTTAACTTTTTATTGATGTTTTATTTATTTAATTTTTTAAAATAATTTTTTATAGATATTTTATTGATGTTTTATTTTAAAATTTTGTTTATAATTTATTTAATTTCATTATTTAAATTGTAATAGGTGTTTTATTTAAAATTTTAATTCAAAAAATAATGTAAATTTTTTATACAGGTTATACAGTATTTTATTAAATCAAATTTAGTGGTTATTTATTTATTTAATTGTGTAAAAAAATAAATTTATTTAATTATGTAAATAAAAAAACACAGTAAATTATTTAATTGTGTAAATAAACAAACACAGTAAAGTTTTGTATGTAAAAACTAATAATGATTTGTTATACAGTAATGATTTTAAAAAAAAATTATTTAATTAAAAATAATTAAAATATTAAAGATATGTTTAATATTGCTATTACTTAGTAAACAATTGAAAAAGGACAAAATAGTCTTTTGTTTATTTATCTTATCCAGTCCATCCAACCAAACGTTGGATTCACTGAAAATAGTCCTATCCAGACATCTAATCCCATGAAAAAACAAACACATGATACATATCCAATCCAACCAAATAGTCCGGGGGATTCACAGTCCCAGGACTCAAGTCCGATGGATTCTAATCCCCCCTTTTCCAGTCCGTCCAATCAAACACACCCTAAAATATATACTTTATCATTACTTATCCTTGTATCCTTATATTCTCTGTATTAATTTCATTTGATATCTTATTTTTAAAAAAAAAAAGAAAAAAGCCATCAATATAATTATGTTAAATTTGTAGATTTTATTTTTATTTTTTAAATTCGAAAAGGTCAGTATAATTTATTCTTTATTTTGTTTCACTTGTTTTCTTTTGTTTAAGAGTTTTTATCGTAAGATAATTTTATTGGGTAGATTGATAATCTTGACACCGAATCGTATGTTTCAGGGATTCAATTTGAGAGAAATAGTTGGGCTTGATGGATTCATTTTAGAGCCCATTTTAGTTATTTAAAGCATTCACTTTTTAAAATTTGTTAAGTAAAAAATAAGAAAAATTAGCCTAAGGTTCCTCTTCCATTTTTAGTAATGGAAGAGATCCACAATATTATTTTTTGATGTCTAAGGTCCCTAAACCTCACACCCATTTATCACAGAGAAATTTGATATATTTCACGCTCTCTATCTCTCTCTCTCTCCTGCTGCTCTCCTCTCTCTCTCTCTCTCTCTCTCTCTCTCTCTCTCTCTCTCGTCAATCTCAAAGATGAGATCACTCCGTCTTGTAGCGCCCCCAAAATAATACAACAAAAATAACTCATATATGGAATAAATATGAGAAACAACATACTTTCATATATCAGAGTTCACTGTTTAACAACCAGTTAAATGCCATGTAGGCTTACATCTTTCCAAGTTATTACTTGGTTACACAAATTAAGTCTCGCTCATTACATCTTAAGCTCTTGGCTTTACAAATAACGAACATACACACATAAGGCATAAATAAGAAGCTCTTGCTTCCTGAAAGTCCATCCATGCTATTGCCTTAGAAGAAACATCTCACCTGCACCTAAAAATGATATTCCCGTATAGGGTGAGCCAGCAGCCTAGTAGAGATAATCTAACACAATATATGAGGTTTAGCAAAGGTATAAATACTGCATGTATAAACAATGCCAATACTAAAACATCCACAAAGCCTGCATATTCATTTGCCATTAAGACCTAACCTCATTCCATTTTTCTTCAATTCATTTCCAGTTTATATATGCTACTCAATTCATGAGTTAAATTCATTATCTTTCAACAAGCAAAATGAGACTACAACTCAATGGTTTTTCCGATTATGCAAAACACACATAAACACTTCAAATCTGCCATTTTACAGATATTTCGTTCGAAGGAATCGGTACCCATTTATATATGAAATTTCAGGCCTTTCACCCAGGACACTCTGGCCAACTTGCTTTAAATGGAGTCCATCCCCTTTCCCCTCCCAAACAAATATAAATATGCAATGTATTTATAAACATAATCACATATGGAGTACATCCCCTTTCTCTTCCCAATAAATATACATATACAATCTATTTATAACATAGTCATATTCAATGACACCAACAATGGATTAGCATTTAACTGCCTAATCCTCATGCAATTTCTACAACAATCATAACAATCCTCCACCAATAGCCCAATGCAATTATTTCAAAAGGGATGTTCAATATCAAAATAGATAGTTTATTCAAAACTTATATAGGTGAGATAATACATATCCAATATCACTATTTATAACCACAACCTTCCAATTTCACATTTTCAATATTAATTCCAATTATTTATGCAAAATAATAATTTAATCAAAATTAGGGCAAAATCCCCCTCTTTCCAAATATCATCCCAATTCACCAAAATCAATTATTTTGGCACAATACAACCGTGCATCCAAACCTTAAACCCACTTATGCCAATTTCATCAAAATCCCTTCTTTTCATTTCATACCCAGATCCTAGATTTGTCCAAACCACAATCAAATCTCATCATTTACACACAATAGCAAATAACTAAGCTACAAACCATATTAGAGTGTAGAAATTCCCTACCTCAAGAAGAGAAGACGATCAAAGAAAGGTTGAACTCCAAAAATGACGAAACCCACTTTTATCTAGATCAATACGAAGCTCTTGAAGCCCTCTACCTTATTCTAAAAAACACTAGGGTCAAGAACTCAATAGATTTAGATGAAATCTTAGAGAGAATGTGAGTTTCTAGAGAGAGAAGCTCAAGATCTAGAAATTTGGAGACTTTTAGAGAGAGAGAGAAAGCATAAAATGATCTGAAATGTCACTTTCACGATCTGATAAAGCGTGGTCTGCTCGAGCAAAAAGTTTGACACTTGAGCGTCAGACACATAAATTTAACCCACTCGAGCGTGATAAAGGCCGCTCGAGCGCCAAGAGAAAACCGCAAGGCACTACCTGCTCGAGCGCAATGAGACCCGCTCGAGCGTAGAATACACTCGTCCAGTATTTTATAGACTTCAAACAGTCACTCGAGCGACAGAGGGGCCGCTCGAGCTCAGACCCGCTCAACCGTAAGAAACGCCACTCGAGCGTGAAAAACACTTCTGCAGCATTTCTTTCAGACACACAAAGTACTGAGTGATTGTAAACCCCGCTCGAGCGCAAGAAAGCCTGCTCGAGTGGAAGACGAAAATTTTAGGCCACAAAGTTCTAGACCAACTAGCAACCCACCTATTCCAAACTCGCCCAACACATCCCAAAACTCAAATACAAGGAATTTAAAGGATGGAAACAAGATATAGATAATAACATTCAACCACAAAACCCGAGTTCGGAACACCACAAGAGACAGGTCAAAACCAGGGTCGCTATAACCTCCCCCCATTAAAGAATTTCGTCCCCGAAATTACAAATCAGGCTCTAAAACATAATTGAACTATTCACAACCATGTTATTCCCACAAGTTCAACACCATGACCCATTCCCTGGTAATCTATTTACACCGACTCGATTCACAAGTCCCAAAGTAAAATGAAATTTTCAATTTTCCCAAAACATTTACAATGTTTAATCAAAGTCCAAATTTTCAAAAATCGTACATAGCATATACAATGCTTCCAAAAATGATACAACATCATCAATATTCCAAATTCTCAAAACATAAGCAATGTTTATATTGAATCCATGTTCTTCCCAAACAACCATAACATATACAATATTTTCATAAGTTAAAACATATACAATGCTTAGACTTTTCATTAATACAATAAATTCTCAATACATGCTCATGCATCAACAAACAAATCCGAATATTTCTCTCGGACTTCTAATTCACGTTCCCAAGTCGTTTCCTCGACTCCGTGATGTTTCCACAATACTTTTACCAAGAGAATTGTCTTGCCTCGCAAAACTTGATCACGTCTATCCAAGACTTCCACCGGTCTCTCCTCATACGAGGCATCCTCATCTACCTCTAAGTCGATCCAATCCAACATGTATGATGGATCCGGCTCATATTTCTGAAGCATACAAATATGAAGCATGTCATGAACCCCGAAAATTTGTGGTGGTAATGCTAAACGGTAAGCAACCTCCCCAATCCGTTCAAGGATCTCAAAATGGCCAATAAACCGAGGGGACAACTTCCCACTCTTTCCAAACCTCATCAAACCCCGTCTAGGTGATATCTTCAAAAAGACATGATCTCCCACCTCAAAAGACAAAGGTCTCCTCCTACGGTCGGCATAACTTTTCTGGCGACTCTAAGCCGTAGCTAGCCTCTTACGAATAAGTGCCACTTTCTCCGTCGTTTCTCAAACCAACTCTGGACCTAACAAAGGTGTATCACCCACCTCGGCCCAACACACTGGAGATCTACACGGTCAACCATACAAGGCATCAAATGGTGCCATGCCAATACTCGATTGGAAACTATTGTTATAGGAAAATTCCACTAAGGGCAAATGCCTCTCCCATGAACCCTTAAAGTCAAGGATAGAACCTCTAAGTATATCCTCAAGGATCTGAATAGTACGCTCGGACTGCCCGTCAGTCTGAGGATGATACACAGTACTAAAAGTCAATCTAGTGCCCAAGGCACTCTGCAAACTCTGCCACAACTTAGCAGTGAAATGTGGATCTCTATCCGAAACAATCGTCATAGGGACCCCGTGCAACCTCACTATGTGCCTAATATACAAGTCGGCAAGATAATCTACCGAGTCACTTACGCGTATGGAAATAAAATACGTCGATTTAGTCAGCCGGTCAACGACCACCCAGATGGCATCACTACCGCGTTGAGTCCTCGGAAGACCCACAACAAAATCCATCGTGATATGTTCCCACTTCCACTCAGCTATAGGCAAGGGTTGCAATAAACCCGCTAGCCTCTGAAGCTCGGCCTTCACTTGTTGACAAGTAAGGCACTTTGATACAAACACAGCCACATCCTTTTTCATACCTCTCCATCAAAACTGGTGACTAAGATCATGATACATCTTTGTGCCTCCTGGATGCACCACAAGGCGCGAATAATGAAACTCTCGGAGTACTTCCTCTCGGTAAGACTCCGGTACAAACAAGCGATCAAGGTATCTCACACTCAGGTCGGGATACATAGTCAAACCTCTTTCTACCTTCCCATTGGAAATCTTCTCTCGGAACGATTCCACCTCAAGGTCACGCTTTTGCGCTTCCAACTCTCGATTCACAAGTGTGGGTTGTGCAACTACTAAAAACAAAGCTGCAGACTCGCTTAGTTGCAGGTCAAACTCATTAAGAGTACCCACCATTTCCCATTCTCGGATGGCGACAAAAGCTACACCGCTAATTGGCTTTCTACTCAAAGCATCGGCTACAACGTTGGCTTTCTCGGGATGATAATGCAACTCAAAATCATAATCCTCTATGAATTTCATCTACCTCATCTGCCTCAAATTCAAGTCTTTCTGTGTAAACAGATATTTCAGACTCTTGTGATCAGATAACACTTCAAATTTCTCACCATATAAATATTGCCTCCAAATTTTCAAGGCAAATATCACTGCTGCTAACTCTATGTCATGGATAGGGTAATTTCTCTCATGTATTTTCAACTACCGTGAGCCATAGGCTACTACTTTACCCTCTTGCATTAATACACAACCTAGACCTTCTCGTGAGGCATCACAATAAACTGAATAACTCAAACCCCTCTCCGGTATAATCAATACTGGAGCAGTGGTGAGTCTAATCTTGAGCTCTTGGAACGACCTTTCACAAGTCTCACTCCACACAAACTTGATTTCCTTTCTAGTCAACTTAGTCCAAGGTGAAGCTAATCTAGAGAAATCCTTCACAAACTGACGGTAATGCCCGGCCAAGCCTAAGAAACTATGAATCTCGAAAGCATTCTTAGGTTGTGCCCAATCTTGCACTGCCTCTATCTTGGATGAATCTACAGTCACCCATTCCCTTGACACTACATGCCCTAGGAATTTAACCTCTTCCTGCCAAAAGTCATATTTCCCAAACTTAGCATACAACTTATGGCCTCTAAGTAACTCAAGTACTACTCGTAAGTGTTCCTCGTATTCCTCCTCGGAAGGTGAATAAATCAAAATGTCGTCCACAAAAACAACCACAAAACAATCTAAGAATGCATGGAAGATCTGATTCATTAAATCCATAAACACAGCTGGAGCATTAGTTAGCCCAAAAGGCATCACAAGAAACTCATAATGGCCATACCGCGTACGGAATGCCGTCTTCGGGATATCCTCCTCCCTTACCCTCAACTGATGATAACCCGATCTCAGGTCTATCTTAGAGAAACAACAAGATCCCTTCAACTGATCAAACAGATCATCTATACGAGGCATTGGGTACTTATTCTTAATAGTAACCCAGTTCAACTTTCTGTAATCAATACAAAGCCATAATGCTCCATCTTTCTTTTTAGCAAAGAGAGCCGGCACTCTCCAAGGTGAAGTACTAGGGCGAATAAAACCCTTATCTAACAATTCCTGGAGTTGAATCTTCAACTCACTCAATTCAGCAAGTGCAAATCTATATGGAGCCATAGAAACCGGTGCCGTGCCAGGCACTAAATCAATAGAGAACTTGATCTCTCGGTGAGACGATAAACTGACAAGATCCTCAGGAAAAACATTCGAGTATTCGCAAACTACCCTCAGCAATTCAACTCGAATTTCATCACACTCACTACTCAAAAAGCTAACAAGGAGACAACTAAGTTCACTCCGCCCACGCGGATCATATACCAGTGATAAGAATTTATCCACTTGGTCCCCCAAGAAATAAAAGCAATCACCACTCAAGGTACATACAGTAACCTTCTGACGGTAGCAATCTATAACAGCCCGGTATGACGATAACCAGTCCATACCCAATATGACATCAAAACTAAGCATGTCAATCAATACAAATGCAAAAGGTAATCGACGACCAGCAACCTCGATGTCATAACCCCGACATCCCTGTCTCAAGACAGTCTGACCACCAATAGGTGACTCTACACAAATAGGAGATGCTAACTATGCCAACTCCAAACCCAAAACTGATGCAAACGCATACGAAATAAAAGAATGGGATGCACCCATATCAATCAACACATTAGCCACTGAATTGCAAAACAAAAAGGTACCTCTCACTACAGAAGGATCAGGTATAAGATCTGGCCCCACAACTGTATACATACGTCCAGTAGGCCTCTGCTCAACCAGCTAACCCCTCGGAGCATAAGCCTGATGCACAGACTGAGCCGAAAAGACTCATTGATTGGCCCTCGAGGCCTGTGTTGACTATGTCGACTGGTAACTCTGTGTCTGTCTCGAATCAAACACACCAAGTGTACCACCCAACTGTGGGCAAAACCTCTTCAGGTGCCCCACCTGCCCACACTGATAACAAGTGAGCGGCTGGCCGCTTCCCAGACTATGGCTCTATAAACGAGCCGAAGATGATGCTGCTCGCTATCCTCCTCCTCTTTGAGGACAAGCTAGAGACTTGTGGCCCAACTGACCACACTTATAGCAAGTAAAATCTCCCTGCCCACCTCTCCCAAAACCTGAACTCGGTATTGGAAAAGTGGACCTCGACTGAGTTCCCTAAGACTGCTGAGGGTAGGAACCCCTCTGCCTCTTACTTTCTCCTTGACTATCCTGACTCCTCTTGGAGCCCCTTATCCTTTTATCTTCTACCTGCATAATTGTTTTATGGTGGGCTACAGATTGCACAAGGCGCCCATAATCTCTAGTAAAGGAACCGACAACTTTTTACATTAGTCCGGTCCTTAACCTTTTTTCAAACTCCAAACAACAACGCTTCTCGGTCACCACTAACTCAGGTGCAAACCTCGACAGACTAGTAAAGGTTGCCTCAAACTCAGCCACTGGCGTGTTCAACTGCAACAATTTAGAGAATTGATCTCTCAACTTCTCCCTAACCGTGGGAGGTAGAAATTTATCCTGGAAAGCCTCAACAAAAGCCTCCCAAGTTCCTCCAATGCGCCCACGCGCATACTTCCACCACTGACCCACATCCCCCTTCAACTGGAAAGACGCCAAGGTCATTTTCAATTGATCATCCTCGATGCCAAGCATCTCGAATGTCTTCACTAACTGTCCTAACCACTCATCTGCCTTCAATGGCTCCTTAAGATCACCCAAAAACTCATCCAAATTCGACCGAAAAAACTCCCTCTTTAAGAAAGATGGCCCTGCTTCAGCTACTTGGGCCTGAACTTGATTCTCAGTTCGGAGAATGTCCACAGACTCCCTAAATGCTCTGGCTATTTCGTGGGCTAAGGCGCCTATGGCCTGTTGATTAACCGGTTCAACCACATTGGCTTGACCAAGTCCTTCTTCCTATGCCGGAATATCATCTAGTAAAGGCACCTCATGCCTCCTAGGCCTACCACGCCTATTACTACCACGTCCATGTCCTGACATCCTAATAAAGGTAACAACAGGATTAGCAAATTTATAAACGTGCCAAATTTAACTCACTCGTGGCCTAATACATTGGACAACAATAAATCACTCCACATAAACACATACGAACTTCCTTCCTAGATAATGATCGTCCCACGGCATTGCTAGAGCTCCAATTAGAAATAGCAGTGATCAAGTGCTCTTCTAATAGGACTTCCACAAACTCGTAGACCCAATCAACATCTTAGGAACTAAATTGCATACCCACATAATCACATAAGCATACAATACATGCTAACATCTCAAGCAAGCGAGACAAACCCATTGTGGTACTAACCACTTCCCACGTACCCAAAGTATTCAAGCCTGGTTCGCTCTGATACCAAGTTGTAACGCCCCCAAAATAATACAACAAAAATAACTCATATGTGGAATAAATATGAGAAACAACATACTTTCATATATCAGAGTTCACTGTTTAACAACCAGTTAAATGCCGTGTAGGCTTACATCTTTCCAAGTTATTGCTTGGTTACACAAATTAAGTCTCGCTCATTACATCTTAAGCCCTTGGCTTTACAAATAACAAACATACACACATAAAGCATAATTAAGAAGCTCTTGCTTCCCGAAAGTCCAACCACGCTATTACCTTGGAGGAAACATTTTACCTGCTCTTGAAAATGATGTTCTCGTATAGGGTGAGCCAATAGTCTAGTAGAGATAATCTAACACAATATATGAGATTTAGCAAAGGTATAAATACTACGTGCATAAACAAGACCGATACTAAAACATCCACAAGGCCTGCATATTCATATGCCATTAAGACCTAACCTCATTCCATTTTCCTTCAATTCATTTCCAGTTCCATATGCTACTCAATTCATGAGTTAAATTCATTATCTTTCAACAAGCAAAATGAGACTACAACTCAATGGTTTTTCCGATTATGGAAAACACACAAAAACACTTCAAATCTGCTATTTTACGAATATTTCGTCAGAAGGAATCGACACCCATTTATATATGAAATTTCGGGCCTTTCACCTAGGACACTCTGGCCAACTTGCTTTAAATGGAGTCCATCCCCTTTCTCCTCCCAAACAAATATACATATGCAATGTATTTATAAACATAATCACATATGGAGTACATCCCCTTTCTCCTCCCAATAAACATACATATACAATGTATTTATAACATAGTCACATTTTCAAGACACCAACAATGGATTAGCATTTAACTGCCTAATCCTCATGCAATTTCTACGACAATCATAACAATCCTCCACCAATAGCCTAATGCAATTATTTCAAAAGGGATGTTCAATATCAAAATAGATAGTTTATTCAAAACTTACATAGGTGAGATAATACATATCAATATCACCATTTATAACCACAACCTTCCAATTTCACATTTTCAATGTTAATTCCAATTATTTATGCAAAATAATGATTTAATCAAAATTAGGGCAAAATCCCCCTCTTTCCAAATATCAACCCAATTCACCAAAATCAATTATTTTGGCACAATACAACCTTGCATCCAAACCTCAAACCCACTTATGCCAATTTCATCAAAAACCCTTCTTTTCATTTCATACCCAAATCCTAGATTTGTCCAAACCACAACCAAATCTCATCATCTACACACAATAGCAAATAATTAAGCTAAAAACCATATTAGAGTGTAGAAATTCCCTACCTCAAGAAGAAAAGATGAGCAAAGAAAGGTTGAACTCCAAAAATGACGAAACCCACTTTTACCTAGATCAATACGAAGCTCTTGATGCCCTCTAACTTATTATGAAAAACACTAGGGTCAAGAACTCAATGGATTTAGATGAAATCTTAGAGAGAATGTGAGTTTCTAGAGAGAGAAGTTCAAGATCTGGAAATTTGGAGACTTTTAGAGAGAGAGAGAAAGCAGAAAATGATCTGAAATGTCACTTTCACGATCTGATAATGCGCGGTCCGCTCGAGCGGAAAGTTTGACGCTCGAGCGTCAGACACATAAATTTAACCCACTCGAACTCGATAAAGGCTGCTCGAGTGCCAAGACACAACCGCAAGGCACTACTCGCTCGAGCGTAGAATATACTCGTCCAGTATTTTACAGACTTCAGACAGTCGCTCAAGCGACAGAGGGGCCGCTCGAGCTCAGACCCGCTCGAGCGTAAGAAACGCCGCTCGAGCGTAAAAAACACTTCTGTAACATTTCTTTTAGACGCACAAAGTACTGAGTGATTGTAAACCCCGCTCGAGCGCAAAAAGGCCCGCTCGAGCGGAAGACCAAAATTCTGGGCAACAAAATTCTAGACCAACTAGCAACCCACCTGTTCCAAACTCGCCCAACGCATCCTAAAACTCAAATACAAGGAATTTAAAGGATGGAAACAAGATATAGATAATAACAATCAACCACAAAACCCGAGTCCGGAACACCACAAGAGACGAGTCAAAACCAGGGTCTGAACATACAACTCGAAGGCATCCTTCAGCCTGCCATACCGCCACCGTCCCTGACAGCTTCGGCAATGTCATCGCTGCCCTTGCAGAAACTGGAACTGTTCGAGACTAATGAAGCCATTGAGGCCGGTGTCGAGCTCCTCCATCATCCGCTTCACTTTGTCTGTGACGCCCTCAAAAATAAACCCATAATACATAATATTAACATGCGGAATTATAAGGAAATAAAGTATCTTATTCCATTCATCAGAGTACCATGAAATAAAAACATCATAATAAATGCCCTATGGGCTTACATCTTGCCAAGCCAACACTTGGACACAATTCCATGAGTTCTAACTCAAAAACAAATAAAGCCCTAGGCTTGAAAGTTTACAAGTTGTCCAAATAAACCAAATAAAATAAAGCAAGTCTTCTAGTCCAAATCCTCACAAGCTAAGTCCTCGGAGGTAATGAACCACCTGAACCTGAAAATGAAGTTCCCATATAGGGTGAGCCACAGCCCAGTAGAAAAATACTAAACCAAGCATAAGAATTAACTAAAGCGTTAGCATTCGATACATGGTTAACACAAGATAATCAATTTCCAATTTCATGACACGACTGTCTACATTGTCTATGACATATTGTCTATGACACCTTTCACTTTCCAATATTTATTCAACTTTCCAATTATATCATTATGGCTCAGAACCTGGCCAACTATAATAGTGATCCAGATGTCACAAAATAAATGAGATTAAAGCTCAAACCACAACACTTCCATACTTCCAACTGATACACAGTATAATGATGTATCATATCAACAACAAATAGCAATATTACTATTATCAATAAGCACACATATGAGTGATGCTACTGGAGTCCATCCCCTATCTCCTCCCAACAAATCCGGTTTAGAGGTACATCCCCTATCTTCCCCTAAACCGTGGAGTTCATCCCCTATCTTCTCCAAACAACATGCATATGCAATGAAACACACAATTGCCATATACAACACATAATCAATACAAGTAATGTTCTGTATTAATTCAACAGTCAACACAAGTGACTTAATTCCAGTTATACCTAAGCCACATGCAAGGTCTACAACAATCACGACTATCCTCCACCGATAGCCCAAAACAGTTATTTCTAAACAAGAAATAAATACAACAATGAATGTAAAATCAACATTCTCATAGGTAAGTATTGAAACTACCCAATTATATCGTGAATCTCATAATTTCCCTAAGTTCATGAATTAAACCCAATTCCACATTTTTCCTTTAAATTAATTATACGAATTAATCTAAACCAAAACCCTAAGGTTTCTCCCAAAATCACCAAGCTACCCCCACATACCAAAATACCAACACTTAGGGTTAAAGCGTATAAATGGAGTAGAAAATCCCTACCTCGAAGCAAGAACCCAAAAAGAAGAAGATGGAGATGATAGCCCAAACTCCAAAGTGCTCCAAATCAACAATTTCTCTGATTAAAATGTAGCCCTCACTCTCCTCTACCTTTTTAATGAAGGAACTAGGGTAGATACACACTCTAAATAAATCAATCCTAAGAGAGAAGATGAGTTGGGAGAGAGAGAACTCGTAACCTAGGGTTTGGAATCTGAAAAGAGGATGAAAAACTGCTTTAAAACGCCAAAAACACGATTTTATACCCAGCCGCCCCGCTTGAGCGGACAAACCCACGCTCGAGCGGACACTCACAGACCCCCGCTCGAGCGGCCCAACTCCCGCTCGAGCGTCCAACCCTGCACAAGAAATACTGGATGGGTGTTTTTCCCGCTCGAGCGCCAAAACCCCCGCTCGAGCGGACAAGCAACAACAAGTCCCCGCTCGAGCGTCAAACTCCCCGCTCGAGCGGACAAGCCAAAATCTGGGCAACTAGTTTTGGTTCCTAAGCTCAACCAACCTGTTCCAAACCCGCCCAACACATCCTATAACTCCAAGTAAGAAAATATAGGACGACAACAACCAATACACAAAGATGGAATCTACGGAACCTAAGTCCGGATACAAACATCGAATGGGAAAAGACTGGGGTCGCTATATTGTCCTCCGATGTGGTAGATTGGAGAGCTTTCATGACTGATATGAGCTCCGTCGCCGAGATCTTGCCGTCGCCGTTGGCGTCGAAGTGATTGACCACCTTCTTTACCTCCTCCTTGTTCGACAGGTACACTGATAGCTTTGGGCCTGAATTAAGGTTAGGATGGGAATGGATTGATATCGACGAAGGAATTGCACGCTAAGTTGAAGAGCTTGGGAGAGAAGTGCTCGTGGAGAGATTGTTTGAAGATGATCAAGTCTGTTGAATTTCTCTAAGAAGTCCAGTCTAGAGAAATTTGGATTCCCAAAATTTCTCTAGAGTTGTGGCTGTGTTTTTTTCTCTTTTCTTTAAGCTATTGTTGACTCAAGTGGGATCATAGGTGGCTAGTTTGTTGTTGTTGTATCTGCTTGTTGTCAAGCTTATTCTAGAAGGGTCAAATCAAGCCATTGATAGGTGGAGTTGATACCGTTATTGCCTCATGCTACCTCCAGTTAATCATTTGTCTTGTTGTGCATTTGTGTTGATGCTATCAAAATGTTGTTGCTTCTATGGCTTTCATAGTGCTGCCACAGCTGCTTATTTGATGTAGAAAGAAGATGATGATGATGATGAAGGCTATCAAAGAATTTCTCTAGATTGGTTTAAATTTTCTCTAGATCAGGTAAGAACAAAATTGGGAAATTTTGAATTTCTCTGGAGTGGTTTGAATTTTGTCTAGATTAGGTAAGAACAAAACAAAGAAATTTTGAATTTCTCTGGAGTGCTATGAATTTTCTCTGGATCAGGTAAGAACAAAGTAGAGAAATTTTGAAACCTTGTGAATTTATAGTCCAAGGAAATTCTCAACAATAATGAAGCCTTGTGAATCAAAATTTTTCTGTGAAGTCCAGAGAAAATTCGACCAGAGAAATTCTTTGTGAATCAGAATTTCTCTATGAAGTCTAGAGAAAATTCGTCCAGAGAAATTCTCTGAATCGATGTTGAGGGACCTTAGATATTATAAAAATATTGAGTGTCCTTTATGCTATAAAATCTTAATACTAGGGACTTTAAAAAAAATCTCCAAAAAAATATTCATGAAAAAATAAATAAAGTCAAAAAAATCTTTTTAGCTTATACTTTTCTTTTCTTTTTTGGAGTCTTTAGTGGATTTTTTTTTTAAATACTTTTCAGATCCTTCTAATCTAAGTACGATCTCAAAAAAATAAAAAAATAAAAAATAACAATTACCAAACCCAACCTTGGTATCTTACAAGCAAAAGTAAGAGGACTTTACATGAACTATTTTTTGACCTTATCGGCAAACAATATAGGAACTTATGCATAATCCCATTAATACAACTTTTTATTTTGTGTGAAACAAAATTTGACCACACCACAACATAATAAGATCAAGTAAAATTTAGAAACATATCAAACACAAACAAACAAAAAAGACTTATATTTATAGTGTATTTGGATGATAAGTTTAAATAAAAATTTAAAAAGAAAATTAAGAAAAAATTTAACATATATTTCATTCACACACATGTTCCCTTTCACTTTTTAAAAACTTATTCAATTCTATAATCCAAATACGGATTCTTGAAACTCGTTCAAACACCAAACCCTTCAAGAACCGCCTCCTCACCAAATAATTTAGTCGGTAAAAATTTTTCGACGACTAAAAAGTCACTTAGCGACTAAAATTTAAGTAAATCAAAAGTGTCATTTGTTGTAGTGTCCAAAAAAACCACCACCATGATGGCTAGCAACATAGGGGCTACCAGAATAATCACTACACATTATCGTCACAGCAACAACCCCAGTGCTATGATTTTGGTTACCCCTACCATCACCCTTTTTTAATTCTTCATCAGCAGCACAGGCAAAAATAATCATGGACATGATTGACACGAACATAACAATCATGCAAAGCAGAAGACTTACGCCACCAACAGCACCACCACCATCATCACCACCCACAATATCGAAGTACCTTGCCATGTTTGTCTCTCTCTAGCTAGCTTGAGTTCACAAGATTTAATGTGTGACTTATATAGAGAAATTATTTTTTTTTGGGGTTTAATTGCAAAAGTTAATTGTTAGTGGTTAGTTATTAGATAAGCATTTATAAGAGTTAACATTCTCATTTTTGCAAAATAATAAGTGCTTGCCTCCTAATACAACTCCTCTTAGAGAGAGTTGAACTTATGACCTCCTCTTGAAATTAAACTCGTAGAAGAGTCATGCTTATATAGGGTCCATCTGGGAAGCGATTTTTTTAATAACTTTTTGATTAATACATGGGAAAAAAAAATATAAATATGTTTGAAAATAATTTTTTGACTTTTTACTAAAAAAATATACAAAATAGAGTGAATGGGAAATTTTTATAAACTTCGTTATATGAATTAAATTTTTTAAACTTTAAAATAATTTTTAACTAAGATCAACAATGCAAAGCGTGACTGAATATTAGAGTATGGCGTGTCATATTTATTTATGAAGATTTGTTTTGGTATAAGTTTTATACATATATATGTAGTAATCTTTGACTTTTTTGGGGATAAGTTTCTACTCCTCTTTCTTTATTGGGTTATTTACATAGAAATTTCTTAAATTATCAAAAGTATTATTTTGATCGTTTCAACTATACAAATATATATATAGATCCTTTAATTATTAAAAAGTATCACTTTACTCCATAAATTATTAAGAACATATAAATAGATTCCCTAAATTATTGACGTGTTGCACTTTGATCCGTTCAATTAGGGGGTTCAATCGATATATTTTTATAATTTAAGAGGTCTATTTATACACTTTTATAATTTAGAGAGTCAAAGTAATAGTTTTTAATAGTAAGGCCTCGTTTGGAAACAGACTATTTTAGTAACTTTTTGACTTTTTATGGAAAAAAATGTACAGGAAAGTAGAGAGAGTAAAGTGACAACTTATAGTGACTTTTTGACTTTTTGGCTAAAATATATAGTTGACAAACGAGCTCTAAGAGTTCATTTATACATTTTTATAATTTAAGAAATTAAAATGATATTTCTCAATAATTTAGAGGGTGTTCGTGTAAGTAACCCCTCATTTATTTACAATTCAATGTGAAAACACATAACATTATCAACAAAATATAATATAAAAGGATGATCATATGACATTATTGTCTAGGGAAAATTAGTCTACCATCCCTCTCCAATTTTTAATAATGGAATAGGTTCACAATATTTTCTTTTGCAGTCTAAGGTCCCTCATCCCCATACCCTTACATCACACCTATACTCTCATTCTCTCACTATTCTCTCCTCTCTCTCTCTCTCTCTCTCTCTCTCTCTCTCTAAGGTTTTAGATCTCTAGGGTTTCTGATGTTGTATCAGTGTCGCTCATTACTCAACTCTCACTGCTAGACACTTGATCGGAGAACAAGAACCTATGTTCAGCTTTGCCAATGTTGATCTGGATCTCCAGCATGGCGATTGGCTCGAGAGAGAAGAGGAAGATGATGAGGATGATGATTACTCCGATGAAGATTCCGATCACTACCCATAATCGGAGAACAAATATCAAGATCGGCTTCGAGAGCCCACTGTTCACAACACTGCATTCGTTTAAGGAAATCAAATGCGACCTTCAAGTGCTAGATTTTGTCAGCACTAACATCAACAATGGCCTCTGCACCTTCCGGTAAGAGGTTCGAGTCCAGTGTCGGCAAAGGAATCGAAACAAAGGAGACGAGTGATGATAATTCTTGAGGGAGTTGAAGGAGTCTCTAGATTTTTCTTGGGGTTAAAATGTAAGAGACGCGAATGCTGGCTTTGGCTAAGACAAGGGAGAGCTCGTAAAATGGCATCATGTGGCCAAATGCAACAAACGGAGCAAGGACGACGTGAGTCTCTGTCTCCATTTTTTCTGGCGAAGAGAGTTTTATTTTTTGAAGTTGTGAAAGTTTTGACTAGTAAAAGAGAAACAGAACAGCAATACCAGTAAAAAATCGTTAGATATAGGCACAGTATCTAAGAATGGAAAGTTATGTTGAATGACCTCCATTTAAATATTGGCACAACAACTGGAAATGATTGTATTCATTTCATTATATTGCGTGTTCACTACACTCAATTTGTTCATACGAGTTTAGATGCGCAGATTTTCCTTTGAGCTATTGAATTCCTCTCTCTTTTATCAGGAAAATTTCTCTGATTTGGTTAAAATAATTTTCTCTAGTTTAAAATTTTGAACAAACACAGAGAAATTTGTACTAAAATTTCTCTGGGTTGGTTAAAATAATTTTCTTTGGTTTAAAATTATTATGTTAAAATTTCTCTGATTTGGTCAAAACAATTTTCTTTGGTGATCCTATGTATCTTGATAAATGCACCTTATGTATTTGTATAAATGTTTAATTTTCTGTTTAGTTAGTTTTGTTTTTATTGATTTTAAAGTAGCTCTTTTGGGGTTGTAAATGATCTTATGTAATAGTGATCTGCTTGGTGATCTATATAAAATGATAAACAGGTATTAGAATGAAACTGAATTATGATTTGGATTGTTCATAGAAGTGAATTTCACTTCATTTACGTACTAAAGGGAGTAATTTTCTCTGGCTAGTGATGATAAGATATTGGAGCTTGAGATTGTGAAGAATTTTGAGAAAGAGGTGTTTTTCCCTAGAAAGAAATTCTCTAGGAAGAAATTCTCTAAGAAGTCTAGAATTTCTTTGGAGAGTGGGAAGTCTTCTCTAGAGAGGGGGAAGTCCAGGAGAGAATTTCTTTAGAAAGTCCAGAGAAATTCTCTGAATTGAATTTTCTCTAAATCGATGCTGAGGGACTTTAGCCATTATGAAAATATTGAATGTCCTTATGTTATAAAATTTTAATACTATGGGCCAAAAAAAAAAAATTCCCCTATTGTCTATACAGATATTTTCCCTTATCTTATAAATAATATATTTATTTATTTATTTATTTTTATTTTTTTAACAACTCTTATCATACGCAAAAAAAAAATAAAAATAAATAAATAATAAATAAATAAATAAAATACAACTCTTATCCTATAGCCTTGATGCCCTCTTTTTTTAAGGAGCAAGCTCCTCTCCAGTTATTGTCCCCAAAAAAAAAAAAGCTCCTCTAGTTCAAATTGGATTGGAGAGTATTGTTGGGCCTCCGTGGGCCCACAATAGAGCTCACATTGATAATTTGAACCGTACAATATGTAGGGCTCGTCTAGTATTTCATCTTTATAAAAAATCACGTTGATCGAATATCTTAGACACTTAATTAGATCCCATTTGTGTCAATGCTAAATATGATTTTTAAAATAAATTATTGACGCAAATGTAATTCAATCAAGTATCTATCGATATCCGATCAATGTGATTTTTCGTAGAGATGAAGTACTCGACAAACCCTACATAGCAACGGTTTGAATCATCGATGAGGATTTCTTGGTGGGCCTATAGAGGCCCAACAACACCCTCTAATTAGAAAACCCAACTGGAGAGAAGCTTGCTCCTTGTTTAACCGCTGGCCATTTGGTTGAGTTTTTTTTGCCTGGAGTAAAAATTGAGTTTTTTACTTTTTATATTTTTGTTAGTGAATTTTTAAAATATTTTGTACAAATATTTATTTTTTAGATACACTTTATTTAGATAATATTAAAAGGTATAATATTTGTAAGTTTTTTTATAAAAAAAAATTCACCAAATACAAAGAATATTTTTCATAAAATAAAGTTTAGTACATTTTAGTATTTTGTTGAATTTAGTGAATTTTTCAAAGATTTTTGTACAAATTTTATAATTTTAAGTACATGAAGATTAAATGAATCTAAACAAAAATGATTAAAAGATTTTAAAAATCACTAAAAATATAAAAATACAAATTAAAAACTCAAAAAAATATTTTTAAAAACCCCAAATAATGTTTTTAAAAACTCCAAACAATAACTGCCACTGCCCTTACCCTTGTCTGGATCCTCATCACACGATCCACACCCAAAAATGATCACAGGCATGATCAACATAAACATAACAATCATGCAAAGATACACCATAACTCCATAGCCATTAACCACAATATGTGCTTCACCTCCATAGTCATGTTTTAGTCTCTTTCCGGCTAGTTGGCTATTGAATACATAAGTTTATATGGATGTTACCATAGTAACCCTTTCATTAAGTGAGTTAGACTACTTTTTAGAAGGATTTCAAATTAATAATTAAATATTAAAAAGTCTTTGAAATCTCAAAGATAGTTGGGTTGTCCTTGGATATTACATCAAGTTGTGTTATTGTTTACGTGCTGTTTGAAATCAATAATATAGTAAAAAAATTTATAAGCATGTTTGACTTATTTTTCGTTAAATAATTGTAAGATAATGACTCAATTAATATTTTATATAATTGTTTTAGTTATTGAGAATTCTCGTAAAAATGTTACTTAATAATTGTCTATGTATACTGATGTTTTTTCTGGGGTAAAGTTTTGTACGCATATATAGAAATATTTTCTCTTATCTAAGGATAATTTTATTTTCACACATCATTTATACTTTGTGCACATCATTTTTTAGTTCATACACTTATTAATTTAGTTACATTATGTTTTTCTCATTCCACACATCAAATGTTCTAAATATGTCCCTACCTTATAATTTAAACACACACTACACAAAACACATTTACACACACCACAACAGTAATTTCGACATATCACTGCAGGAATTTTTGGCATTAGCGACGTTTAAAAAACGCCACTATAAGCCATAGAAACGCCGTTAAAGGATACAGTGACGTTTATAATTTGCGTCGAGGATACGGCCGCCGTCTTAGGTATATGACGTTTATTAAACGTCACTAAGACTTTAGCCGGCGCTTTTTAAAACGCCGTCAATTTCAAACATCCGTTATGTAAAAACCGTTATAGTTAAACGCTGACGTCATATGACGACATTTAGTGACGTTTTTGAAGAAACGCCATCTTTTCCGTTACAGTTACACACTGACATCATATGACGACATTTAATGACGTTTTTTCAAAAACGCCATCTTTTCTCCTTTTTAAAAAAAAAAAACACTGCTATTTATAGAAAGAAAAAATATAAATAAATTTCATTTGAACTCACTAAATCTGTAAAATAATGCTTCAAAAAAAAAAGAAAAAAACAGCAAAGTAAGGATTCAATTGTCAAATTGCACTACTAGCTAAATAAGGTCAAATCTAAAAGTCAAGAATTCTATACAAAAACACATAAATTAAAAATAAACCAAACAAGTTTAATTCCTCTTCCAGATTGCTAAAATTTTACATTTGACAAACAATAGAAGAAAAATTGTAATATTTCCTACCTATTTATATTTAACCACAAACCATACCCCAAAAAATGTTACAAAACCATCAAAATATTGGATAACTCATTCATGGGCCAATGCTTATTTCAAGGAACAAGCTGGCCAATGCTCCTATAAAAAAAACAAACAAAAAAAAAAAACACTAGAATCAGTCATAAAAAAAAATAAAGAAACTAACCCAAAAAATATATATATATATAAAGTTAGCAAATTATAATCATTGTCAATAATAAAGTTAGCACATCAATCGCAAGCCAGATTCAAAACTCTCACCTCCGCTTGCAAGCACCATATTCAAACTTCACGTTCATCACATAAATACAGATAGTTCAACACACTATCCACATGTTACCTATGTAATGAAACCATTATAATTCCAAAGCAATGACCATAATAGAACCATATCACCAAATCCAATCAAACCAGAAGGCTTCTGAGCCAACCTTTTATGACAGATTTCTATAGAAGAATAAAAAGAAAAAGGATGAACACAATAATACATATTCCAGCTCTACTTCTTCCTCCCAAGATTCAAATTTCAAGTATGGTCTCAGGCAGAGAAATAATAATCCCAGGTAATCCTATAAGGTGTTGCAAAAACATATAGATCCATACAGGTCCATTTGTTACTGCCTCCCAAAAGAGTTTCACCTAAATTTGTATATGCTTTCCAAAGCCTGTGAAGGCTTGTTAAAACAAAACACACCCAAAAGAGTTTCACCTACATTTGTATATGCTTTCCAAAGCCTGTGAAGGCTTGTTAAAACAAAACACACCCAGATAATGGCCAGATTTGTTGCAAGAGTGCATGGTTTAGCTCAAGTCAGTAGGCATGACTAGCATTCTCATCAGTAAGTTTTATTTTATGTTCTGGTCCAATAATAAAATAAGACCATGAATGTAGCATCATACTTGCATTAACAGGATTAGGTAATCAATGGAGAAATAACAAGGTCCAAATACTAACCGATCTGTGCCATTCAGCACGATGCACTGTCCCAAAAGAACCTGCAAAAGGAACAAAGAGTATTTTACCTCCCACAATTGCTTCCAAATAATATTTAAAAACCTCAAGAAAACCTTTCTGGAAATAGATAGTTAGCAAAAAGTACCAGCACCAATGCGCTCTTTGATGTATAAGTCATCCCGCGAGATCTCAAGTCTATTTACCAGTAGGGAAGGTGGATTTGGATCCAAAAAGCTCGTGTGGATGGTGGCATGGAAATTGCGAGATGGGTAGTTGAGAAGCTTCCATGGCTTGATTGGTTTTCTTCTTCTTCTTCAATATCAAGCCAAGAAGAGTACTCTCTACTCTTCGGCTGCTATTCTCCGAATAAGTGATGAAAAGGCTTCTGTTTTTCCTCTCTCTCCACTTCCATTGGCTTTCCTGATCTAAAATCACTGCCTAAAACAAAACAATGTTGTTGTTGTTGTTGTTCTCTTGACTTACCCCGCCGGTGAAATTTGTGAAAGCCTAACTGAGAGTAGGCGCTATTAGAAGAACTCGTTGTCAAAGGCGTCCCTGAAGCTTCTGGGAAAGGGGCTCTCGAGTCCACCTCATCTCTCACTCCATGAACATAACTGTTTCAAACAACCAGTCACAAATACATAGGATTTAACTACACATGTATTACAATTACAGCATATATAAACTATTTTTTCTTAATTTTCTTATGACTAAAAAGATAGTAGCATCCACAATAATAAATACAAGTAGAACATATTGCCAGAGATGGCTCAACCATTATGTTATTTAGGCTGTCACTTAAGGCTCACAAAGAAAATTTCAAAAAATCTCATTGTCGAAGGCTCCATCTTTTCAAAAGCTCAGTTAGAAAAAGCGTCATTTTGGTGCTTAGTTGAGGCTTCCAAAAATCTTATGCTGCTACTGCATATACTTTATGTCGGGGTGATAAGAAAATATGATAAAAATCCAGATGATGGGTAGTGTTACTTTGAGGTGATAAAAAAAAAAAAAAAAAAACCAGGTGGTCTAGAAGAAGATGAATGAGGATTGAGAAAGGGGTAGCTTTCAGCAGATAGAGAGTAGGAGATGATAGAGGTGGTGGTGGCGGCGGCACCAGCAGAGTTTGGGTTTGTTCTGGGGGGGATTGAAGAGGAGTTAGTAGTAATAGTAGTAATGACTTCCATAGGCTTTCTTAAACGGTGTGTGCCTCTATGCATGTGTCTCTCACAGTACTTGGAGTCTGGATGAGCTTCCTTTGAGCACCTCCATTTCTTCCCATCTATTCTTCTGCACCTCCCTGGCTCTGGGTCTACTTTTATGCCATAACCCATCTCAAAACTTCCCCACCATACTGCCAAAAAAAATAAGAAAAAGGAAAAGTAACTCAGACACACACACAAGCATGGTAATTCAGACCCCAAATGTTGATAGCTTAGTTTTCACAATTTCTTTTTTATTTTTTTTATTTTTATTTATTTTTAATACCAAATGCAAGTTCTTTTGAAACTTGATTCTCCAATCTAAACAGTTTAACCCCAAGTTATGTCATAAAGTTGTGTTCGTTTAGAGTTGAAGTCGTGTTTAACATAACTTTGAAAAGTTATACATTAAATCAGTTGAAGTTGTGTTATCAAAATGCAATTTTAAATTTTTTTCACGACAAATCAAATGAAGTCTTTATATTGAATTTTCCTCTCTTGATATTCCAGCAGCACCAACATCCAGACGTTTAGATGATTCACTTCCTCCACAACCTTGATCACTTGGACTATACATGGTCTCTCTCGGATTTTTATGCAAGCCAATATCCTCCTTTGGATGAACTTGCCCAATGCCTGTAAAAGTTCAGACTCAAAAGTGAATTTGGTGAAATCAGCATCTCTTTGGATCGATTAATTTTTTGCAGTGCATCCTATAAAGAATGGTCAACAAGCTTCTTTAGATGGCCATGAAATCAACAAAACAACTCTAGCACATCCATTTTTCTAGAGTTAATCAATGACTAGTATTCTGGTATATCCAATAGAATAAAAATTGCAAATATGGAACAGAAAATCTGAGCTATGTGAATTTGCATTAGAAAGCTATAAAAAAATAAAATAAAAAATTCACACAAACTTTTTAATAAATAATACCCAAACGTGTGATAACTAAATGTATAAGGTACATCATGTTATCTAATTTGCGATTCTAAACCATTCTTCAACGAGTCATATCTGATGCCGGAGATTTTGTTCTGACACATTGGTACCTTAATTTTTCTAATATGCAAACTATGTTATCTCGAATCAACATCTCAAGGTACCCTTATATCTTCACCTGAATGATTCATCTTGCCATCGACCAATGATCTTTGTGATTTCAGAAAGAATTTGAATGACAAGCTCCAAGGTATGCAACTATGACTTACCTGAATGTAGAGGATTTTCAGAAGGGGCACATGTGTGCTTTGAGTTTGGGATCTGACAATGTGATGCGTTATCTATGTAAGGTTGTTGAAACTCTTTTAGATGTGAAATTTGAAATGGTGAAGGCCGAGGAAAATGACTCCATTGATTGAGGAATCTGGACCATGGACATTTCCTGGTTCCCCAACTAGATCAACTACATATTCCCTGTTAAGAAATATATGCATCTATAAACACCAATGAATGAAAATAAGAGATACATAATAAAAGAACTGTTTGGTCAAGGACTTTGTGGATCCTATTTCTATCACTGATGGCATATGCATTCTAATATCCGAGGCATCAGTACCACCCCATACAAAAGACATTATTGTATAATGTAACAACTTTCAGGTCAGTGATCATCCTCTAATCAACTTATTCAGGATTCTAATGCCATCATGAAACTAGAAGCAAAATCTATTATGGTATAAGCTAGCACATATATCAGACTTGGTTTTTTGACCAAGTGTCATGCGACAAGACTTCAAGGTTAGTGCAACATAAAAATCAAAACACAAGTAGAAACATCAGCTTAGCAATTGTACTTGAATAGTAGTTAATGGTGGATAGTGTAAAGCCTAAAAGCCTAGAAGAAAATATATGTTACCTAGGGAGGTTCCCGTCATCCTCAATTTGAGCGAGACAAGAAGACCGATGGTGCGCAACACGATACTTGCAACCTCGAAGCTATTCAAAAAGGGAGACCTATGTAGTCGCCAATTTACGCAATTGAAAAGAAATCATCTGTTAGTTCTTGATTTCTTTCCTCTGCGTATTGGGATTATCGAGGCAATACACTTATGCGAACACGAACAAACAAAAGATTATCCACTGACATCTCGCAAGCCCACCGCTTGCACGTCCACCACTTATATATACATTAAGAGGCGAAATATTGTGTGCGGCATAAGCATTTGGAGATCAATTTATGCACTCAATCTGACACATTGACTACAACTTTCATAGCTAAGCTCTGGAAATTTTGAAAAGAACAAGGAGCAAAATAAAGAAACATACCAGAAGTACATTCCTAGTATTTCACAATAAATTCTATTTGCTTCACCTTCTTTTGAAGTTCTATTAATTTCAATGTGAAGAATAGCATATGTCATTCTGCTGCACTATCTCGACATTAAAAAAAATATATAGAACAGTCTTAAATAATTTATAAAAAAATATAAATCATGTATAATCATTTTTATTCTATCATATCAAACAGTCTTAAATCATGTATAAAAAAATATATAGAATTAATTTTATGATTAATTCTTTCTTTTCCCAACTTTACCCAATAAATAAAGTCACAGTTATTGAACTAATCAAACCACAAAGAGAAACAATAATATCTAATCATGAATCTCATGATTCTTATAATATTCTCACTCAGCCAGAAAACAAACAAGTAAAGCCAAAAAGATGAGGATCAGATGAGTCCAGCAAGTTGAAGCCTCAAACAACAAGATGCTAGAAACACACACAAATCAACCACATAAACTCATGCAAAATCAACCAAAGCCCAATCATGGAATTAATAACCAAATTCAAAAAAATATATATATATATATACTTTAATAAAAATCAAGAGAAAGCTATGCAATCAAGTGCATAAAAAGAAAACAGAGCGAAATCATACCTTCCCAATAGTAGATGCTGATGCTTGAAGCAACCCATTTCTCTCCTCTAAGCTTTTCTGCAATCTATACATCTCATCCTCTATCTTCTTAGCTTTGGCCTCTGCCTAGTAAAAAAAAAAAAACCAAAAATACACAAAATTAGAGAAGGTCCCACAAAGAACATCACTTTACAGAGAAGAACAAAAAGGTGAAATGAAATGATTTTATTTCCAAAGTACACACAGATGCAAACAAATATACAAATTCACATGCCTATCTTGTTACAGTTTGGAGAGCAAATGACTGCTCCTATGAAGCGAGACGGCTTCAGACGTCCTTGTGCTCCACCGCCAGCGACACCATATTCCACCGGAAGCTTTTCTTCTTCTCACTCAGATCCTTCAAATCGATATTTCTCGGCGTACAGAACGCTTCGTTCCATGCAATCACCTCATTGTCCATGCGATTGAAGCTTCTCTCCATCGCGATCTTCCACTCCTTCGTACTCGAATCCTTCTTCTCTATCTCTTCCTTTACAAGTTCATGTAACTGATCTCTACACTTCATCGCCACCTACAAAGAAATCAAACACCGATTTTGTTAATGAAAAACAAAAAAAAAACGACTTCATTTTTCAAGTTCGGATCTGCGATTTGTGAGAGAGAAATCAGATCTAACAAAATGCAAGAGAGATCAGATCAGATCAGATCGAGTTCGGATTTTGATCAGATTAGATCGACTTTCTTTTTCGATTTCGGATCTGCGATTTGCGTGAGAGAGAGAGAGAGAGAGAGATCGAGTTCTATGAACAGCTAGGGTGAGAGAGATCGATATTAATCGCGAGAGAGAGAGAGAGAGAGAGAGAGAGATTGTGTTACTTTTGTAATTGGAATGGGGTTAAGTGTCTGTTAAGTTAAACAGACTTGGCTCATTGAGACCATCAACAAGCATCACGCCTTGAAAAACGTGTTGACTATTGAGGTATACACAACGTTTTTTAAAACGTCTTGGTTCAAGCGCCGTTATAGACCACTTTTCTTGTAGTGTATCCAACAATCCACCAACTTATTTGCAGCAGTTCTTTAGAGTCAATCAGCGATGAAATAATGAAAAGATTGATAAAAATTGATGAAAACTTTTTTGTTTTTTTGGGTTTGCAATCAACAATGATAGTAAGTTTTCATCCCGATTAAAAAAATCTTAATACAAATCATATGAAAAGTTTTCATCATTGATTTTTTTTTTTTTCCCCTCACAATCCTATGGAAGTGGAATTTACAAAATAATAGCAGTCCTTTTGCTCCCAAAAAAAAAAAACCATTTCCACATGTAAAAGATCACTTTTTCATCGTTGCATTTGTTGTAAAGTCATATTCTTCTCTAAATTTAAATTTCTATGATTTTGTAAATCTTTCATCACACAAATCAAGAATGACGGGAGTAAAATAGAGTACAACAATTGTGAGAGTGAAAAACAATAGAAGAACAATATAAGCCTTAGAGTGATGTTTTTTTTTTTCAAAAGATATGAACTTAGAATTTTTGTTTCCAAAGATGTGTACAGAGAAAATTTAGTTTTAAGATTTGTTGTGTATTGATGTCTATAGTGGTCATTTTGTTTAATGGTAAAATTGTAATAAGAATTTAACACATTAAGTGTGTGCTCAGAGAGTAAATGATGTGTAAAAATAAAATTACTCCTTATCTAATCATCTTGAATGTGATCTGTTATCAACGCCCATCATGTCAACCTTTCTTTTGTCTTTTTTTTTTTTTTTTTGGTAAATTACACAGACACCTTCTAAGGTTTCTATTTAATATAGATCATTCTCTCACATTTGAAAAATTAAATTCCCTTCTTTGAGATTTGTAATATCATTACAATTTACTCATTGAATTGCTGATGTCAGACCCTAAAATTTTCTAAATGACCATCTTGCCCTTTTTTTCCTACCATTTTTTTTCCCTATTATCATGACTACATTCTACAACTTTCTATCATTAAATTCTACTTGAACATATTCTTATTGAGTAATGATATACAAACATAAAATTTATATAGAATTTTCAAACACCATTAGCTTAATGGTGACATTTTACTTTAAAATAAAACACTCATAAACATGTTTTATATTTAAAACAATATTACTATCACAACATTTTTATAATATTTTTTGTATAAATTTTCATATATGAATATAATTTTTCATTTTTATTTCCACCATTATATCTAGATTAGATCAATTTAATCTAGATATATTTAAAAAGTATAAAATTTATATAAATTGTTTTAAAAAAAATTCATTGAATACAACAAAATAAGATAATGTATTGAATTTTTATATTTTTGTATTTTTTTGTATTTGGTGAATTTAAAAAAAAAATCACAAAGTATTATACTTCTTAAGTATATCTAGATTAGGTGCATTAAAAAAATAAAAAAATTACTTAAACTATTAAAAAATTCTGTAAAAATAATTAAAAAAACACAAAAAATAAAAAAACTCAATTTTTTTTTATGACTTAAACCAAAGAACATGATTATTATTTCCCTTGAAATAACATGAACAAAATATATGCATTATTTTATTATTTTATATGTATAAAGGCTAAGGGGCAAATATGTCATTTTTAATCTGACAAGGAACAAGTGTAATTTTTCAAATGTGAGGGGGAGATCTGTATTAAACAGAAACATTAGGGGGTGTCAGTGTAATTTACCCTTTTTTTTTATGATTAAGGTGTTTGGCTAGTTTGCACATATCTTAACTAATTTTTGGAAGATCACTCTCACCGTTCATTAACGGGGGCCTAATTAAAATCTGAGTAAAGCTCTATGTAGACTGGCCTAACAGATAAATTGATAGCACCTACGAGGTTTCGAATATGAGACTTAAAGAAAAGCAAATTCCTAAATTCCAAGCCTACACCACTTGACCAACCCTATGGGTGTTTAAATTAGGGTTTTTCTAAGGAAAATAATATAGAATAATTGTATTTATTTGTTATATTATGTTCATTCTTTTTTATGTTATCACAAAATTAATAATTAATACAATGAGATCTATTAAATCAATATAATTAAAATGTAATAACAATAATGTTCCTTCTAAATAAACAAAATATATAAATGTGCAAACAAAACTTAAATTTTATTTATTTATTTATTTTGAACAAGGAAAAAGGATGCTGTGAGACAAAACTTGAGATCACTATCATAGTGGCTAGTATTCTTGCGTGGACCCCAGGGGCGGACGCACGATTCTAATATCGGGGAGGCGAGTGTATATGCAATCAAAAAATTTGTAATGAGCATGTGATAGATAACATCAATTTCTAACCAAATATCACAAAAATATATAATTAGATGTTTCCATTCATCGTATATAATTACAAAATATTATCAAAATAAAATTGGATATGTTCCAGTAAATCCATATTAATTTTCAAAAAAGCAACTATTTGCTTTACATATCTACTCAGGCATCTAAAGTTGTGCTTGACGTTTTTTCATAATATAAAAAGTATCTATGATGGAATCTACATCAAAATCTCGAGCAATGTCTTTCTCAACATATGTTAACAAGTAACTTGAAAGAAAATCATCCTCCATCTTGTTTCGCAATCTAGTCTTCACAATTTTCATGGCTGAAAATGCACGTTCTGTTGTTGTCGTAGAAACTGGCAAAGTTAGAACAAGACAAATTAATCTATCTACAAGAGGATAAATTGTTGACTTCCTTGTTGTTATCAACATTTGGCACAAGTCAGAAATTGTCAACAACTGTCGAAACTTAGGATGTTTAAGGATGTCAGTCTCATAGTTTTGCAATTGGAATTTCAAATGTATTTTTTCTTACTCTAGTCATTAGGATAAAATTAATTTGCAAGCTTGCATATATTTCAATTTGAACGATTTGTAATCATCCCTAGGATCTAAAGCAAAGCTAAGAATAAGCAACTCCATCACATCTTCTTTGAATCTGTTGTTCAATTCTTGCAATTGAGAATCACATATAATTGTAAAAATATCAACCCGAAAATGATGCTCAATTATAATGTGATATCTTTGGTGACAAGCACGACCTCTACCAGATGTGTAACGAGCACTCGTATCAGGAATATCTATGTCATATTTTCCACAAAATAGTTGAACATTCTCCAACAAAGGAATCCATCCATCTTCTCTATATTTTTGATCAAGTGCTTTTGTAGTTGACACTAGATGCATTGCATTCAATATATCTTGGGATTTACGTTGCAAAGCTTGGCAAAGATCATCAGTAGTCTCCATAATATCTCTCATAAGATGTAAGACAAACACAAACTCAAAAGATGTAATCTTATCATAAACTCCATCTACATCTATACGTTGAGTAGAGGTGGCTCCATCATTGATGACATTACTTAAGACTGAACAAGTTGCACTAAACATATTTATCAAACTGGAAATAAATCCCAAGTGAGAACCCCATCAAGTATCTCCAGCTCGTTTCAATGTCCCAACTTGATTTTTGCCTTTACCAGTTTCAACTTCATCAATGACAAGTTTTGCTGCAATTTCTTCAGCTTGAGCAACTTTCAACTGATCATGCCTTTTACAAGAAAAGCCACATAGACTAACTGTGAGAGCCAAATAAGAAAAAAAATTGGGCAACGCGTATAACCTCTCTTGTTGTCGCTACCAATGCTAATTGGAGTCGAAGAGCAAAGCAATGAACATAATACGCAAAATGACAGTCATGAAGAAATAAGGCCTGCAACCCAGTCCACTCTCCACGCATATTACTAGCTCCATCATACGCTTGACCACGAATATTTTGTACACTGAGATTATGACGAGATAGGACAATACATATTTCTTCTTTCAAAGTTGTTGATGTTGTATCCGATACATGAACTATGTCAAAAAAAAAGCTCCTTTATGAAACCATCTTTATCAACAAATCTTAGAACAATGGCCATTCGCTCCGTCTTTGCTTCATCTCGTGCTTCATCCACTATAATGCAAAATTTTGCTTCATCAATCTCCTCATGAATGAATCTTTGTATTTTGTCAAAGAAAATACTAAGAATCTCTTTTTGAATTTGATGCGAGTAGTATGAAGAATTTTGAGGAGCTTTGTGTAACACAACATCTGCCACATCCGCATTATAAGATGCCAAGAGTTTTATCAATTCAATAACATTCCTTCGATTATTAGAATCATGACGTTCATCATGTCTTCTAAATGCACAAGCTTGAAATGTAAGCCATTTGACAGCATCTATCGTAGTCTTCAACCGCAAATGATTTTTTGCCACTTGTGAGAAGTTTGTTTCTTAACTATCTTCTCAATGTGTTGTGCTTGATTTGTTAAATCATGACAAGATTTAACAGCAATTCTGTGCAATGAATTAGAACCCTTTCCCATATGAGTTAAGAAAGCACAATTCTTTCCACTATTGACTTTCTTCCATGAAGAAAATCCATCAAAAATGAAAGCGCCAGAAGTAGTGCGTCCATTCGGTTTTGTAAAAAGATAGCAAGGAAGACAAAAGGCACAATGTTTGGTTGGAGAATATTCTAGCCAATTTGGAAATAACATGTACCAAGAAGCTAGAAAATGACGCCCATTCTTCTCTTCAAAAGGTTGGTTTTTAGGTTGTTATGGTCCAAATTTGATGTAAGCTCGTCGAATCTCATGACATTGAGATATCAAATATTCCCAAATTTGTGGTCGTAGTCCTGGATCCCTTACCAAAGAAGATGTATCAACTCTTTGGATTCTATTCTGGGCACTTTACAAGGATGTTGTTTCGGAATTGAAGCTTCAACATTATCAATGGAAGGTTTTGTAGTTGCATTAACTTCTATATCTTGAGAGCCTCTTTTCTTAAAGAAAGAATCAATTTTTTTGTTCACCATAATTCACCTAACATTCAACTCAATTTTATTTAAGAACTTGAAAATTACTAAACAATTTTTGTTACCCACTAGGTAAGAAGCACACTAAGAATATAATCTAATCTAACAAAGGGCATGTCATTTTCAATGGGTAAACAATAAAAATCTTCAGAGTAATAGAATTTCTAAGCCTAATAAGGTGAATAGCATCCAAATTGAAGTGAATTGCAACGAAATTAAAGATATTTAAGCCTATTCGTCTTTGAGAAATTAAAGAGATTTATTATTATTATTTAAACCTATAGTAAATGCTTGGGTTTGCAACCAAAGCAAGAGAAGATTTCGATTTCATTTTCATTAGTTTTCCTCCAATTTCTCAGCAACTAAACAGATTATATTGAGATTTTTGTTATTTCCAATAACGAGATTAATCATTTAAAAAAAAAATCAAACAACAAATGAGCGAATAAATTTGAAAAAAAAAATGAAAGAGATTAGTATTACCTAGAAGTGAAAAAGTGAAAAACGAATCAGAGGACACGAGGTCTGATTCACTGTATTGTCCATTTGTTGTTTCAGTGCGAGGTATGCGAGTTCTTTCCCAAGTTTTCATATCATTTAGAGAGAGAGAGAGAGAGAGAGAGAGAGTAAAGTGGAGAAAGGGGGCTTAAACAATTAGGTTAATAAGAATTTGGGGGCATTTTCAAGCATGGGGCAGAGTTACATGTGAGTAAAATATATATATATATATATATAGATATTATGTAGTTATAAGCAAACAGCTAAAAAATTTGGGCCCTAATCAGACAAAAGGGACTTTAACATATTAACAAATAAATTCTCAATTATTTTAACATTACTAAATTTAAAATAAAAAGTAATCATACTTAAAAAATAAATTATTATTATTATTATTTCTAGTATTTATCAAAAAAATAATTAAAATTTTAAATTTTAAAGTAGAAAATTTAGGGGGTGGCGATTTTTAAATTTTTTGCAAAAATTTTGGGGTGGCGAACCTATATAATTTAGAAATATTTGTAATTTTAATACTATATTTAGGGGGGTTTTTCAAAACTTTGGGGGGCGGTCACCCCAACTACAATTGAGAAGGCTCCAATTACAATTTCGAAAAGTTAATGGGTTCAAAAACAGATTTGAGAACGTTAGATTGACATTGCTTTCATGCATGTTCTACATAACTATTTCAGATTTTGATTTTGATTGAGTTTTAAACTATTAAAAAAAAAAATTCATTTTGTCCCCTCCTGCACGTAAATAGTTGATTTCCATGATACACCTATCGAGTGTACACACATTTTAATATATTTTGGACATGTGCGTTGCACGTGGAACATTATTTTTCATTAACTGTAGCAATCTCGGTTTTGATCCTTCTTTTATGTTTTGCCACTTCGACTGGGCCGGTTGGGGGTCCAGGGGGCAGCTCCCCTTGGCGGGTCCAAGGGCAACGCCCTGACGGGGGTCGAGTTGCCCAGTCAGCTCGCAGAGGATCTAGGAGGCAGCGCCCCTTGGCGGGGTTGAGGGGCAGCGCCCCTCAAAACAAAAATGGAAAACGCATTTGAAGTTTCTTGTCCACACGTGCGGGGAATGAGGCTGCACGTGCGGAAAACAGGGCAGGAAGGGCTGAGCACACTGCTAAAAAGGCAGGTGCGGCTGGAGGTGTGGGAAGTTAGGTAGATCCGAAATTTTTCCTTTTCTTCTCTCTTTAGGCTAATTGAATGTCACTTTTTGATATATCTCTCTCTCTCTAAAAACATTTCCTCTCCCTTTTCTCTACGTTTCCTACCAAAAACCTCACAAGATCTTTGATTTCTTCAAATCCATTGGGATTTAGATCCAAGTCCTTCATCAAAGTTGGTTATCTAGGCGAGGGCTACGTTGTGTGCGATGGAGATCGAGTTTAGGCATCGTTGATTTTTGGGGTTTCAACTCGTTTCTTCTTCAAACTTGAGGTACGGATTTACTAAATCTAATATGGTTTTTAACTTAGTTATTTGCTATTGTGTATAGATGATGAGATTTGGTTGTGGTTTGGACAAATCTAGGATTTGGGTGTGAAATGAAAAGAGGGGTTTTGATGAATACGAGGTAAACGAGTATGAGGCTTGAATATAAGATCATGTTATGCCAAAATAGTTAATTTTGGTGTTTGAGTTGATATTTGGTGAAAGGGGGGATTTTGCATAAATAATTGGGATTAACATTGAAAACGTGAGATTGGAAGGTTGTGATTATAAATGGTGATATTGGATATGTATTATCTCATCTATGGAAGTTTTGAATAAACTATTTATTTTGATATTGAATATCTCTTCAGAAATAATTGCATTGGGCTATCGGTGGAGGATAGCTATGATTGTTGTAGAAATTATATGAGGATTAGGCGATTTAATGCTAATTCATTGTTGGTGTCATTGAATATGACCATGTTATAGATACATTGCATATGTATGTTTATTGGGAGGAGAAAGGGGATGTACTCCATATGTGATTATGTTTATAAATACATTGCATATGTATATTTGTTTGGGAGGAGAAAGGGGATGGACTCCATTTAAAGCAAGTTAGCCGGAGTGTTCTGGGTGAAAGAACCGAAATTTTATATATAAATGGGTGCCGATTCCTTCGGACGAAATATTCGTAAAATGGCAGGTTTGAAGTGTTTATGTGAGTTTTGCATAATTAGAAAATCATTGAGTTGTAGTCTCATTTTGATTGTTGAAAGATAACGAATTTAACTCATGAATTGAGTAGCATACATGAACTGGAAATGAAATTAAAGGAAAATGAAATAAGGTTGGTCTTAGTGGCATATGGATATGCAGGTCTTGTGGATGTTTTAGGATCGGTATTGTTTATGTAGGTGGTATTTATACCTTTGCTAAACCTCATAAATTGTGTTAGATTATTTCTACTGGGCTGTTGGCTCACCCTATATGGGAATACCATTTTTAGGTACATGTGAGATGCTTCCTCCATGGCAATAGCGTGGATGGAGTTTTGGGAAGCAAGAGCTTCTTAATTATGCCTTATGTGTATATGTTTGTTATTTGTAAAACCAAGGGCTTAAGATGTAATGAGCGAGACTCAATTTGTGTAACCAAGCAGTGACTTGGAAACATGTAAGCCAACATGGCATTTAACTGATTGTTAAACAGTGAACTCTGATATATGAAAGTATGTTGTTTCTCATATTTATTCCGCATATGAGTTATCTTTATTGTATTATTTTAGGGGCGTTACATTAACTGTTAATATTATAATTTTTTGTGTCTTTTAAATTGATAAGTGATATGTAAACAAAATATGGAGACTTGTTTGGGTAAATTGATATATATCCAAAATATAACTAAGTAAGAAATTAATATACACTTGCCTAAAGAATTTAAATGATAAATGCGAAATTTTATAAACATAAACTTTTATTTATAGGTAGATTGTTGAGATCACAATCTTATCTTAAGCAATAAACATAACTATATTATTAAAGCAATACATATTAGAAAATTAAAGTATCCGATGGTAATATAGGATTACAAATTGACATTGTATGAATACAGTAAAATATATGAATTTCCATTTATATTTTTTTTATATATTTATATATATAAACATTGAGATATCTAAGATATCACAAAATTAATATGTGAAATCTTTTGTAACAATATAATATAGATAAGAATGAGAAGTGTGGAGATATATTTTCTGAGTACCAACACGTGGCAAGGTGACGCCACCGTGTCAGTCGAGGTGCCACGTGTCTTGGCCGTTGTGCCGAGGTCATCTCGGATAGGCCGAGGTCATCTCGGATAGGCCGAGGTTACCTCCGAAGATATTGGAATCCGAGATAAGCGGATAGGGGACAAGAGTCCTAGAATGAAGAGGGAACTCAACCTAGATATGGACAAGAGTCCTAGATTGGAAGAAGACTTCAGTTTGGGTAAAGATAAGACTCTTGGAGAGTTTATCCTAATCTTATTGGGAGTCCCAGATTAGCAGTAATCCTAAGTCCATTAGGGCCAGGCTCCTATTGGGACTAGGATTGTATTGGCTATAAAAGAGAGGCACCCCCATGGGTCTAAGGTCAGCCAAGTGCCATCTATTCTGCCAAAGGTTTCCAAATTTGAATCTCGAGTTGGCGGTGGTCGAAAATCACTCACACAATTTGGCGCCGTCTGTGGGAAAGAAAGAAGAATAGATGGCCAATAACAGACAGAAGGATCAGATTGAAGACAACACTCCTGCTGGGAGTAGGAGACCTATCGACCTTGACATTGAAGGGGACGACCGCAACACAGAAACTCGTGACTACAGTCACGGAGTGAAAAACGCCGGCCAGGAAGGTGACGCACCAAAGACAACAGATCGAAGCGGATACTACAACGAAGATGACCTCCAGGTATGGAAGGATAGATACCTGTGGAGGAACGAAGACCCTTCCAGAAGGGATGCAAACACAGGGGGCATGAGCGCTCCCAAAGAGATAACATTCAAGTATAGAAGAGCTCAACCTGAGTGAGCAGATCCTGGATTCCAGACCTCGGATCCGAGAAGACATGATCTCGGCCTAGATGAGTAGGCCCGAAAAAGAGCTCAGCCTGAGTGAGCAAATCCAAGATTCCAGCAGACAAGATCTCGGTGCTTAAGTCCGAGAAGAGAGAAGGCAAAGATGCAAAGTTTACCACTTGTTGAAATTTGTAGCAATTTACAAGTTGGTAAACCGATGCAAAGTTTACCACTTGTTGAAATTTGTAGAAATTTACAAGTTGGTCAAACCGATACAAAGTTTACTACTTGTTGAAATTTGTAGCAATTTACAAGTTGGTCAAACCGATGCAAAGTTTACCACTTGTTGAAATTTGTAGCAATTTACAAGTTGGTCAAACCGATACAAAGTTTACCACTTGTTGAAATTTGTAGCAATTTACAAGTGGGAGTTAAGCCGAGATTACTGTTTCTCTTCGCTTGTTGAAATTTGTAGCAATTTACAAGTTGAAGTGAAGCCGATGTTATTACTTACAGACTTATGGCAATCTATTGGTTGGCTAAACCAAAAAAGATTCTTAGCACTTGTTGAAATTTGTAGCAATTTACAAGTTGAAGTTAAGCCGACATATGATCATCTGTTGAAATTTGCAGCAATTTACAGGTTGAGGTAAAAGCTAAGTATATTATTTAAACCCTTGTTGAAATTTGTAGCAATTTACAAGTAGATCACTGTTTAACACTTGTTATAACTTGAGAAAATTTTACTGTATATGTTAGTCCTTGTTGAAATTTGTAGCAATTTACAAGTAGGTTAGAATGAAATTACTGTTTACATATTTATGGCAACTTGAGAAAAGTTTGCAAAGTTTACATTGAAAAGTATATGTTTTATACTTGTTGAAATTTATGAAAAGATTGCAGGTCAGTATCTTGCCGAAATAAAACTTGCAGTTATTATACCCGAGGTATGTAACCCCGAGAAGATTGTGCAAAGGAAGAATTATACAAAATATTCTAAGTATAGAATCATGCAAAGGCAGTCAAGAAAAGACAAAGGCACAAGCATTCAGAGAAGGAAAGTTAAATTAGACATTCAAGAACAAAGAGGCACATCGACCATATGAAGAGCTTACATTGTCTAAAAAACAAGAAGGTACAAGAGTACAAGCGACAAAAAAGGAAAAACCTCAAAAACCGAGATGATGCTTAACCGAAGTTAAGCCGAGATGATGTTTAACCGAAGTTAAACTATAGCGATCCCGGGTTTACCCCTTACTGTACAGTGATCCGGACATGTGTCCGTGGATGTTAATAGTTGAGCATTGTCTTGTTTACATCCTTTTCTACATTGTATTTGAGTTATAGGATGTGTTGGGCAGGTTTGTTTCAGGTTGGTTGTGTTTGGGAACCAAGGGTTGCTGCCCAGAATTTTTGTCCTTCGCCGGCGAGAGTTGGTCGCCGAGCGGCGTTGAGTTTTGTGTCTGGTGGGTCGAACCAGAGTGGCTTCGCCGAGCGGCGGCGCTGCGTCGCAATGGACTGAACACCATGATTGTTGGCTCGGCGAGCTTTTCTTCGCCGAGCGAAGCTAGGATTGTTGGCTCGGCGAGACCTTCTTGGCTCGAGCAGGGTTTTCAATGTCAGTCGCCGGCGACCAAGTCTTCGCTCGAGCGAGCCTACTTATATCAGTTCGCAGCAGCGATCTAAACTTCACGTTTTTGAAACTTTTATATCTTTAAACCCTAAATCTGAGAGCCTCTCTCTCTAGACTTGCCTTCTCTCTAAGAAATCATCTCCCTAGAGTGTGAATCTCTCCTAAGTGCTTTGTTAAAAAGATAGAGGGTGATTTGGGCTTCGATCTAATCTGAAAATATTTGGTTTTGGAGCAAGTTGGGTGTTGGGTCTTCATCTCCTTTTGAGCTTAAACTTTGAGGTAGGGATATCCTACTCCTCTTTATGGATTTTGTCTTTAAATTTTGGCATTTTGATGTGTTGGAAGTTGTTGTGTAATTTTGAGAAAACTTTGGGCCATTGTGTAATTTTACAAAAGTTGGAGTTTTATTTATAATGAACCTAGAGGCATGTTTGGTATAAAAACATGGGATTAATGTTGAGACATTGATGAAGATGGAACCTAAGGGTTGAGATGTTAATTATGGAAAATGCCCTAACTACATTGATTAATTAATTGATATGATTAATTATGAGAAATGAGGAATTGAGGTAGAAATGTTGATTTAATATCCATTTTGTGCATTTATTTCCTGTTTAGAAATATCTGCTTTGGGCTATCGGTGGAGGATAGTCTTGATTGTTGTAGAAAATGCATGATGATTAGGCAAACTAAACCAATCAGTTAAATATGTCATTGAGTATGACATTTGAAGAATACATTAACTTTATGTATTGATTTGTGATGTGTATAATTATTGTTTATATGCATTGTGTCGTGTTGGAGAAGATAGGGGATGTACTCCACGGTTTAGGGGAAGATAGGGGATGTACCTTTAAACCGGATGTTGTTTGGGAGAAGATAGGGGATGGACTCCGTAGATAGAGCTCATATGCTTGTCTAAGAAATGTGTTGACAGAGCTCATATGCTTGTCTTGTGAATGTGATATAGCTAGTATGCTTATCTGTGGAAGTAATGAAATTGAAAGTGGTTAATATGAGTTATTGTCTCTTATGAGTTGATTGGCCAGGTCCTGAGCCATGGATTATGAATTGAACATAGACTTGAAAGTCTTAGAATTGTAATGAGTTATGAAAGAGTGTAAAAGTGTTGACCATCTATCAGCTGTTAATCTTTTAGTCAATATTCATAACTGGTTTAGTATATTTCTACTGGGCTGTGGCTCACCCTATATGGAAACATCATTTTCAGGTACAGGTAGTATGCCTCCTCCAAAGGCATAGCTTGGGAGGCTCGAGGCTGACAGACTTTTTGGTCGTCTATTTTCTTTTGATGTATTACATGTAAATTCAAGCCAAGGGCTTAAGGTGTAATTGAGCTAGTGCTCTCTTTTTGTAACCAAGTGTTAACTTGGAAAGCTGTAAGCCCTTAGGGCATTTACTTTTGTTGTTAACATGTAATACTTTTGTAATGAAACTATGATAAATAGGAGGTTATGAAGCTTTTATATATATCAATGCAAGTCTTTACTGTTGGGTTTTATGTTGTTATTTTGAGGGCGTTACAACTTGGTATCAGAGCGTACCGGGTTCGAATACTTTGGGTACGTGGGAAGTGATTAGAATCACAATGGGTTTGTCTCGCTTGATAGAGACCTAGTATAGTGTCATATGCCATGTGTTTAATTGATAACATGCTTATGTGATTATTTGGGTATGGGATTGAATTTCTAGGATGTTGATTGGATCCTTGGGTTTCTGGGAGTCTTGTTGGAAAGGCACTTGATCAATGCTGTTTCTAACCAGAACTCTAGCAACGCCTCGGGACTATCCTTATCCGGAAATGAAATTCGTAAGTGCTTATGTGTTTATGTGCTTACGTGGAGTGAATTATTGTAGTCCATGTTTTAGGACACGAGTGTTTAGTTCCAGCACGTTTATAGATGTGCTAATGTTCGGTGTTACCTTTATTAGGATGTCAGGACGAGGAAGAGGCGGAAGGCGTGGCAGGCCTAGAAGGCAGGAAGTGCCTTTACCGGATGAGATTCCGGCAGTTCAGGAAGGGGTTGGTCAGGCCAATGTGGCCGAGCCAGTAGGCCAACAGGCTATGGGCGCTTTAGCCCGAGAGATAGCAGGGGCATTCAGGGAGTCAGTAGGTATTCTCAGGGCTGAGAATCAGGCTCAGGTTGTTGTTGCGGATGCAGGACCTTCTTTTCTAAAGAGGGAGTTCTTCCGGTCTAATCCGGATGAATTTGTGGGGGATCCAAAAGAGCCGCTTAAGGCAGATGAATGGCTCGAACAGACAACGAAGACGTTTGAGATGCTAGGCATCGAAGACGCGAATCTTGAAGGTGACCTTGGCATCTTTTCAATTTGAAAAGGATCTTGGTCGATGGTGGAAGTACACGAAGGGTCGTATTGGAGGTACTTGGAAGGCTTTTGTTGATGCTTTTTAGGAGAAGTACTCTCAATTTGCTCAGAGAAGTTGAGGATCGATTCTGCCAGCCTAAAGAATAGTTTATCGATGGCGAGTTTGAGGCCTCATTCACTAGTTTGTCCAGTTTGCACTGAGTTGGTGGCGTCGAGGAACGCGCCGTTGCATTGAGTTTGAGAAGAAGTTGAGCGGCCTCAAGTTGAGAATCAGGGGTCTATGCTTCGGGATTATGGGCGATGGTTGATCTTGACTCATCGAGATTATGATGCACGAGGAAGGAAGGCGAAAGGCTCCAAGAGGAGTCGGGATGGACAGGGTGATAGTAGGAGACAGAGGGTTATAACCCTCGCCAGCCTCGAGTGGGGTTTCTAGGTCGACTTTCCCAAGATCGAGTGAGCTCCGGGAGGGCAATCGAGGAGTTTACTGTTACAAGTGTGGCCACGGTCACAAGGCTTGGTTGCCTTGCAGAAGGCGTGAGGTCGAGGGTCATCTTCTTCACCTGACCACAGGGCGTAGTTTGGGCGGGGCCCTTGTCTTGTTATCGACAGTGTGGACCTGGGCACTGAAGAGGTTCTGCACGCTTGAGTGCCACTTCAGAGCGTCTGGTTCTAGGCAGACGCAGGATTTCAACCACTCGGTCTGGCAGCCACGAGGCCAATCCGGAGCTTCGTCGTCCAACAAGTCTAATGATCTTATGCTCCTAGGGGTGAGCAGTGGACGAGTCCTCACAGCGTGTATCTTTATCACAGCAGGATCTAGTACCAACTCCATCAGTAGTGAGAGGTACCTTTTTATTTTGCAACTCGGTTGCTAGAGTGTTGATTGATACGGGTGCATCTCATTCTTTTGTATCTGCTGCATTCGCATCTATTTTGGAGTTGGAGTTAGCACAGTTAGCATCTCCTATTTGTGTAGTGTCACCCCTTGGGGGCGAATTGATTTTGAAACAAGGAGTTAGGGGTTGTGATATAGAGGTCGATGATCATAGAATCCCCTTTTCTTTTGTGGTTATGCCCATGAAGGGCTTCGATGTTATTTTGGGTATGGACTGGTTATCGTCATACCGGGCATTTATTGATTGCTACCGTCAGAGGGTCACTTGTTGTACTATTAGCGGAGAACGTTTTCACTTTCTGGGGGACAGGGTTGGTAGTGTTTTGCCGCCGAAGTATGATCCGCGAGGGCGGAGTGAGCTTAGTGGTCTACTTGCTAGCCTTGAGAGTAGTGAGTGTGATGAGACCCAGATTGTATTGCCGAGGGTGGTTTGTGAGTACTCGGACGTCTTTCCCGAGGATCTCGTTGATTTGCCACCTCTCCGAGAGACAGAGTTCTCTATTGATTTAGTGCCCGGCACGGCGCCGATTTCTATGGCACCTTACCGTTTTGCCCCAGCAGAGTTGATTGAGTTGAAAGTTCAGCTCCAAGAATTGCTAGATAAGGGCTTCATTCGCCCTAGTGTATCGCCGTGGGGAGCACCGGCCCTCTTTGCTAAAAAGAAAGACGGTGCCTTAAGATTGTGTATCGACTACCGGAAGTTAAATCGGGCTACGGTTAAGAATAAGTACCCTATGCCCCGTATAGATGATTTGTTTGACCCGGTTGAAGGGTTCCGTTGTTTCTCTAAGATAGACTTGAGATCGGGTTACCACCGGTTGAGGGTCGAGAGGAGGATATTCCAAAGACGGCATTCCGTGACGGTATGGCCATTATGAGTTCTGGTGATGCCATTTGGGCTTACCAATGCCGGATCTTTATGGACTTGATGAACCGGATCTTGGAATTCTTGGATCGCTTTGTGGTCGTTTTGTGGACGACATTCTTATCTATTCACCTTGAGGAGGAGGAGCACGAGGAACACTTGAGAGTGGTGCTTGAGTTACTTAGAGCCCATAGGCTATATGCCAAGTTTGGGAAGTGTGAGTTACGGCTAGGAGAAGTCAAGTTCTTAGGCCATGTGGTTTCAGGGAAGGGGTGTCTGTTGATACGTCCAAGACAGGCGGTGCAAGATTGGGCCTGACCTAAGAGTGTGTTCGAGATCCGATTTTACGGGATTAGTAGGTATTACCGTCGGTTTGTGAAAGATTTCTCCAGGTTAGCTTCACCGTTGACTAGGTTGACTCGGAAGGGAGTCAAATTTGTATGGAGTGACACTTGTGAACAGTCATTCCAAGAGCTGAAGGTTAGATTGACCACCGCTCCGGTTTTGATTATTCCAGAGAGAGGGTTGGGTTATGCAGTTTATTGCGATGCCTCACGAGAGGGTTTGGGTTGTGTGTTGATGCAGGAGGGGAAAGTGGTAGCTTATGGCTCACGTCAGTTAAAAATACATGAGAAGAATTACCCTACACACGACCTAGAGTTAGCGGCTGTGATTTTTGCCTTGAAAATCTAGAGGCACTACCTTTATGGTGAGAGATTCGAGGTGTTCTCGGATCATAAGAGTCTGAAATATCTGTTTTCACAGAAGGACTTGAATTTGAGGCAGAGGAGGTGGATGGAGTTTATTGAGGATTACGACTTTGAGTTGCATTATCACCCAGGGAAGGCCAATGTTGTGGCCGACGCTCTTAGTAGGAAATCCTTTAGCGATGTAGCTTGTGTAGCCATCCGGGAGTGGGAGATGGTGGGGGCACTTGGCGAGTTTGACTTGCTTCTGGGCGAATCCGTTGAGGCTGCGGCCTTATTTTCTGTTGTTGTGCAACCTACACTTGTGACTCGAGTGTTAGAGGCACAGAAAGGTGACCTTGAGGTAGAATCCCTTAGAGAGAAGATCTCTAGTGGGAAGGTCGAGAAGGGTTTGACGGTGTATCCCGACCTGAGCGTGAGATACCGAGACCGTTTGTTTGTGACGGAGTCTTGTCGAGAGGAGGTACTCCGAGAGTTCCATCATTCGCGCCTTGCGGTGCATCCGGGAGGTACTAAGATGTATCAGGATTTGAGTCGCCAGTTTTGGTGGCGAGGCATGAAGAGAGATGTGGCAGTCTTCGTGTCTAAGTGCCTTACTTGTCAGCAAGTGAAGGCCGAGCATCAGAGGCCAGCGGGTTTGTTGCAACCCTTGCCTATTGCCGAGTGGAAGTGGGAGCATGTCACCATGGACTTCGTTGTAGGCCTTCCAAGGACTCAGCGGGGTAGTGATGCTATTTGGGTGGTTGTAGACCGGTTGACTAAGTCGGCGCACTTCATTCCTATGCGCGTGAGAGATTCGGTAGATCACCTTGCCGACTTGTATATTCGGGACATAGTGAGATTACGAGGTCCCGATGACGATCGCCTCGAGATAGAGATCCTCGTTTCTTTGCTAGGTTGTGGCGAGTTTGCAGAGTGCTTTGGGCACTAAGTTGACCTTTAATCTGACTTATCACCCTCGGTGATGGGCGTCGAGCGTACTATTCAGATTCTTGAGGATATGCTTCGGGGTTGTGTCCTTGATTTCAGTGGGACGTGGGAAAGGCACCTATCATTGGTGGAGTTTGCCTACAACAACAGTTTTCAGTCTAGTATCGGTATGGCACCGTTTGAGGCCTTGTATGGCCGACCTTGTAGGTCTCCGGTTTGTTGGGCCGAGGTGGGTGATACACCTTTGTTGGGTCCGGAGTTGGTTAGGAGGCAGCGGAGAAAGTTGAGCTTATCCGTAGGAGGCTTATTCTGACCAGTCGTCAGAAATCTTATGCTGACCGTAGGAGGAGACCGTTGGTGTTTGAGATGGGTGATCATGTCTTTCTGAAGATATCACCTAGGCGGGGATTGATGAGGTTTGGGAAAAGAGGAAAGTTATCCCCTCGGTTTATTGGTCCTTTTGAGATCCTTGAAAGGATTGGCGAGGTTGCTTACCGTTTAGCTTTGCCGCCACAGTTATCCGGAGTTCATGACGTGTTTCATGTAAGTATGCTTCGGAAGTATGAGCCGGATCCATCACACGTGTTGGATTGGACCGACCTAGAGGTAGATGAGGATGCCTCGTATGAGGAGAGACCGGTTCGGATCTTGGATAGGCGGGATCAAGTCCTGCGTGGCAAGACCATCCCCTTGGTGAAGGTTTTGTGGAAATATCACGGAGTGGAGGAAGCCACTTGGGAACGTGAGTTAGAGGTCCGTGAGAAATATCCGGACTTGTTTATTGATGTGTAATCTTGTACATAGATTTTATAATCTTGCCGGACTTAAACTTTGTTTATGTCTTAAGTTGTAAAACATAGCATATGTTTTGGTTTATGGAAGTGGGTTGTAATATTGCATTTATTGGCTATATTATAGGACTGATTATGTATCATAAAACTTTATTATGATATGAATTGCGAACCATATATGTTGACAACGGTTGGAAAATGGAAAATGGAAAGGAAATGCATGTTATAGATGCACTTTGAAATGTATGTTGTGAGATGCCTCTTAATAAGAGATGGATGACCGGTAATGAGTAGAATTGTTGAATATTGTGTTATAACATTGCTTAAAATAGAGAAAACTTTCTTTTCAAAAACTTGTTTTTAATTTCGGGGACGAAATTCTTTAAGGGGGGGAGGTTATAGCGATCCCGGGTTTACCCCTTGTCAGATGATCGGGACATGTGTCCGTGGATGTTAATAGTTGAGCATTGTCTTGTTTACATCCTTTTCTACATTGTATTTGAGTTATAGGATGTGTTGGGCAGGTTTGTTTCAGGTTGGTTGTGTTTGGGAACCAAGGGTTGCTGCCCAGAATTTTTGTCCTTCGCTCGAGCGAGGAGTTGGTCGCCCGAGCGAAGCGTTGAGTTTTGTGTCCGTGGGTCGAACGAGTGGCTTCGGCAGCGAAGCGATCGGCTCGCACCGACTCAACACCATGATTGTTGGCTCGGCGAGCTTTTCTTCGCTCGGCGAAGCCTAGATTGTTGGCTCGAGCGAGACCTTCTTGGCTCGAGCCAGGGTTTTCTGTGTCTGGTCGCTCGAGCGACCAAGTCTTCGCTCGAGCGAGCCTACTTATATCAGTTCGCAGCAGCGATCTAAACTTCACGTTTTTGAAACTTTTATATCTTTAAACCCTAAATCTGAGAGCCTCTCTCTCTAGACTTGCCTTCTCTCTAAGAAATCATCTCCCTAGAGTGTGAATCTCTCCTAAGTGCTTTGTTAAAAAGATAGAGGGTGATTTGGGCTTCGATCTAATCTGAAAATATTTGGTTTTGGAGCAAGTTGGGTGTTGGGTCTTCATCTCCTTTTGAGCTTAAACTTTGAGGTAGGGATATCCTACTCCTCTTTATGGATTTTGTCTTTAAATTTTGGCATTTTGATGTGTTGGAAGTTGTTGTGTAATTTTGAGAAAACTTTGGGCCATTGTGTAATTTTACAAAAGTTGGAGTTTTATTTATAATGAACCTAGAGGCATGTTTGGTATAAAAACATGGGATTAATGTTGAGACATTGATGAAGATGGAACCTAAGGGTTGAGATGTTAATTATGGAAAATGCCCTAACTACATTGATTAATTAATTGATATGATTAATTATGAGAAATGAGGAATTGAGGTAGAAATGTTGATTTAATATCCATTTTGTGCATTTATTTCCTGTTTAGAAATATCTGCTTTGGGCTATCGGTGGAGGATAGTCTTGATTGTTGTAGAAAATGCATGATGATTAGGCAAACTAAACCAATCAGTTAAATATGTCATTGAGTATGACATTTGAAGAATACATTAACTTTATGTATTGATTTGTGATGTGTATAATTATTGTTTATATGCATTGTGTCGTGTTGGAGAAGATAGGGGATGTACTCCACGGTTTAGGGGAAGATAGGGGATGTACCTTTAAACCGGATGTTGTTTGGGAGAAGATAGGGGATGGACTCCGTAGATAGAGCTCATATGCTTGTCTAAGAAATGTGTTGACAGAGCTCATATGATTGTCTTGTGAATGTGATATAGCTAGTATGCTTATCTGTGGAAGTAATGAAATTGAAAGTGGTTAATATGAGTTATTGTCTCTTATGAGTTGATTGGCCAGGTCCTGAGCCATGGATTATGAATTGAACATAGACTTGAAAGTCTTGGAATTGTAATGAGTTATGAAAGAGTGTAAAAGTGTTGACCATCTATCAGCTGTTAATCTTTTAGTCATTATTCATAACTGGTTTAGTATATTTCTACTGGGCTGTGGCTCACCCTATATGGAAACATCATTTTCAGGTACAGGTAGTATGCCTCCTCTAAAGGCATAGCTTGGGAGGCTCGAGGCTGACAGACTTTTTGGTCGTCTATTTTCTTTTGATGTATTACATGTAAATTCAAGCCAAGGGCTTAAGGTGTAATTGAGCTAGTGCTCTCTTTTTGTAACCAAGTGTTAACTTGGAAAGCTGTATGCCCTTAGGGCATTTACTTTTGTTGTTAACATGCAATACTTTTGTAATGAAACTATGATAAATAGGAGGTTATGAAGCTTTTATATATATCAATGCAAGTCTTTACTGTTGGGTTTTATGTTGTTATTTTGAGGGCGTTACATAAACTGAGGTGATGCTTAACCGAAGTTAAGCCGAGATGATGTTTAACTGAAGTTAAACGGAGATGGTGCTTAAACCGAAGTTAAGTCGAGATGATGTTTAACCGAAGTTAAAACGAATGATGATAACACTTGTTGAAATTCTGAGAGAATTTACAAGTTAAAGAGTGCACAAAGTTAAATGTCGGCAAAAGATTCACCGGAGTCAAACGCCGTTTTGATTAGAACAGAACCACTAAGTGCACGCCAGAAGTGGTGACCAGAATTGTGAAAGGAATAAATGCTTCAAGAAACAGCGATGATAGTTTGCAAAGGCCAAGAGAAAGAGGGTCTAAAGGGGGCGAATTAAATACCAGAAGTTTTAATACATCGGCAAAAAAAGAACACATCAGGTCTGTGACTACGGCACGAAGCCAACTTCCCTAATGTGATCCTAAGTGCAACTCATGTTCACATTAGGGGGCAGGGAGAAGATACAGGGGAAAGGAATGATAATTAAGGAGCAAGGAATGTTTTCACTTGTTGAAATTTTTGAGCAAATTACAAGATGAGTTAACCAAAGATTATGAAGTCTATCACTTGTTGAAATTTGAAGCAATTTACAAGTTTGGTATAGCCGAGATAACACTGAAAGACGTTTCCGAGATATGATCATCCGAGATGACCAACTAGCTTGTTAAGAGCTGAGAAGGTTGGCAGATACAAAAATGAAGACCTTAAAGAACTAAGGACTGAAAGCAAGAACGTCGGACTGATCTGCTTCGACGAACGACGATGGTTCAGCCTCGACAGTCAGTTGGAGGAGCTTCTCTACCGTTACCTCGGCATCAATTTCAAGAAGGAAGCAAACTACTCGGCATCAGCGGCAGGTTGTGTCTCACCCCCAGAAGACAGTTGGAAAGAACTTCTCAGCAGCCTTCTCAGCCACGAGCTCAGCATCAATCTCCTAAAGAGTTTGATCAAAGCTCTTCTCGGCGATTGGCACCTCGGAGTTTTGAAGGCAAGGATTGAAAGCAAAAATCTGGAAAAAGACACAGAAAACAGAAACAAGAAATGTAATTCGAAAATCAAAAATGGTGATGAAGCTATCAAGAAATCAAGACAAAAAGATTGCATAGGTGTGTCAAGCCAAGAACAGTGGCAGAAATCAACAGATATGTGAACAGTGTGTATTCAAGAAGATGATTTGGAAACAACGGGTAAAACAGCAATGGTGGTTAACAATGAAGCAGAGCTTCTTGGAAAGCAACAAGTAATAAAACCAGGAGGAACAATGGCTTACCAGAAAGAGGGAAGTCGAAATGAGAATTGCTGAAATCTGACAACAATGACAGAATGACGTAAGCTTCACCGGAGGAAAGGAACGAAGACAGTTGCAGAAGCTTGAAAGCTTGGAACAATGACAGATTTAAGCAAAAGAGCTAAGAAAGAGAAAAAGCCAGAGGATTGAATGAAAAAAGAGAAAAATCAGAGTCAAGAAGACGACGAAGTTTAAAGATAAAGCCAAGTGCACAGGCGCTAAATAAGTATATGAAGAAACAAGAAAGTAATGACCCAGACACAATGCTAGCAACAGAAAGTGGATATGGCAAAAACAGTACCAGGCATTTAAAAATTTCAAAAAACTTGAAAACAGACGAAAAATAGAAGACAACAGAGGGCAAGTAAACGGATTCAGAAGAGTTATGAAAGATTGAGCTTAATAGAAGAGTTTATGAACCTACCAAGATAAGTGAACGCCGATATGAAGATCGCCGAAGTCAATTAGATGACTGGAAATCAGGATCCCACCAAAAAATGTGAATAAAGCGGATGCAAAGCTCTTGGAATTTATGAATTAATGAAACCAGAAACCTCGGCTAGGAGGTATGATCTCGAATAGCTTGAAAAACATGAAGCTTGATACTTGACAGAAGTGGATAGTAAAGTCCAGGGAACTTTGAGGTCGGCAAGTTTGACCTCGGACAGAAGGGCACAGATGAACGAACAGTATAGGTTCCATCACCTCAGAATGCCGAAGTAATAGAACCTAGGGGGCAGTTGTGGAGACATATTTTCTGAGTACCAACACGTGGCAAGGTGACGCCAACGTGTCAGCCGAGGTGCCACGTGTCTTGGCCGTTGTGCCGAGGTCATCTCAGATAGGCCGAGGTTACCTCCGAAGATATCAGAATCCGAGATAAGCGGATAGGGGACAAGAGTCCTAGAATGAAGAGGGAACTCAACCTAGATATGGACAAGAGTCCTAGATTGGAAGAAGACTTCAGTTTGGGTAAAGATAAGACTCTTGGAGAGTTTATCCTAATCCCACTGGGAGTCCTAGATTAGCAGTAATCCTAAGTCCATTAGGGCCAGGCTCCTATTGGGACTAGGATTGTATTGGCTATAAAAGAGAGGCACCCCTATGGGTCTAAGGTCAGCCAAGTGCCATCTATTCTGCCAGTGCTCTCTAGCTGAATACTGAGTTGGCAGTGTGGTCAGAAAATCACTCACACAAGAAGTTAATTATTTATAATTAAATAATTTGTCATAATATAGATGTTTAGTGCTATATTTTTGTGTGTATACATTATTTTTTAATAATATTATTAAATTCACATAAAAATTGAAATGAATTTGTGAATAATTTGTGAAAATTAGAGGTTCATGAAGATAGATTTTAGAAAAGAGAAGTTTATACTGTCTGGTTTGATTTTTTTTTTTTAATTTTGTTTTAATATTTTTGTTTTCATGTTTTTTTTTTTTTTTGGGTCGTTGACACTACTTTTTTTAAATAACTCTTTTATTTTCTTTTTAGATTCACTTAATTTAATATTTTTTTTAAATTTTTTTAATTTTACTTTTAGATTTAAATTCACTTAATCTAAATGCACTTAGAAAATAATTTGTTGTGTATTCTTTTTGGAAAAAAAAAATTAATAATAATAATAATAACAAAAAATATATTATAATAAAAAATAAATACATATTTGAATTTATAAATTTTTTTACCAATATTTTACTTTTTAATTCTATTTAGATTATTATATACTAGATTTTTACGTAAAAGTATAATTTAAATATAAAATATGAAGAAATTGCAGTATATTTAATCACCAAAATTGATAAAATATGAAAGATCAAAAGAAAGCGTTTGAAGATAACCAACAAATTTTTGAGATGCAGCACAAATCTCTGTTTTAAAAATGCGTGTGTTTTCTTCTATATAGATTTGAATGAATGCATATAACTTTAATATTCAACTAAAATTATTCATAGTGATTTGATCCATAATGGATAATTGTAAATATTATGTATATCAATAAAGAAGCAGATACAGGAAATAAGAAAGAATAATTATTTTTTATAATGTAAAAAATAAGGAAACAACTTTTTTTTTTTTTTAATAAGAAGGGAGACGGTTTAGGACTCTTGGAAGCAGATATATCGTTTTTTGAGTATTCAACTCACAAAAAAAAAAATGATAGTTGATTTATATAAGACTCTTTGTGACTTTTAGAAAAAATATATTAATAGATTTAATAATGAGAATTTTAAGTGTTTTTAACATTAGAAGCTAAAATTCTTACAGATGAGTAGATCAATTGCAAAAATATCTTTTTTTTTATATATATTTTCATGATTTTTCTTGATTTGCATCTAACAAAATTTCTCTCACCCACCACCGTTCATGAGAAGATAGTGGATAAGACAAATATTAAACCAGTCCTATAGTGAAATTATTAAAACATCTTCCTTAGTAATCAAACCCACCGCTAGTAATAATATTAAATTTACTTGCATTGTTCTAGTAAATCAGATAAAATCAATTGTTTTACAAGAACATGATATATATATATATATATATATCTTTGTAGGATCAAAACCGAACAATGTATGAATAATAATAAAAAAAATAGAAAAATGAGGGTTTAAGGAAGAGATAAGAAAGAACAATACAACAATACAAACCCGAAGAACAAATAGAACTCTAAAGAAGACAAAAGCATGGTGGCGAGTAGATCAACGTCTCAAAAATTGGAATAGTTTATTTGTTGCTGTTAAGGATCATGTAAATTCCTTGAGGTTATCGATCCAAAACATCCAAGGTGTTTGATTGATAGTAGATTGTGATGTTTCAAAGTGTTTTGTTATTTTAAGGTGTTTGATGTTTGAAAGATGTTTGTGGTTATCTGTGGTTTTATTGATGTTTAACAAATTTGGGAGGGTATTTTCAAAATACGAAAAAAGTAGCAAATATGGCAATTCTTTACACTTTTATAACAGCAGTAGATAGCAGATAGTAGATAGTAGATATGTATATGTATATATATATATTTCTGCATCTTTTACAAAGCTAAATAAATTAATTGGAACAAACAATATCAAAGAACCTTGCCATCTCCCTCTCGTTCAGAAGATTGTAAAGCTTATAATCATATAGAACCACATATTTTTCTTGCATTGAGCGTAGCTGGATTTGAATTTTATACACTATTTCAGGGAAGGACATAATTTTTTTTTTGAATATTTATAATATATTAGTATAAAATCAAGTAAATTTGATTTGGTCTCATAATCTAAATAATTTTATTTCATTCCTTGAAATCTCTTTAATTTCTTACTTATTTTGATATTTTTTGAGTTTGATTTCTTTGCCATGATTTTCGTATAATAATCTTATTGTACTTTTTAACACAACAAGACACATCAATAAGTTATGCAATCAAACGGTTTAAGTTAAAATTGAAGTAGGGAGCTATTTGGGTGTGCAGCCCACTAAAGGTTGCACATCATATGCAACCCAAATATCTGCCCTTGGATTACAAACAATTGATCAAAACCATTGAATTGTTTAATGGTTGAAAATGGAAAACGTGAGCAACCGGTTAACTCTCTCTTCTCATATTTTCCTCTCACTCCCCCACATCCACAACGATTATGCTTCTCTTTCTCTCTTTTTCATCTCTCACTCCTCCTCCTCCTCTGCTGCTCTCACCATCTCTGGGTAATCCTTGTTGGACAATCTTCACTGTATTTAATGAAATAAATTCTGTTTGTGTACTAAACAAAAAACAAAATACAAAAGAAATATAGGAAATGAGAGAGATTGTTTGATTACAAAAATCAAACCAATAAATAAATAAAAATAGATTTTTATTTTGTTACAAAAACAAAATCAAAATCTGATTTAAATAAATAATAAACCATAAAATAAATTAACAACTTACTTGATTAATTTCTTGAACAATATTCTAATCAAGTTCAGTGTTAGACATTGTGTTCTTAAGACATATTCGTCATCTCTACGGTGCTTTTAGATGTTCGGACGTCTATCTCCCAGGATAAAATGATCAACAACGAATAAATGCAGTACTATAATTTATTCGCACAACGAACACACGTGTATACACTCTTTCTCACAGAAATTTAATGCAGCAAAATGCAGAGATTATTTGCAGAGGAGAAGTACAAAAATTGTGAATGAAAACATCAAATGAGGGCTAATTTATTTATAGATGACTTGGTGGCTTTTCAATTTGAATCCAACAGGTAGCAAATATGTTTCGAACAGATACAGTACCTGTTCGGCACTATTTGAACATATTCAACCTGTTCGGTTTGAATTTTGAATAGATAACCGAATCTATTCAATTTATACAAGACAGAAATGGACTTGTTTGGGTGTAGGAATAATCTGGACACCATTTCGAAATTTTTCCAAAATTTAAATTCCAAAAAAAAAAAGTTACGAATTTAATTTTAGAAAAATCCAAAATGTAAATGTTTTTTGCCCAAAAAGATAAGCATTGGGCCGGACAAGCCCAACCCAACCTCACACCACTTTGTGCCCAAGCCTGAGCCCGGCCGATTAGACTGAGACGAGCAGCGGAGGCAAGCTTGTGGTAATTTTTGGGTCCAATGAGTCTAGCCCATTTTGCCCATAACCACTCTCTCTACAAAACTTGGGTGCCCCTTGGGGCCTACCCCAAGTCCCAACTCCAAGCCTTATAAACCCATTCAAAGTTTCCCACTAAATCAATGGGACAAGTCTTAAACCAAACATTTAGGAATTTCCACCAAAAACTCCATTTCCATGGAGCTCACTTTGGCTTCGATTTCCAATTCACCCGATAATGGTTTTGAGCAACCAAATATACTATGTGAATCACAACGCGGCATAGAACACGTTACCACTTTGACCCGCGAAATTCGGCGCATGGGTCCCACCTAAAAATTAGACCAAAGTTTAGGAAAAATTTTATTTTTCCAGAATTTCCAGAACCATTTCTAACAATCCCCCACATGAATGGAATTTGATGACAACGGAAATGCAACAATATGCAAAATTTGTCGAAAGAGTATAAATCAAAAATATCTTGCATCAGGATAAGTAGCTTTCGGCCTTGAACCTTCCATAGTGATAATCTATCAGACTTACTAGCTAACCAATGGACGCAATGCCTTGAATTGTTCAGCCATTTGTGTAAGCCAAGACAATAGATTTCACACAAAATATCTTCTGACACATTGTGGTTCTCACAGTGGTGTTCATTTTGGCCTTGAACGCTCCTGGTTTTCATAAGTGCTTCTAGAGAATTTAGCCTATTCATTCTCATAGAACTGGCACCAGTTCGACACTTATATAGGTGATTCTTATTGTGAGTATCTCCTTATACTCGTCTTGATTTTTATGCCTAAATCAAGATATAAGTAATCATTAAAAGCTAAGCTTATCCTTAGACGCCTGCATACAACACATGTTGCAGATATCACTCTCACCATAGGAATGGGTAGGGAATTTTAATCCCTTGGTGATTTCTGGTGAGCCACACATAACTTAGTTGTCCCTTTGAACTTAGTTCTTGGGATCTACAGTCATATAAGCAGAGTTACCATTATGATGACTTTTATGTAATAGGCTTTAATCACATCCCCTTCGATGAACTATACACTTGCTCTTTTGTTAAACCTTTTGTTAACAGATCCGCAATATTCTCTTTAGATTTCATATAATCTATTGAGATTATTCCATTTGAGAGCAATTGCCTTACGGTATTATATCGACGACGAATATGTCGTGACTTACCATTATACATATGATTCTGTGTCCTGCCTATTGCAGATTGACTATTACAATGAATGCAAATAGCTAGCACAGGTTTTGGCCACATTGGAATATCTTCTAAGAAGTGACGAAGTATCACGACCCAAACCCGCCCCTATGGCTTTAGCATCGTAACCGGCCAGTAATCCTTGGATTACCAAAGGCCTCTGAACAGAATAATATATAAACATGGGCTGCGGAAGCAAATATACTAAACATACATAGTTCATAGAGCTGTGCAGACATAAATGGGACAGGAAATTTTTGAACAAACTTATATATATATATATACAAATGTAGCATCGAAAATACATTCATCTTACGTCACCCAAGCCACTTATACAAAACTTCTAAACGTGTTCAAACCAGACATAAGCATTTACAAAGTACAAAAAGTCCCAAGGACACAAAACTTGAGCAGATCTCAAAAGGGAACCTCCACGGGAGGCATGATGGCTAGCTGACACCAAAACTCGCTAGGCAGCAACTTAGGCTTGGTCATGCACCTGCTCACCTACATACATACAAATAAATAGTGAACGGAAGCCCAGTGAATAATAACAAGGTAAAGGGTTTTAATGAATGATAGCCATCACAGAGTTAGAAATTAGAGTTTATATCAAAAACATATTTGTTACCCAAAAGACAACTTAAGAGGGTGGTGAATTAGGTTTTTACAATTAAAAATTAATAATACCCTAATAAAAATTATGACTAGCACAATAGATAAATATAGTTAATGAAATAAAAATAATTAAAACAAGTGTTCTAACAACTATGTCAGTTAATGATTTTAGCACAGTGAAAATGTGAAATATAGCTACAGCAATTTAAATAAAATAAAGAGATAAGAGAGAGAGAGAGAGAGGCAAACAAATTTATAGTGGTTCGGCTTCAACTCGGCCTACTTCCACTTCTCAAGCTTCACTTGAGATTTTCCAGTATGCTCTAGCTTTACAGGGGTGCTAGCAACCTCTTTACAAATGGAGCAATCCTCCACGGATTTTACACAGACTTTCTAAGTCAAGAATACTGAGTGTACTACACTCTTACAAGGTTGAAAAGAAGGTATTTTTGCTTTCACAGAAAGTTACAAGAATTATCTCTCAAAGATAGATATAAAAACGAAGCTTTGGTTTTTCTGTAAACCTCACACAGAAAAGATGAGCTTAAAGTTAGAAGGCTCAGTGTATAATTTCTGAGAATAGATGTGAGTGATTATAGATCAAAGAATATTTTCAGGTTTTTTGTAACTTGTTTACATTAGAGGCTTTGGTATATGCAATGAAAATTATAGCCGTTTATAGCCGTTGTATTCATTTGAATTTATAGCCGTTTATAGCCGTTGTAATCATTTGAATTTATAGCCGTTTATAGCCGTTGTACTCCATCATTTCTAATTTGAATATATTCCACTCCATTATTACAAATTTGAATATCTTCCACTTTAACCATTTGAACCTTTGGGCCTGCTGCTGTGCTGGGCTGTTTGAACCTTTGTTTTGGGCTATTTGAACTCCTGATTTAATCAAATATTAAATATATTCTAACAACATTTAGGATAAAGGTTTAGGTGAGAAATAATGGCACAAAATAAATTTTGATTCTATTTTTCTCTTTCAAATAAATCATCAAAATAAATTTTGATTCTATTTTTCTCTTTCAAATAAATCATCAAAATAAATTGTGATTCTATTTTTCTTTTTCAATTAAAATATAATTAAATAAATCATCAAAATAAATTTTGGATTCTATTTTTCTCTTTCAAATAAATTAAAACATAATTAAATAAATAATCAAAATAAATAAGTCTAACAATCTCCCCCTTTTTGATGATGGCACATGATGATGTTTTGATTTGATTTGGGAGTAAGAAAAGCTCCCCCTCAAGTCATGCTCCCTGAATTCATTTCTAAATACATATGTTAGCACATGTATAATAAATAAGCTTTAATTAGAGACATGATATGAGACTAAGATATCAAACTATAAATACATAATCATCAGATTAGTTTTCAAATAATACCATAATACATAACATCATATAATTTCTCCCCCTGTGACATTATCAAAAGGAAATCATGGGTCAGAATCTGGAGGAGGAAGAGGAAAATGATAGTGATAAATGGCATCAAAAGATAGATAATCAAAACATATATATAGATATATATATATATATATATACACATACAGCTCTCCTGCATCTCTCTCTTTTTTTGCAAAAACGTGGTTGCCACGCGGCCTGGCTTTTGCTTCATTGGCCGACAAAAGCAACTCGCCTCGATTTCTGCTCGCCTCAGCTATCTCTCTCTCCTTGTCTTCTTCTCTTCAGCCTTCTTCTTAATCACACTCGTCTGCTTCTTCTTCTTCTTCACCTCACTATCTTCTATCTCTTCTTCATCACTCTCTTCGATCTTCTTCTTCCTTGAGAGATAGAACAGAGAGACTAAGCAGAGCAGAAAGGCTGCCAGAAACTACCCTCCTTGCGATTACACCTCGTTATGTGACCACATGGCCTCGTTCCGTCCGCTTACTCTCTTTCCGGATCTAAATGATCCTGTAAGCGCGGCTGGGCCGAGTGCCTCGACTCTTACTCTTCCCAACCTTCCTATGATGTCGATTGAGCAAATAATGGTAGCTCAATCAGACATTGAAGCCAATCATTTCACATTGACGTCCTGTATGGAGACAGTGACGGCAGTCACAAAATTGGCTCACCGATTGCAGAACAGGACGAGTGAGCTCCATCAGATCAACGCCCAACTCGCTTTGCTCCAGCACATGTACAAGGATACGCGAGTAGAAATAGGCGCACTGAAGGTCGAAAATAAAGAGCTTAAATGGAAGACCACCTCCATGGCCCGATTTGGAGGAATGTCGTTCTTGGCCTTTGATAGTCAGCCGGGAGTCATCGCTCTCGACGAAAGCACGGGGGCAGGGACGTCAAGGGTCGCCCAAGGTGATAAAAAGAAGAAGAAAATGATGGAAGAGGCAAGTAAGTAAGATCGGCGTATGGCCGAAAAAAAATGAAGGGGTTTTTTTTTTTGTATGTTTATTTTGATCAGCGTGTGGCCGTAAACAAATGAAGGGTGTTTTTTTTTTATGTAAATATTTGTATTTTGATTTGTTTTTGTTTTTATGTTTAAGTACTGAAAATAAAAATAAAAGAAATTAAGCCTAATAGCAAAATAAAAAAAATAAAATAATACCAGCAGAAATTAAACTTAATGGGATGTTGGTGTTGCTAGAATGGTAATGCAAAAAAAATACCATGAGGGTTTAAAAAAAACAATGTATGCAAAGTTAACTTTATCTCAAGATGCAGAACCAAAAAAAATTACACAGTTGAGAATAGCAAACTGTTAAGGAGAATAAATGTATGAAGGACTTGAGAACATTCAACTGATATAAATGTTTCCATATCAACGTAGCAATACACATATATCATTTTAACAAAAATTCAAGTTTCACAATTATAATAAAACTTTTTAAGTAGAAATCGACATTCCAAGCTCGCCACGAATAAAATTGAAGCGATCCTTGCTTAGGGGTTTTGTGAAAATATACGCCAATTGCTTGTTGGTGTTTACAAATTCAAGTATAATATCCCCTTTTTGAACATGATCTCTTAAAAAATGATGTCAAATTTCAATATGTTTTGTTCGTGAGTGTTGAACTGGATTTTTGCTTAAATTGATGGCACTAGTATTATTACATTTAATAGGGATATGATCATAATGCAAATCAAAGTCCTCCAATTGTTGTTTCATCCAAAGTATTTGGGCACAACAACTTCTGGAAGCTATTTATTCAGCTTCGGCCGTTGATAAAACAACATAATTTTGCTTTTTGCTAAACCAAGATACTAATGAGTTACCAAGAAAGTGACAAGTGTCACTGGTGCTTTTTCTATCAAGTTTGCCTTCGGCAAAGTCGACATCTGAGTAACTAATTAAATCAAATGCAACACCTCTAGGATAAAACAGTCCTAAATTTTGAGTGCCAACAAAATATCTAAAAATTCTTTTAACAGCACTGAGATGTGATTCCTTAGGATTTGATTGATATCTAGCACACATACAAACACTAATCATAATATCATGTCTACTTGCAGTTAAATAAAGAAGTGAGCCGATCATACCTCGATATTTTGTTTGATCAATGGACTTACCTTTTTCATCCTTGTCTAGCTTATTGGATGTGCTCATAGGTGTTCTAGCTATTTTTGAGTCATACATACCAAACTTTTCGAGTAGTTCTTTTGTGTACTTAGCTTGGTTGATAAAAATTCCTTCCTTACATTGTTTGATTTGAAGCCCAAGGAAATAATTTAGCTCTCCCATCTTGCTCATCTCAAACTCACCTTGCATACACTTAGCAAATTCCTTACACAAGGTTTCATTAGTAGCACCAAATATAATGTCATCCACATATATTTGCACAATAAGTAAATCATCATTTTTAGTTTTAAAATAAGTGTGGTGTCAATCGTTCCTCTAGAAAAATTATTTTCAATCAAAAATTTACTTAATCATTCATGCCATGCACGAGGTGCTTGTTTCAAACCATATAAAGCTTTTGATAGTTTAAAAACATGATTTGGAAAAGCATGATCTTCAAAACCTGGGGGTTGTTTAACATAAACTTCCTTATTTATAAAACCATTAAGAAAGGCACTTTTTACATCCATTTGATAAAGTTTGAAACCTCTAAAACATGCAAATGCAAGTAACATGCGAATGGATTCTAATCTAGCAACCGGAGCAAAGGTTTCATCGAAATCAATACTTTCTTCTTGATTGTATCCTTGTGCAACAAGTCTAGCCTTGTTTCTTATAATTGTACCGAATTCATCAAGTTTGTTTCGAAAGATCCATTTGGTACCGATAATGGTATGATCTTTAGGTTTTGGCACAAGTTCGCACACTTTGTTTCTCTCAAATTTGTTAAGCTCTTCATGCATAGCTATCATCCAATGTTCATCGAATTCGGCTTCTTGAAAGTTTTTACGCTCAATCTGTGAGAGAAAAGCCAAGTTACTACAAATATTTCTAAGTGAAGAGTGAGTTTCAATACCTTTTGTAGGGTCACCTAAGATTAAATCCATAGGGTGATTATGAACAAACTTTCATTCGCTTGGCAAATCATCATTGTTTCCTCCTTCTTCTTGAGGTGGGAGAATAGGTTGTTTAATCTCTTTGTTCAACTCACATGGTTGGCTCTCTTCTTTGTAGATACTTGAATCTTCCACATTTTGTTCGAAATCTATATTATCACTAACAATTTGCTTTTGAGCAGAGATGTTAGTTTCATCAAATGTCACATGTATAGATTCTTCCACAACAAGAGTTCTTTTATTAAAAACACGATAAGCTTTACTAGTTAAGGAATAGCCAAAAAAAATTTGCCTCATCAAATTTTGAATCAAATTTACCTAAGTTATCCTTACCATTATTATGCACAAAACATTTACAACCAAAAACATGCAAGTGACTAATGTTGGGCTTTCTATCATGCCAAAGTTCATAAGGAGTCTTTTTGAGAATAGGTATAATTAATGTATGATTTAAAATATAGCATGCGGTGTGAACTGCTTCAGCCCAAAAATATTTAGGAAGATTATTTTCGCAAAACATTGTTCTACTCATCTCTTCTAAAGCTCTATTCTTCCTTTCTACTACACCATTTTGTTGAGGGGTTCTAGGTGCTGAAAAATTATGCCCAATACAATGTTCATCACAAAACAATTCAAATTTCTCATTTTCAAGTTCTCTACCATGGTCGGTTCGACTATTAGTAATAAGAAAGCCTTTTTCATTTTGAATTCTACGACAGAGTTTTGTGAAAAAAAAAAGTTTCATCTTTGTGTGCTAAAAACTTAACCCATGCAAATCTTGAATAATCATCGACAATAACAAGACAATAACGTTTACCACCTAGACTAGATGTCCTTGAGGGACCAAATAAATCCATATGCAATAGTTGAAAAGGTCTAGTTATGGAAATATGAGATTTTGATTTAAATGATATTGTAGCGACTGTGTCCTTGATTTTAAGAGGTCGTGGGAGAGATACCTACCCTTAGCGGAGTTTGCCTACAATAACTGTGATATCCCTGTTCCGTAATATGTTGATTGGTCCTTAATATGAGCATGATTATGTGTTTAATATGATTTTGTGTGCCATTATGTGCAAATATGTGGTTTTGAATTTCTATCTGTTCACCGTAGGAATATCTGTTTGATTATTTGCTTTGGAATTAAATTGAAGGCCCTATCGGCCACCGAAACCAAAATTGATTACGTCATTATGATTAGCATAATTTTTAGAACCTACGGTAAAATTTAATTGAAAATTGATTCAGATCAAATTAAGTTGATTTAATTGATGAATAAGTGCCCAATTATTTACTATTATTAAATTGGAATTAGTGGGGTTTGTTGAATTAAGGCACTACACCCTCAATTCTCTCCTTATAGCTTCATTTGGCTGATTTGAACTCAAAGAGAGAGAGAGAGGGCCGGCTATAAAGAGAGAAGAGAATTGTGTAATCTTGACTCAAGGTTTGGGGAATTTGAAGATTTAACTCAAAAAATTGCTATAGTTTGGAAGATTGACCCTCTAGGTAAGTGAATTCATGAGTTTAATGTTGTAAATTGTGAATTCAAGTTTGATTAATGGTCAAGAACATGAATTAGTTTGATTATAATGAAATTGAGTTGTATTTGTTGAATTTAAAGTCAATAGATGCAAGCATGTAAGAAATTACTATGAATTTCCATATTTGAACACAATGTGTGTAATCTATGTTGAATCTTGTTTGAAATCTATGTAGTTGATCATCTCTTCACCAATTAAGTTGATATGAATGAATATTTCTCACATGCAAGAGTAGATGATGGAGGTATGAGCTTTGCATGTTTGAATTTGATGTGTTGGTGATGAGTTTGGGTTAATTTGAGGCATGCATGTAAGTAATTCAAGAAATTGAGCTTCATTGTGTTGTAATTTGGTGTTGGTATCATGTTAGTATATGTATATGTGAAATTGGAGCCATGGCATGCAAGAAATGTTGGTTAAAGTGTTGAATTCGAGCTCAAGAACCATCCTGGAAAACCCAGAATTTTTTATGTCCGCTCGAGCGGTGATTTCGAGCTCCCAGTATTTTCTTGCAGGCATGGTGTCTGCTCGAGCGGGGGAAGTTCACGCTCGAGCGGGGAGCTATGTAGGATGAACTTCCATTCAAGCATCCAAGTTCATGCTTGAGCGTAAAAATGATACAACCAGCACTTTTGCAGACCTAATGGGTCCGCTCGAGCGGGGAATCCCACACTCGAGCGGGGACCCTGTTTTCTGAAATTTTGTTTATGCATTCTGTGTTTCGTTTTCTGTCCTCTTTCACTTCTAAGTACTCTTAGGCATGCATTGAGCATTATAATTGAGTTAAAGAGATAAGAATGAAGCCTAAAGAGGAAAATGTGAATTTAGAACGGATTGAATTGTTTGTGACCCTTTTGTGTTCATGGAATGTGTAGGGTCGAGCTCCAGGGCAAACCAACCAACCGATCACTGTGAGTAATATCGATATTTGAAACTTGTCATTTGTCTAATTGCTTATTTCCTTATAAGCCTTGTGAGTTTGTCAGTTTGAATTATGGACAAATATTTGATATGAATAAAAGAATGGGCCGTTTTGACAAGAATGAATGGGCCAGAGGCCGTTTTGACATGAATGAATGGGCCAGAGGCCGTTTTGACAAGAATGAATGGGCCAGAGGCTGTTTTGACATGAATGAATGGGCCAGAGGCCGTTTTGACATGAATGAATGGGCCAGAGGCCGTTTTGACAAGAATAAATGGGCCAGAGCCCGTTTTGACATGAATGAATAGGCCAGAGCCCGTTTTGACATGAATGAATGGGCCAAAGACCGTTTTGACACAAATGAAAGTTTGAATGGGCCCAAGGCCAGTTTGTTCGGAATCGTAGTCACTTGACCTAAATTGTGTATATATGTTAAATAGAAATATGAATTGGGCCCAAGGCCGTTTGAAGCATGTTGTTCAACATATCATTTGTATAACCTCTTTACTTAATATTATTCGCTGGGCTATCGCTCACGCTCATTCATGTGTTTGTAGGTGAGCCAAGAGAAGTCCAAACCCAGCCCTAGTGAAGTCTGTGAGGAACAACAAAGGGTTTTGAAGAGTCAACCCTCGCGTCTCACGCACGAGACCCGTCTTCACCTTTTTGTCATTCTGTTTTATCTTGTCTTGTAGGCGAAGTCATGGAATATGTTGTATATAGTTTTCTTGGGTTGACTTAGACTTATATGATCCTGTATGTACAGAACCTTGTGTAGTACATATGTTGTTATGAGTTATTAATATGCATATATATGGTTTGTGATGACGTGCCATGTAAGCATAGCTCTATGGACAAAGTTTTAAATTGCTTCTGTTTGGCCCCCATTAACTCTGTTAAAATACGTTTGGTTTGGTCTGAGGCTGTAGGTAATCTCATGATTACTGGCCGGTTATGTCCTTAACCCTTAGGGGCGGGTTCGGGTCATGAGAATAACAGTTTCCAGTCGAGTATTGGCATGGCACCATTTGAGGCCTTGTATGGTCGACCGTGTAGATCTCTAGTGTGTTGGGCCGAGGTGGGTGATGCACCTTTGTTGGGTCCAGAGTTGGTTCGGGAAATGACGGAGAAAGTTGCACATATCCGTAAGAGGTTAGTTATGGCTCAGAATCGCCAGAAAAGTTATGCCAACCGTAGGAGGAGACCTTTGTCTTTTGAGGTGGCAAATCATGTGTTTTTGAAAATATCACCTAGACGGAGTTTGATGAGGTTTGGGAAGAGTGGGAAGTTGTCCTCTTGGTTTATTGGCCCTTTTGAGATCCTTGAACGGATTGGGGAGGTTGATTACCGTTTGGCATTATCGCCATAAATTTCTGGGGTTCATGACGTGTTTCATAGCTGTATGCTTCGGAAATATGAGCCGAATCCATCGCACGTGTTGGATTGGACCGACTTAGAGGTAGATGGGGATGCCTCGTATGAGAAGAGACCAGTAGAAGTCTTGGATAGACGGGATCAAGTTTTGCGAGGCAAGACAATTCCCTTGGTAAAAGTATTGTGGAAACATTATGGAGTCGAGGAAGCGACTTGGGAACGTGAATTAGAAGTCCGAGAGAAATATCCGGATTTGTTTATTGATGCATAAGCAAGTATTGAGAATTATTTTGTTAATGAGAAGTATAAGCATTGTCTATGTTTTAACTTGTAAGAACATTGTATATATTATAATTGTTTGGGAAGAACATGGATTCAATATAAACACTGTATATGTTTTGAGAATGTGGAATATTATGGGTGTTGTATCACTCTTGGAAGCATCATATATGCTGTTGGTAATCATTTTTGGAAATTGGCTAAAACCTGGTTTTGAAACATGATTTGTAATTTCAGGGACGAAATTCTTTAAGGGGGGGAGGTTATAGCAGCCCTGGTTTTGACCCGTCTCTTGTGGTGTTCCGAACTCGGGATTGTATGGTTTGGATGGTAGTTCAAGTCTTGCTCCCCTTGTCTTCCCCTTATTATTAGTTATTGGGTTGTAGTTGTGTGTTTGGAACAGGTTGGTTGCTAATTTTTCCAAGCCTTTATTGCCTAGAATTTGGCTCTTCCGCTCGAGCGGGAATTCTTACGCTCGAGCAGGCTTCACAAATTTTGCTCCACGCTCGAGCGAGAATTCAGGCGCTCAAACGGGGACTGTGTCTGCAAAAATACTGGGAGAGCGTATTTCACGCTCGAGCCCAGGGTTTCACGCTCAAGCGGGAGTCTGTGTCTTATGCTCGAGCAGGGATTTTCGCGCTTAAGCGGGCCATGTTATAACAAATTGTGAAAATGACATTTCAGATCATTTTCTGCTTTCTCTCTCTCTAAAAGTCTCCAAATTTCCAGATCTTGAGCTTCTCTCTCTAAAAACTCACATTCTCTCTAAGATTTCATCTAAATCCATTGACTTCTTGACCCTAGTGTCTTTGAGAATAAGGTAGAGGGCTTCAAGAGCTTCGTATTGATCTAAGTAAAAGTGGGTGTGGTGAATGTGGTTTGGAAATACTCTTCAGATCCTGAAAGACGCCAACGATCCTCTGCTAGTCACCTGCAAAAATACAAACTCCGGTCGGGGGTGCCGGAATTAGCACTCCGACGGAAAAGTCAGTTCTCCTCCAGAAAGCTTGCTTACTAAGTTTATAGAAGTGTTTCTTACATACCTTTTCTGATCCACTACCATTGTATTTATACTCGTCTCTTCTGATCCTCGGGACCCGGGCCTACTTTTTCAATCATTACCTTTCCTTACACTCGGCTGCAGGGGTTCTATCCCATTCGGCCCAGTCATCGTATTCGGCCGATCACCCCTTCGAGATTTTTGCCCGTTTGGCGCCTAGAGGCCGAGATATTACTCCTCTACCTTTACTGAATATTCGGCTACCACAATTGCCCCCCGAACCCCCTATTTAACCGGCAGTTAAATCGGCGTGTTTGGCTCGGAATTCGAAAAAGTTTATCATCGGGCGGCCTTGCGTGTCCCAATACGTCAGGAGGCGCACGCCTTTTTTGCTCATCATCACACTTTCCCGCTCTATTCGTATATCTCAGCATTTATTGTGATTTGAAACTTTAGTCCTTTCGAATTCATATTTCGTCGGTCTCCTGAGCTTTTTGGATCGCCAGTGCATATCCCTCTGTGGCTCGCGTTTTCTGCAACCTCTTCCTGCCTTCCTTTGTCTCATCCGTTTTTCGTAAGTCTTCTTCTCCCTTCATTGTAACCCTATTTTCTATTTGCTATTTTTAGCCTCGGCGAATACTTGGTTCCGCTAGAATGGCAAAACACTTGAAAGACCTCCTCTCCGAGGATCGTATCTCGGTTTAGGAAGCATTTTCTATTCTCGACGACGTTCATCCGTCCTCGTCACGGACAACGCTCTCGACATGGAGAGGAAGATCAAAACACGGTTGTATTCCCTCTTTTGTCCATTCTTGGGCGGAGTTCGCTTCCCCTTACACCCACTTCTTAGGGCCGTTCTCCGCTATTGGGGTTTGATCCCTTCTCAACCCAATGTAAATTTCTTTCGAATCATCATGGGGGTTGTGGAGTTGAATCAACGCCTTAGTATTAACCTTGGGATTCCGGCCATTCGGCATTGTTACGCCTTAGCCAAATCCTCTGGTCGGCTGGGGCGATATTTTCTCAGGGCCAAAGATACTGACCATCATTTAGTGACTATGCTTGCCAGCTCTGGTAAGCGAGTTGACGACGTGATGGTCAACGTCCGAGGTAATTGGGAGTTACGAGGAGGATCGCCTGGACCCTATTCCCAGGCATAAGGGTGAACCAGGTTGACACGCAATGTCTTATGTTTGTTGGCCTATTCCTTATTCGGCTTCTTTTTCTTAGATCGCTTTTTATCTTCTGCAGGTAATAGGTTGAAGAAAATTTTGAATTCGGTTGACGACGCAGTTCTTAGGGAAATTGAGACTGCATTGACGTATTTCGGCCGCCCAAACGTACAAAAACAGGGGAGGGCCGCCCATATCCTCCTTCGGTACGAACCCACTTACACCACTTTTTCGGCTGCAGATAACATTCCGATTCCATTGGGCGATCAACAGCTCTCGGCCCTTATCTTTCCGGCAGAAATCTTGCGGTCGGTCTCATGACTTCGATTCGGGGAAGACGCAAAGCGATCCGTAGAAGTGATTGCCGATCCGACTGGAGGATCTGCTGAAGGGTCGGCAATGGCGGGCTTCGCATCCGAGGCCCTCAACCATCCACCTCGGACGGCAGATTTCTCTGGGGATATTTTTGCGAACAGGGGATCTACGGCGATTTTTCCGAGGATATGGCGAAGGAGAGCTTAACGCAGATGGCGCGCAAAAGAAATGCCGAAGCGCTGCCCGACGGAAGGTGAATGTGCGAATCTAATCTAAGCTTGATCAAGCCATTCGTAGCCGTTTCGAGGGCACGGTTGAGGTTCTTGCGTGTCCGTCAAGGAAAATGAGGTGGAGAACAGCCGATCGAGATGACTAATTTGAACAAGGCCAAAACGCGATCTTAGAAGGAGAAGCGACTTGGCAGCCTGGTAGTAAACGGCCTCGACTTGAAGAACCGGCGTGGTGGCTCCGTTCGTTATTCAGCCGAAGATCAGGGGCACGCCGATTTTATCCGATGCTTGACGGCGAGGATCCGTCGCTCTTAACTGGCGGCTTCAATTTCCCTGCCGGTGACAATAAAGCCTTGATTGCCGTGCACGATGTCATGGCGTTGCCTTAATCGCTCAATCGGCACTTCGTTTCCTTGTTGTTTGTTTAAGGGCATCTAATTACACCGAATTGTTTTGCGAGACGATCGGAAGGGTCGCCGACTTGGGCCGCCGCGTGATGCTCTCGGAGAATTGACCATTTGCAAGCAATTGCGGTCGAGAAGTAGGGCGAATTCGAAATTATGAAATTTGAAATGGAAGCCTTGAGCAGCGGAGAAAGAGGGTTCGAGTCGCCAACAACCGTGTTGATCTTTGAAGCGGGGCAAATCTGGCGAGAATCGCTCAAGCTTTCAAAGCACTTCAGCGGAGGCTCAATTAGACGAGCTTAAGGCGACCCGCGAGAATCGGAGGCCTTTGAGGCGGGAGGCGCCGCTTTGTCGAGTATGTTGAAGAAGTGGCCAAATTTGAGAATCGCGGGTTCAAGCATGGGTGGCTCAAAGCCCTTCTTGCCTTGAGGTTACATTGGATTTGCCAATTCCTTATGAGTGGATGTTGAGCCGCTTGAATCCGATCTGACAAGTGATCTGGGAGCCGTTCGAGCGGGCGTCGTTTTCTTTTGTCTTTGTTGTTTTCTTCTTTTGGATAGTCGTTGGTAGTTTTCATGTATAAATTGGTTAGCATCTGCGCGCAATTTATTAATGAAAATTTCCTATGTTCAATACGTATTAATTTTCTTGCCACCACACACTTTGTATGAGACGGTTCTATGCTTAATTTTAATGAAAGAGTTCTATGTTTTGTCAATGCATTTGGTAAAATGGAATTGCATGTATTATTGGGAAACCCTAATCGGTGAACTGCCGTACCCCGGGGGTTCGTGAAAAGAATTGCCTTTTGTGTGCGGTTGGGGTCCGAATGGATAAATTTCTTGTGGCATTGGTGATTTGTATCTAGAACTCTTGAACAAGCCGTACATGCAATATCGTTTGTTTAATATATATCCAAGAACCGGGTTCTTGCGGTTTCAATAAATATCCTATCAAAATCGGCATTTGCAATTTCCTCGCCTCTAGATCTTGGGCATCGGGCACTTTCGGGCGAATAGATTGATGAATCGCCCTTGCCCGATGGGCTCATGATAAGGCGCTTTGGATTCAATTCATGGCCATTTGGATACTGGCGAACAATTTTGATAGGATTCAATCGTATTCTATCAAAATCGGCATTTGCAATTTCACGCCACCGATCTTGGGCCAACGGGCACTCGGGCGAATAGATTGATGAATCGCCCTTGCCCGTGGGCTCATGATAAGCGCTTTGGATTCAATTCATGGCGTTTGGATACCTGGCGAACAATTTTGATAAGATTCAATCGTATTCTATCAAAATCGGCATTTGCAATTTCACCGCCTACCGATCTTGGGCCATTGGGCACTCGAGCGAATAGATTGAGAATCGCCCTTGCCCGATGGGCTCATGATAAGGCGCTTTGGATTCAATTCAAGAAGTTTGGATACCTGGCGAACAATTTTGATAGGATTCAATACGTATCCTATCAAAATCGGCATTTGCAATTTCACCGCCCTACGGATCTTGGGCCGAGGGCACTTTCGGTAGAATGGATTGACGAATCCGCCTTGCCCGATGGGCTCATGATAAGGCGCTTTGGATTCAATTCATGGCATTTGGATACCTGGCGAACAATTTTGATAGGATTCAATCGTATCCTATCAAAATCGGCATTTGCAATTTCAACGCCTACCGATCTTGGGCATCGGGCACTCGAGAATAGATTGACGAATCCGCCCTAGCTCGAGCAACTGTGTGGCGAGTTGAACCAACCACCTGCCCTGCCGTCATCCCATTCGGCGTCGGGCGATTGGGTTTGTAATTAATGAACCTGCCTCGATCGCGTTGCCTTTGCGAGTGTTTAAAGAGTCCGTAGGTCTTGTGTTCGAAGGACGACTTTAAAGAGTCCGGTAGGTAATGCGTGTTCGAACTCTGAAGGAAGTTGATTGTGCGAATGTCGAACAAACGTTTTTTAACGACAAAGAAGCGAAGACATTGGTGATTTGGGTGTGATATGAGTCGAGTGAACATCGGCCGCCCTTGTCGCGGGGAGCAAGAGCTCTATGAGTAGAGAGGCGTCGATCTCCTCGGCGTCGGGCGAGTCGCCCCGAGAGCAGGCGATCTCAAGGAGGTTGCCACACGCCCGTCGAAGGAAATCGAGCGCGACTCCGTGCGTTGAGTTTTGCGGTGTTTGTGAAGAATAAGCCCATAGCGAGCGGATTCGATCGTGCGAGATCCAGATGTGGCGGTCGAGTTCGCCGACAAATATTTCCTCTGAAGTTCGGATCGATGATTGGTCGTCGGGACTACTGAAGTGTTTAGCGGTATACATGGGGCGGTGAAAGGGCTCTATACGACTTCGAAGTCGATGCGATTCTTGCGCCGCCGAGAAATGGCGGAAAAAGGAAGAGCGTATCCGGAGTTTGGAGGCTCGGCGGTGAGCGTGAGTTAGGGACGATCAAAGGCTCGAGCCTGACCAAAGAAGCGGTAAACCCAATCGTTGAAGAGGGTTACGATTAAACTTATAAGCGCCATTCTTGCCGATCGGGATCTGGCGAGTATGTTCGCCTTGGAGTCCGCGAAGGGAGGTCCTATGAAAAGGTTTTCGAAGGCGGTGGTTGGAATTCAAAGACCAAGGAAAAGCTCGCCGAAGAGGTTTGCCGATGTGAAAATCGTGGGTTTAGGCACGGTTGGATCGAGCAACTCAAGTTGCGAATCTCTTCGCTGGCGAGAATTGATGCGGCGTCGCCTCGCTACATAAGAAGGACTTTCCGTTTTCGCTTTTGAGGTTGAAAAGAGTGAGGATGAGGGTGATGCCGTATGATTTGTATTTGTTGTATGGTTGGATATTGGTCGCGTTAAGTAATTATGTAATTTCTTGATGTTTAATAAAAGATGCTTTATGGGAAATATCAAATTCTCTCCGCATTCGTCTGGCGTGTTTAATTTTATTGCATAAATGTTTGGCTAGACGTAAATACATCAATCGGACTCGGCGTTTTTAATTCGATCGCCCGATTGGTTGGCTGATCGGCCTCCATGTAATGGCCGTTTGATTTAGAATTAAACCATTGCGTGTTTAAAATTTGGGTAAGCCATGAGCGAGGAGCGGAGGGTATCGGCATTCTTGTTTTTGTTTGCAAGGCGGCACAAATGCCGCATGTCTAGCCCATTGGGATAGATGCTTCTAGCCCTTGCGCGTTTTAGTCAACCGTTGGTTTAACTACGTCATGGGGCATGTTGTTCGTCCTCTGTCTCGTGGGGTTTAACGCCGATAAGAATTACCGAGATTTGGGCCTCGAGATCGGGGCCATTCTCGAGAATAAAAGCGACAAGGCCCTTATGCGATCAAACCTATTTAGTTCCCTGACTATTGTATGGGATAATGCGGTCGAGAGTTCTCGTCATCGAGCGTGATGATAGTTGCGAGGCTCGACTTCGGCGAACTTGGCGTTCCGTTGGTTTCTTGGCGGAGGATTCTCCGGTGTGGGAGGTGGACCGGTGAAAGGAGGCTGAAACTCGTCGATCTCAAGTCGTGAAGCAGATCGTCGAAAGGAATCTGGTGACCGCTCCCAAAACCTTCCTTGTCTTGGATCTTGGCCTTGACATTGTCGATGGTGTCGAGGCGGGGATTGCGATTGGTAGCGGAGTATGTCGATGGCGTCTATGTGACCTTGGATCGATGGATTCGTTTGTCTTAGAAGTTAGAAATAGATATTGTAATGTTGAACGATTCGTCGATGTAACAACTTTTAATCGAATAAAAGTGTCATTAAATAAAAGTGTTATTTCATGTGTTTTACTTCATATGCTTTAATAGTTTGATGTTAGCTTGCCATCGAGCTGTTGTGGCTTTAAACATTTTTCTGTATGCGAGGTCGGCCCCCTTAGGCGATTGGGAGTTTGACAATTGTTGTATTCGGGCGGCTAAGGCATGTTGTCCGAAATCACGTTAGTGATTACAGCTTAGTTGATTAAAACGGGCTCGTGTCGGAGACTTGTTTTGGCCGTCGGGAGGAGCATTCGACCCTCATTAGGCGGAAGGTGTCGTGTACCAAAAGTTCCGTCGGAGACTTATTCGCCCAAGGTGACTGCACCGAAAGGCGCTCCGGTCGGAGACTTGTTTTGGCCAATCGTGATATCCACGAAGGCGCTCGAATCCGAGGCTTATTCGCCCAGTGGCGTGCACCGAAAGGCGCTCGAATCCGGAGACTTATTCGCCCCGGTGGCGCGTGGAAGGGCGCTCCGAATCCGGAGACTTGTTTTGGCCAATCGTGATCTCCACGAAGGGCGCTCCGAATCCGGAGACTAATTCGGCCCCGTGGCGCGGCAGAAAGGGCGCTCGAATCCGGAGACTTGTTTTTGCCAATCGTGATATCCACGAAGGCGCTCGAATCCGGAGGCTTATTCGCCCAGTGGCGTGCACGAAAGGGCGCTCGAACCGGAGACTTATTTTGGCCAATCGTGATATCCGCGAAGGCGCTCGAATCCGGAGACTTATTGACCCGGTGGCGTGCAGAAAGGCGCTCCGAATCCGGAGACTTGTTTTGACCAATCGTGATATCCACGAAGGGCGCTCCGAATCCGGAGGCTTATTCGGCCCCAAGTGACGTGCACCGAAAGGGCGCTCCGAATCCGGAGACTTATTTTGGCCAATCGTGATATCCACGAAGGGCGCTCCGAATTCGGAGGCTTATTCGGCCCCAGATGACGTGCATCGAAAGGGCGCTCCGAATCCGGAGACTTGTTTTGGCCAATCGTGATATCCACGAAGGGCGCTCCGAATTCGGAGGCTTATTGACCCGGATAGCGTGCATCGAAAGGCGCTCGAATCCGGAGACTTGTTTGTGCCAATCGTGATATCCACGAAGGGCGCTCCGAATCCGGAGGCTTATTCGGCCCCAATTGGGTTGAAGGTCAGGCAAACAAAATCCGTTTTCATTAAAATGAAGTTCCAGTACAAGCATCAGGTCCCACAAGTTGGGTCTGTAGATGAATCTGCATAAAATCTACATTCGTGCGGATTGCTGCGAGCCACCGATCTCTTCAATGCCGTGATGCTGGGAAGCGCATAAGGCGATGGTAGGTGCTTGGGCGGCCTTCATGACGCGTGCAACCGAGGCGACCTATGATGGCATTATCTGCGATGGAAGCTTTACAACCAAGAATTACGTGGTCGACTGTTTTTGAGCCCGGCCTCAACCGAAGACGACCTTCCCCAAATGGATACTCTGGATTCGCGTTGAAGCCGAAATGGGGACGATGGTGGTGACAGATCCGACTTCGTTAAGTAAGTTCTACAAAAGCTTTGTAGTCTGAGATTTCAGCACGCTCCTCGGTCTATGAGGATCGTTCGACGCGAATTGACGTCTGGCGTAATTTGACGACCAAAGGGTCGACGTGGTAGCCTTCATTAGGAGGTGGTCGTCGAACCCAATCGTCGAGGGCTTCCTTTGAAAGCCGGTTGGCTTGTTATGTTTTTGGGGAGCCGGGTGCGATTGGATCGTATGGACGATCGGGGTGTTCGGCAATCCGTAGATCATATGGATCACGCCAAGCAGAGGTGAATCCTGTCTCAGGGCTAATGCTTTAGTCGGCCTTACCTTGCTCACATATTGCTGTAGCCGACCATCCTGCACCAAATCTTCCAGATGATCCTTGATGCATAGCGACTCTCGGTTTAAATGGCCGTGATCTTTGTGGTATTCGCATCGTCTGTCCCGCCTCCGTGTGTCGGGAGGCCCTATCATCTTTGACGGCCACTTGAAAAATGGGAGGTGCTGGACCTTGGTCATTATTGCCGCGATCGGTTCTGTCAGCTCCGTATATTTCTTGTCGTTTCGTCTTGAGCGTCTGCTGTCGACTTGTAACTGTTCGTTTGCTCGGTAGGGGCATTGATCGTTTGTTCGGCGGGAATCACGCCTTTTGTCTCGCTTGGTTCGTTGCCGGGGTTCAGGGCTCGGTGGCACGGAGTTTATTGGTCGAGCAATTTCGGGGAGTTCCGTTTTTCTGGAGCTTTGTCCGGCCTTTGTTCTCAGGGCATCATCTTCGACTTTACAATATTCTTCGACTTTCTTCATCAAGGCCCAGACTGTTTTGGGGGGCCTCCTGGTCAAGGAGCTGCGCAGAGCACTGTCAGGGTGTAAGCCCATTTTGAAGGCGGTTATGGCCATGGAGTCGTTGCAAGCGTCGTCAACCAGGTTGAAGCACTCCCAATATCGAGCTGAATACGCTCTGAGCGTCTCTCCCGACTGGATCTGCATTGCCCAGAGGGAGTCGGCCTGTTTTGGTTGTACCTCGTTGGTGATGAACCTGGCCCTGAAAGACTTTTGCAGTTGGTGGAAGTTCTTGATCGACGCTGGCTCCAACTTGTAATACCACCTGACGGCTAGCGGTCCTAGGCTACTGGGGAATATTCGGCACATGAGGGCTTCATTGTCTGCATGTAACGTCATGGCCTGTTTGTAGTAGCGGATATGATCGATGGGTCCGATTTTCCGTCGTAAGAGTGAATAATGAACTTTGAATTTCTTGGGCAAGGACGCCCTTGCGATTCTCGACGAAAGGTCGTGTGCGGTCTTCCTCGTTAATTGCTTCTTCACGCTTGTTCCTTGTTCGCGGATCTTTGTCGAGGAGCCTGGAGGTTTCGGATCGTCCTCGCGTCGAGCTCGTGGATAATGAGTTGGAGTCATTGTTGGTACCCTTTGGTCGGGCGTGGCCTCTGTCCGCCGTCCTTGGAAGTGGCTCCGGTTTAGCGCATGGCTTCCTTAGATTTTGCTACCTCGGGGCCAAGTCTTGTGGTCGTTCGTTCTCAGCGATCATGTTCTCGAGCCTTTGTTCGATTCGCTTTGCTGTTCGATGACACCTGCATTGTTTCTTGTCTTTGAAGTCGTTGGAGTCGAAGCGCCAAGGTGCGTCGTGCAATGGTTTCTTTTCCGAGCATGTTCGCTGGGGTGAGGTCGTCTCCCTGCGCGATCGCGTCGGTGGCTATCGGAGGATCTTCGGTCACGCCTTCCATGGATATATTTGAGTATTCCCACAGACGGCGCCAGTTGTGGTGAATGTGGTTTGGAAATACTCTTCAGATCCTGGAAGACGCCAACGATCCTCTGCTAGTCACCTGCAAAAATACAAACTCCTATTGGGTGCGAATTAGCACTCGACGGAAAAGTCGATTCTCCTCGAGCTTGCTTACTAAGTTTATAGAAGTGTTTCTTACATACCTTTTCTGATCCACTACCATTGTATTTATACTCGTCTCTTCTGATCCTCGGGACCCGGGCCTACTTTTTCAATCATTACCTTTCCTTACACTTTCATTTGGGGTTCTATCCCATTCGGCCCAGTCATCGTATTCGGCCGATCACCCCTTCGAGATTTTTGCCCGTTTGGCGCCTAGAGGCCGAGATATTACTCCTCTACCTTTACTGAATATTCGGCTACCACAGTGGGTTTCGTCATTTTTGGAGTTCAACCTTGCTTTGCTCGTCTTCTCTTCTTGAGGTAGGGAATTTCTACACTCTAATATGGTTTTTAGCTTAGTTATTTGCTATTGTGTGTAGATGATGAGATTTGGTTGTGGTTTGGACAAATCTAGGATTTGGGTATGAAATGAAAAGAAGGGTTTTTTATGAAATTGGCATAAGTGGGTTTGAGGTTTGGATACAAGGTTTTATTGTGCCAAAATAGTTATTTTTGGTGTTTGGGTTGATATTTGGAAAGAGTGAGATTTTGCCCTAATTTTGATTAAATTATTATTTTGTATAAATAATTAGGATTAACATTGAAAATGTGAAATTTGAAGGTTGTGGTTATAAATGGTGATATTGGATATGTATTATCTCACTTATGGAAGTTTTGAATAAACTATCTATTTTGATATTGAACATTTCTTTTGAAATAATTGCATTGGGCTATTGGTAGTGAATAGCTATGATTGTTGTAGAAATTACATGAGGATTAGGCGATTTAATGCTAATCCATTGTTGATGTCAGTGAATATGACTATGTTATAAATACATTGTATATGTATGTTTATTGGGAGGAAAAAGGAGATGTACTCCATATATGATTATGTTTATAAATACATTGCATATGTATATTTGTTTAGGAGGAGAAAAGGGATGGACTCCATTTAAAGCAAGTTGGCTAGAGTGTCCTGGGTGAAAGGCCTGAAATTTCATATATAAATAGGCGCCGATTCCTTCCTACGAAATATCCGTAAAATGGCAGATTTGAAGTGTTTATGTGTATTTTGCATAATTGAAAACCATTGAGTTGTAGTCTCATTTTGGTCATTGAAAGATAATGAATTTAACTCATGAATTGAGTAACATCTATGAACTTGAAATGAATTGAAGGAAAATGGAAATGAGGTTTGGTCGTAGTGGCATATGAATATGCATGCCTTGTGGATGTTTTAATATCGGTCTTGTTTATGCACGTAGTATTTATACCTTTGCTAAATCTCATATATTGTGTTAGATTATCTCTACTAGACTATTGGCTCACCCTATACGAGAACATCATTTTCAAGAGCAGGTAAAATGTCTCCTCCAAGGTAATAACGTGGTTGGACTTTCGGGAAGCAAGAGCTTCTTAATTATGCTTTATGTGTGTATGTTTATTATTTGTAAAGCCAATGGCTTAAGATGTAATGAGCGAGACTCAATTTTTGTAACCAAGCAATGACTTGGAAAGATGTAAGCCTACATGGCATTTAACTGGTTGTTAAACAGTGAACTCTGATATATGAAAGTATGTTGTTTCTCATATTTATTCCGCATATGAGTTATCTTTATTGTATTATTTTGAGGGCGTTACACGACAATTAGTCAACGACCAACTGGGTGACTAAATAATTTAATTGGGAATTACATTCGTCGACTAAATATGATTTTTAACAATTAAAAATTTAGTTTTCAAATGTGCAATTTCTTAAGTGTGTAACTAGTTTATTATCCTAATTAATTTCAATAGACTTGATTAACAAATATTAATTTTACAATTGAGTGAATTTTTTTTTTATAATTCAGTAACTACCAGGTACATGTATGGCATGTTTGTTGACATACCCATTCTTCATATTTTCAAGATAATTATAGATGAGAATTTTTATATTTTTTTGCAAAATATATATTATTTACAAGCCATTTTCATAATTTGGTGGTGTTAGTGTAAAAGGCGGTACCGTTTCTCCAATCCATTTGAGTCCAATTATAATTGAATTTGTAGGACAAAAGTCATTTAAATTATGATGAATTTCTCACATAAATTTACATAATTATTTAATGCTAATTGAATTTATAAATATTTATACACAAACATCAACATACACCATTATAACCTCACAATCGCTACACTCGTGACTAATGTTGTTGGTACCATAATCACTGGCACTGTCACCACCACCACCATTATGAAGCCACCACTGCTATTACTACCATTTTCATTATCATTGTCATTGTTATCATAAAACATACCATCATTTTAACTAGCACAAAAGCTGTACAAACCAATTTCTAAATTATCTCAACATGCTGTTCTACTTTAATGGACCTCTCCTCCCCAAAGGACATCTGATTCATCTTACCAAATAGCCACTAGAAGGATACACCAAACACATCCATAAATTCTTTACATGCAAATAAACAAAAGAGGGAAAATGAATGCAACAAGACCTAATTGCCGCCAATTTAGCCAACGACTGACATCTACACTCCAACCTGGTTTTACACTTTATGCAAAGAAGATACACAATTTAAAATAGACTACTGGGATACATGGGCTTTCCTCTTTTCTCATGTATAAGTTTTCCACATCAAAGTTGATAAAACAAAAATAAATAAATAACTAGCAAGTGCACCAACACCATGAAGTAATCTGTTGTAACTAGTAGAAAAAAGAAATCACTAATGTGTACCTTTTGTACCCGTGCAAGTAAACTGGTCAGATTGCTTTTCAAACTCCTCACGTGCTCAAGATTCTTGGTGCTAACATTCCTCACCAGTTCATCCAATACAGGGTAAGCATCTCTCTCAAGGTCTGCTACACTATAGTCCAAATATGTACAGACAACCTTCAATGCAATCTCGAGAACTTGAAACTCAAATGAGAGGTCACACTGGAAACCTTCAACGGCTTCAGAAAAGGGTAACCATTGTCCCCCAGATGATAATTGCATTTCATTATCTTGTACATCCATTTGACCTCCCCTTGACTTTTGGACACGCTTTTATGAGGAAGTCGTTGCCGCAACTGATCCACAAACGGAAGAACCTCCCGGCGAAGAGGATCAAGCAATAGCACTTCTTCAGCTGTAACTATAGCCTTTATAAACTCTAAGTTGACAACCATAGCTTTCTCCCTAGCTGCAGAAGGGAACAATACAAATTCACTCTCATCACAACCAATCATTATATACAAACATATGAATCTATGCAGGTATCACTGGCAGCAAATGAAAATTAAATAAATAAATTCCAACCAGATCATTATAACATAAAAGAGATTAAGGGTTTTCTTGATGAGTTGATGTTGGACTACATGAACAGAAAAAAGAGAATCTATTAGGGGATAAAGAAACAAAAAGAGATGGGACTACGGAATTGTTTGGCAACCCCATTAAATGCTTAAGTCTAAAAACTTTTAGTGACCTATTAAGTTTGTTAGTTAACATGTTCAAACTCAAAATTTTACATCAAAGAGATTGGACTCATCACTAAAGGATATATGTGATTTTGACTTGTATTTATAATGGATAAACTTAAACTTTCAAAACAAGCAGTACTTGCGAATGTTCAGTACTATTAATGAGGTTTCACAAGACCCGCAAGTGTGAGCCTTCTTGTTCTATTGAGCTAACACCCTTCCATCCTTGCCTTATTTCATTTTTAATTTTAGAAAAATCCATATTCCTACTCATTCTTCCCAAAACTCCAACTATAATAGTAATCTAAACTCAAACTCATGTATTATGCCACTCATACTCAGTAAAAGCAGCCATATACCCTGATTTTAATGGCTGGCTGTGCTGTATCAATTTCCGCAACAGAGCTCTGCCACAATGCTTCCATGTGTGAAAGATGCTACACAAATAGATTGACAGAGTGATTGTAAGATGAATCACTCATCCAATTTCCACAACAAGAGGACAAGCAAAACTCAGGAGGTACGAACTATAAAATAATCAGACATAGAAAAACCTGTGATTTGCGGCCAAGATCGATAGAGAGAGACTGAGATTGTCAGATAAAAACCTGTGATTTGCGATCGAGATCGATAGAGAGGGAGAAAGACCGAGAGAGAAACCTCTGATTTGCGGTGGCCGAGATCGACAAAGAGAGACTGAGATCGATAAAGAGAGACCGAGATTGACAGAGAGGGAGAAAGACCGAAGCGAGGGACCTGTGAAATTGAAAAACCCTAAACCCTAATTTTGAAATTGAAAATCCTCAAATCATAACTCAAATCCGTAATATCTGAACATGTACCTGAAATTGGGTGGTGTGAGGAAGAGGTACGAGAGCTCCGACTGAAGGGAGAGGTGAGATGGCTTCGTCTGCTTTGTTCGTCGGTTTTCATCAACCGGACGGAGCAATGGCCGTCGCAAGCAAAGCTGTCGCTCTGAATGACTACTCTTCCCTCCATCTTCTCTTTATGTTCTCTTCTTCGTCTTCACTCTTTCTCTCTCGAACGCATCTCTTTCTGTCTCTCTCTCCAGCTAGTTTTTTTTTTTTTTTTTTTTTTTTTTGGAGGAAATAGAAATTTAGGCCAAATTTCAGGAGGGAATTTTAATGTAGGTAAATTTTTGAAGGGTTTGTTTTAAATATTGAGGATAAATTTGAATTTGGAACAAAATTTTGTAGTAAGAATTGGTCTTAATTTATACATTTTTTTAAAATTTTATTATTTATGTTTGTAATTTTACCTTTATTAAAGTTTAATTAATATTCTAAATGCAAAAATAAATTTAGGAACTTTTTTTATTTTAATCCATAATTAATAATTATATTTAAAAATAATTGCTATTATATTGTTAATAATTTATTATTTAATTATTAATAGTTATTACAAATAACAAATTTAATTAATATTAACATTAAAGTAATTTAACATTTTAAATTAATAATTTAATAAAATAATTATTTGAACTGTTATAGTTAATTAATAATTTTTTTAGTCACTTACCAATAGTCCTATTGACTAGATTTATTCACTTACAGGACTGATAAATTTATCAATAAGACTTAATGGGTAATAAGTCCCAAAAGTAGGACCTATTAGTAATTTATCTTAATTTTTTTTGTTTATTTAATAATTACAAAATAAAATTAAAACTTGGTAATATTAACATTAAAGAAATTTCACGTTAGTTACGTGTCTAACCAATTGCAAGAGCTACTATGGTGATTTGTGCCGGTGGGGATATGCGACGGTGGCAAGCCACGGTGGATAGCAACGGTGGGGGAGGGGGGTGAGCATCAGCGGTGAGCGGGGGTGAGGTTTGGTGGTGACTATTTTGTGTGTGTGTGAGAGAGAACAGAGAAAAAAGTGTTTGTGTGAAACAGAAAATAGGGGTGCAGGCGGCAATAAAATTTTCGACCTTTAGCGACTAAACTATTATTTGTTGGAAAATGTTAATCAATAGCGACTAAATTTTGATAGCCAAAAGTATAATTTGGCTACTATTTTTTTTGTTTTTTTGTCGTTGGCAAAAATTGAACATACAACGACTAAATTTTTTTAGTCATCAAAAGTTTATATTTGCTGACAAAATTATTTGATAGGCAAAGAGTAACCCAAAAATAAGCTTGTTATTTGGCAACTAAACTTCCTTTTGTTGGCAAATAATTGTATACGACAACAAAAACATGAATTAGTAGCCTAAAATTTAGACTTACACCAACTAAAAAAATTTTAGTCGCCTAAAGCTATCATGAGGTATCAATTTACTTCTCTTCACTGAAACTAGCATAAAGTCTCACTTTATCTCTCTCCCTATGAAACTATCACGAAGTATTACTGTACTACCTAAACTATAAAATGATACAACTAAACCCTTCAATAAATATACTAATTTGCTCGTTATTCCGTCTTTGGCATTTAATTTTATACGTTCTACTCATTTACTAGAAATTTCACTTTGCTAATAGTTAAATTACACCTAAACATTAAGGCTAAATTTCACTATTTGAAGAGAATGAAATTTCACTAGTTGAAGATAATTAAATAATTATTACTATCAAGTTTTAATTAAATAATATTAAAGTTTTGGTAATTACATTATAGAATTAATTAAACAACAAATTAATTAAGAAAATGAAATTATCGTTAGCTAATTTAAAATATAGTGACAATCACTTGTTATTCCAATGAATCCATTGACGAGATCTCTCTTTAACTCATAAGTTTTCCATTTACTCGCTAGTTCGTCTTTGCCTTTAATTTTATAATTTTTAGTTCTTTAGTAGAAATTTCACTTTTTTAATAATTTCACCTAAATATTAAGGTTAAATTTCACTATTTAAAGATAATGAAATTTCACTAGTTGAAATGATGGTATGCTTTATGTTAACAATGACAATGATAATGAAGGTGGTGTTAATAACAATGGTGGCTTCATAATGGTTGTGGTGGTGGTGACAGTGACAGTGACGGTGATGATGGTTGCAACAATATTAGTGATGATTGTAGCAATTGTGAGGTTATAATCGTGTATGTTGATGCTTGTGAATATTTACAAATTCTATTAGCATTAAATAATTATGTAATTTTATGTGAGAAATTCGTCATAATTTAAATGACTTTTATCCTACAGAGTCAATTATAATTGGATTCAAATAGATTGCGCAAAGGGTACCGCCTCTTACACCAACACTGCAAATTATGATAATAAATTTTAAATAATATATACTTCGCAAAAAAATATAAAAATTATTATTTAGAATTATTTTGACACTATGAAGCATAGATATGTCGACAAATATGTCATATCCGTATCAGGTAGTTACCAAATTATTAAAAAAAAATTCCCACTCAATTTTAAAATTACTATTAGTTAATCAAGTCTATTGAAATTAATTAGGGTAATAAACTAGTTATACAAGAAATTGCACATTTAGCAACTAAATTTTTAGTTGCTAAAAATCATTTTTTAGTCACCAAATGTAATTTCCAACTAAATTATTTAGTCGCCCAATCGATTGTTGACTAATTGTCGGGAAAAGTATTGGTGACTAAAATTATTTTAGTAGCCAATGAATACCCTTTGGCAACTAATAATTTAGTCGCCATAAATTTAATTTAAACTTGTACCAAAAAATTTTAGTCGTACATAAATTTTGTCACTACTATGTTTTATTTAGTGACTAAAATATTTAGTCAGCAATTCTTTTTTCCATTATCAATGACGAATTAATTTCATAACCAAACATCTAATTGACTCCTTTGGTGACCAAACTTTTTGTAGGCAAAAGATTGCAGCTTTTTTTATGACTAAATGTTTAGTCGTAAAAAATATCGACGGTTTTTTTGTCGACTAAATATTTTGTAGGCAAAAACTTCAAATTTTGTGGGCTACTACATAATTAGTCATCAAATAAAATTTATTTTTCGTCATTTTTTTTTTTTGGCTACTAATTATTTAGTTGTCAAAAATCTTTTTTTTCTTTTCGCTACCAAATATTTTGTCGCGAAAAAACCTTAATTTCCTTTTGGCTACCAATTTGGTTCATCGTCAACAACTTCACTTCTTTTTGGCTACTAAATGTTTAGTCACCAAAAACTTTTAGTTTTGTTTTATATTAATTTCGCCCTGTATTTATTCTATGCAACCTGTACCCTGTATATAAACAAACTAATAAATTTAATTTTTAATGTCAAATTCAAAATATAATAGAAATTGCATACAAACCAAGGATTATCCAACTTAAAATAATAATTCTATACAAACAGAGGATTATACAAAAACTATGTCTTTCGTACACAAAAAAAGAAATATCCACAATACCATGTCAAATGGTAATCTATACCACGCCAAATGTAATATGTTCTATGCCAAAACTAATTTGTACCATGCCAATAGTTATCTGTACAAACAATAGTAATCCATAAAAAACAAAGGACAACATAATAATAGATTATAAAAAAAAAAAAAAAAACAATGTCCTCTGCACACAAATAAGGAATATTCACATTTCCACGCCAAAAACCATCTATAAAAATAAAATTAACCATTAGTATTGATTGAATAACATTATCATTTCAAATTATAAAAGAAAATTATATAAAACTCGAATGTATATAATCTTTTCAAAATTGTATAATTATAGTCGTAATCATATGTTGCATGTTCAAACAAGTTTCTCCCAAGTTTTCCCCTCTCGAAATGCAATTTTTCAGTTAAGTTTAAGGCATTTTCAACTTTAACTCCCAACCTATGTATCCTACTCATGGGCCGTATGTCCCCATATGTTCTATTAGGCACGAAGAAGCTGCCTGCGTAATCCCCATAGTGGTTCGAGATTGTTTTGCATTTTCGGCCCCCAAATGCACTTTTTCAACTAAGTTTAAGGCATTTTTTACTCTAACTGTCAACATACGTGTCCTAATTATGTCCCAACAAGTCGTACTTGTCACGAGCAAGCTACCGGTGACATCCCTAGAGTGGTTCAGGCACTGTTTCGCATTTTTGCCACCCCAATGCCCTTTTTGAACTAAGTCTAAGGCGTTTTCAACTCTAACTCCCAACGTATGTGTCTTAATTACATGTCGTCTATCCCCACAAGTTGTATTTATCACAAGCAAGCTTCTTGTGACATCCCCAGAGTGCTTCGCAGGTTGTTTCGCATTTTTGCCCATCGAACACCGTTTTTCGATAAAATTTAAGGGTTTTTTACTCTAACTTCCAACCTACGTGTCCTAATTACGTGTCTTTTGTCCCCATAGGTCGTATTTGTCATGAGCAATCTTTTTGTGACATCCCCAGAGTGGTTTAGGGGTTGTTCCACATTTTTACCCCCGAACGCCCTCTTTTGACAAAGTTTAAGGCATATTTTATTGTAACTTTCAACCTACATGTCCTAATTACGTGTCATTTGTCTCCATAGGTATATTTTATTGTATAAGCCAACCTTAATGAAGTAAAAATATGAAATTGAATATTCTAGACCCTCCCAAAATAAGAAAATTTGTCATGCAAAACGCTCGCAGTCATTAAAACACAATTTATTTATTTCATCATACTTACATGGAAAGTTTAGGCCCACACAAACAGTCAAAGAGCATGTCTTCAATTAAAAAGAGATTTAATTATGTATCTATGTATGTACACATAAAAATATATCATATAGCCTCATAATTCAATCCAAGACAGTCAATTATTCTCTTCCTCTTTCTATACCTCCAGTTAGAGGCTTCATTAATAAAAATGCAATTAATTAAATAGGGTTTACACACACAAAAAAAAAAGGTAAGACACAGAAAGGGAAAAATGCTAATCATGAAAAACCTGTAGAATTTAAATCCTTGACCACTTGTAAAAAAAAAAAAAACCTTGATCACATTCTAAATTCTTTTTGATAGGAACAAAGAATAGTAATAAATTTTGCCTTACCCAAGGAAGAAAGTGGAATGAGAGAAAAATAACATGCTATCAGTATATTCTAACAACTCTAAGCTCATGAGACAACCCACATAGTAAACAAACAAAAAACAATTACAAAAAGCTAAAGAGCAATTCAATTAGAATGGAAAGTAACATGTCAATAGAAGTTCAAAATTATAGATCAACAACCTGTTATTTGAAATAGAATTAATATGATAGTTATGTTGTGATAACCCTGTTTCGTATTATGCTAATTGGTCCTTATTATGATTATGATTACATGTTTGATATGGTCTTGTGTGCCATTATGTGAAAATATGTAGTTTTGAATTTTTATCTGTTCACCATAGGAATGTCTGCTTGATTACCTGCTTTGGAATTTAAATTAGAGGCCTTATCGGCCACAGAAACCAAAATTGATCACGCCATTGTGGTTGGCATAATTTTTAGAGCCTATGGTGAAATTTAATTGAAAATTGATTCGAATCAAATTAATTAGATTAAATTAATGCTATAGTGCCCAATTATTTAATATTGGCAATTATAATTGAGGGAAATTATATAAGTGGGACACTATACACCCAATTCTCCTTTTTAGCTTCATTTTGGCTGATTTTGAACTCAAGAAAAGAGATAGGCTCGGCTAGAGAGAGAGGAGGGGAAACAATTGAAGATTTGCTCAAGAAGCTTGAATACATTGAAGACTAACTCAAGATTTGACCATAAATTGGGGAGATTGAGCTTCTAGGTGAGCAATTGATTATGAAGTTATGAGTTTAATGTTGTAATTTGTGAATTCAAAGTTGAATGATGATAAAGAATATGAATTGAGTTAGTTTTGTTGAATTTGAAGTCAATAGACACATGCATGTAGGAAATTGCTATAAATTTGTGTGTTTGAGCTTGAAAGGCATGATCCATGTTGAATTTTGGTTGAAGTCCATATATTTGATCATCTCTTCATCATCTAAGTTGAGAATGAGAGTAATGTGTCACATGTATGTACAATTCATAAGGGTGTAGGTGTTGAATGCATGAATTTGTTATGTTGGGAATGAGTTTTGTGTAATTTGGGACATGCATGTGATTAATTTGTAGAATTGAGCTTCATAATGTTGTAATTTGGTGTTTATACCATGTTAGTACATGCATATGTGAAGTTTGAGCCAAAATCATGCATTTAGAGCCTTTGAATATCAAGTTGAAGCTCAAGAACATGTTCTGGATTTTCCAGAAAACTTAGTGTCTGCTCAAGCGGGAGAACCTCCACTCGAGCGTGAAATTAGTGCTCCCAGTATATTTTTGCAAACAAGGTGTCCGCTCGAGCGGGGAAGTTCACGCTCGAGCGGGGAGCTATGTAGACAGACCTTCAGCTCGAGCACTCGACTTCACGCTCGAGCGTAAATTTGATGCATCCAATACTTTTGCAGACCTCATGGGTTCGCTCGAGCGGGGGAGTCCACGCTCGAGCGGAGACCTTGTTTCTGAAAATTTTAAAAAGGTATTCTGTGTTTTGTTTTCTGTTCTCTTTCACTTCTAAGTACTCTTAGGCATACATTGAGCATTGTAATTGAGTGAAAGAGATAAGAATGAAGCCTAAAGAGGAATATGTGAATTAAGGAACGGATTGAACCACTTGTGACCCTTCTGTGTTATGTGATGTGTAGGGTCAAGCTCTAGGGCAAATCAACCAACCGATCACTATGAGTAATATCTTGATAAAGATATATGTTGTTTGTCCAATTGCTTACTTCCATGTAAGTCTTATAAGTTGTTAATTTGAATGGTGGACAGATGTTTGACATGAATGATAAAATAAATGGGCCAGAGGCCAGTATGAGTCTGAATGACAAAATGAATGGGCCAGAGGCCAGTACGAGTCTGAATGACAAAATGAATGGGCCAGAGGCCAGTATGAGTTTGAATGATAAAATGAATGGGCCAAAGGCCAATATGAGTTTGAATGATAGATTGATTGGACCAAAGGCCAGTTTGACATGAATGACAAAATGAATGGGCCAGAGGCCAGTACGAATTTGAAAGATAGAATGAATGGGCCAGAGGCTAGTCTAACACGAATGAAAGATAAATGGGCCAAAGGCCAGTTTGACATGAATGGATTGGGCCCGAGGCCGTCCGGTGTGTTTAGAACCACAGTTGTTTGACCTATATATATAAATGTATTAAGTAGAAATATGAATTGGGCCCAAGGCCGTCTGATATATGTTGTTCTAATGCACCTTCTTTATTTGATATTATTCACTGGGCTTTCGCTCACGCTCATTCATGTGTTTGTAGGTGAGCTAAGAGAGGTCCAGACCCAGCCCCAGTGAAGTCTGTGTAGAACAACCAAGATTTTGGAGAGTCAGCCCTTGCGTCTCATGCACGAGACACGCCTTCGCCTTTGGCCATCTTAAGTCATTTTGTCATGTCGACGAAGACCAATGTTTATGTTAGTACATAGTTTTGATTGGCTGACCTAGATGTGAATGATCCTGTCTGTACAAAACTTTATGTTATTACACCTTCTGTTGTGACTTATTAACATGTGTATATATGGAATGTTACGATGTGCATGTAAGCACAGCTCTATGGACAAAGTTTTAAATTTGCTTCTGTTTGGCCCCTTTTACTCTGATGAGTTTTGTCTTGGTTAGTTTGAGACCGTAGGTAATCTCGTGATTACTGGCCGGTTATGGCCTTAACCCATAGGGGCGGGTTCGAGTCGTGACAGAGTGGTATCAGAGCACGAGTTAATAACTCACACACTTGTCCAAAAGAGCAATGAGCGTCTAGAAAAGATCTAGGATGCATTCATGTGATAAGTATGAATTTGAAAGCATCTAGAATACGCTTACATGTTTTGATTTGAACGATTATGTGTTAGAATTTTTTGCTTTGCCTACATTGCAAATTATTTGAATATGTATGCTCCTTGTATATGCATACCTGTGAACCTTTTGTATAAAGTATAATGCAAGTTTAATCAGATGGTGAGAACAAGACGTGATGAGATAGAGGAGTCATCCACTGCCAGAATGGACAGAATGGAGAGATTGATTCAGGAAATGGTAGAGACATTGAGGCAACAACAAGAGTGGCAACATCCACATCCTCCACCACCACCTCCGGCACCTCCTATGCCAGATAATCAGAATGATGATCGGATAATAGCTCTCACCAAAGAGTTTAAGAAAATGAAATCACCACAATTCCATGGTGGATTAGATCCGTTGAAAGCCGAAGCATGGGTTCTTAGCATTGAGAAACTGTTTGAAGTGTTTCCATGTTCGGAGACACAGAAAGTACTTCTAGCCACTTTTATGATAGAAGATGAAGCAAGAAGATGGTGGATGTTAATGCGAGAAAATCATAAAGACGTTGACTGGGTGAAATTTCTGGAAATTTTCTATGACAAGTAATTCCCACAATGTGTTTAGGACAGGAAAGTGTCAGAGTTCATGGAACTAAAGCAAGACAGTATGACTGTAGCTGAGTATGAGGCCAAATTCACCGAATTGGCCAGGTTTGCACCGCATGTGATTGACACTGATTATAAGAAGGCGAGACATTTTGAAGGTGAGCTTCGAAGTGACATTTTAGAAAGGGTGAATGTCTTGAAGCTAGAAACCTATATTGGGGTGCTAGATCGGGCCATCATATCAGAAGTTAACATAGCTAGACAGACTAAGTCAATAACTGACTGGAAAGGTAATAAGAGACAAGGCTTCTTTTCGAAGAAGAAATTTTTGAAGAAGCAGAATACGAGCTCCTCGAGTACTACTAATTCTTCCTAAGACACATCTCCCATGTGCAATATTTGTAGCAAAAGGCGTCGTGGAGTTTGTTACCGTGTATCAGGGGCCTGTTTCAAGTGTGGTAAGCAAGGGCACATGGCCCGAGATTGTAATCAAAACAGTGGGAAGCTAGCTGCTAGTTCTACCGCATCGATTCCAAAGCCGGGAAATAATATGAGATCTACTACCACCGGGGATACCATGAGACAAGGGAGAGTTTTTGCGCTTGTTCCGGGTGATACACGGAATGCCAATGCCGTTGTCTCAGGTACTATTTCTATATGTAATCAGGATGCTTTTGTGTTAATTGACTCCAGATCAACACACTCTTTTGTGACATGTGCATTTGCATCTAGACTGAATAGACCCCTAGAATTATTGCCATATCTGCTATGTGTATCTGCTCCATCCAGGGAATCTGTATTATGTGAATCTGTATACCGTTTTTGTGATATGCGTGTTGGGAATGCCATTTTATATGTGGACTTGTTATCCTTGAACTTTAGGCACTTTGATATAATTCTGGGCATGGATTGGTTAACTAAATATTGTGCCACCATTGATTGTGTGACAAAACGGGTTGTGTTTAGACCACCAGAACAGGAAGAAATTGTGTTTGTGGGTAATGGGGTAGTGCCTCCACCTTATTTGATATCTGCAATGAAAGCATGTAAACTGGTCAGGAAAGGGTGCCAGGGTTATTTGTGTTATGTGTTGTCTGAACAATCTGTAAATGTTGAATTGAATAATATCCCTATTGTTAGAGAATTTCTAGATGTGTTTCCAAATGAATTACCAGGGGAACTGGTAGACAGGGAGATAGAGTTTACAATTGAGACTTTGCCAGGCACCCAACCTATTTCTAAAACTCCTAATAGAATGGCTGCTATCGAAATGAAAGAGTTGAAAGAACAGTTGCAAGACCTGCTTAACAAAGGGTTTATCTAACCTAGCACTTCGCCATGGGGTGCGCATGTACTATTTGTGTATTGATTATCGAGAACTGAACAAGGTAACAATAAAGAATAAATACCCTTTACCCCGTATTGATGACCTGTTTGACCAGTTGCAGGGATCACAAGTATTCTCCAAGATTGATTTGAGATCCAGGTATCACCAGTTGAAAGTAAAGGCCGAAGATGTTGAGAAAACCGCATTCAGAACGAGGTATGGACATTTTGAGTTTCTTGTTATGCCATTTGGAGTGACTAATGCTCCGGCAGCATTTATGGACTTAATGAACCGAATTTTTAAAACCTACCTTGACGAATCTGTTGTGGTTTTTATTGATGACATTTTGATATATTCTAAAGATAGACTTGAACATGAACATCATTTTAGAACTGTCCTACAAATACTTCGGGAAAGGAAATTATTTGCTAAACTAAAGAAATGTGAGTTTTGGTTGGATGAAGTTGTTTTCTTAGGGCATGTTATCAACAAGGAAGGGATTTCAGTGGACCCGCAGAAAATAAAGGCAATTGTGAATTGGCCTACACCGATAAATGTAACAGAAGTTCATAGTTTTATGGGCTTAGCCGGGTATTACAGGAGGTTTGTGAAAGATTTTTCAAAAATAGTTGTACCTCTTACCTAGTTGACACGCAAGGGGCAACCATTTGAATGGAATGACGAAAGAGAATCTGCCTTTCATGAACTGAAAACGAGACTGACCACTGCACCAGTATTGACATTGCCCACAGGTACGAAAAATTTTGTGATTTACAGTGATGCATCTTATAAAGGTTTGGGTTGTGTATTAATGCAGAACGGAAAGGTTATTGCTTACGCCTCCCGATAGTTGAGAGCACACGAGAAGAACTACCCAACACATGATTTAGAATTGGCCGCAATTGTTTTTGCTTTGAAAATCTGGCGACATTATTTGTATGGGGCAAAGTGTGAAGTCTACACTGATCACAAAAGTCTGAAATACTTCTTTACGCAAAAGGAGTTGAATATGTGACAGAGGAGATAGCTTGAACTGATAAAAGACTATGATCTTGAGATTCAGTACCACCCCGGGAAAGCTAATACAGTTGCTGATGCCTTGAGCAGAAAATCGACGGAAAGTTTGGCTTGTTTGCTTACTGAACAAAGAGAAATCTTGTAAGATTTTGAGAAGTCTGAAATCAAAGTAGTATTGTGTGAACAAGGCGGATTGATAGCCGCTATTTTCAGCTGAACCAGAAATCATTGAGAAAATTAAACAGAAACAAAAAGAGGATGAATTCCTCAAGAAAGTGATTGATGAATTTGAGACAAGTCCGAAAGCGGAGTTTGGCATTGAAAACGAAGTGTTAAGATTTCGAAATCGAATGTGTGTCCCAAATATTCCAGAATTAAAGAAAAGGGTTTTAGATGAAGCCCATAAATCAGCGTTTGCTATGCATCCGAGTAACAATAAAATGTATCGAGATTTGAAGCAAAGTTATTGGTGGCCTAAGATAAAGAAAGAGATTGCAGAATATGTATCCAAATGTCTTCAATGTCAACAAGTCAAAGTTGAACATCAAAAACCAGGCGGTCTACTCCAACCCCTCCCTATTCCTGAATGGAAGTGGGAATATGTGACTATGGATTTTGTTGTTGGCCTACCTCGGACTCCTCGAGGTATGGATTTTATTTGGGTTATAGTTGATAAACTGACTAAATCTGCACATTTTCTACCTGTTAGAACTACATTTAATGCTTATAGACTGGCTACAATATCTGTTGATGAGATTGTCCGTTTACATGGAGTTCTGGTATCTATTGTGTCAGATAGAGATCCGAAATTTGTATCTGGACTGTGGAAAAGTTTACAGGAAGCTATGGGGACAGAACTGAGATTTAGTACTATATTCCACCCACAGACAGATGGGCAATCAGAACGGACTATACAGACATTAGAAGATATGCTAAGGATATGTGCCTTAGATTTTTAAGGGAGTTGGGAAGACTATTTGCCACTTGCAGAGTTTGCGTACAATAACAGCTTCCACTCCAGCATCGGTATGGCACCATACGAAGCTTTGTATGGTAGAAGGTGTAGATCACCAATTTGTTGGACAGAAGTCGGGGATAGAGCTTTACTTGGGCCTGAAATTGTGCAAGACACTTCTGAGAAGATCAAAACTGTTCGGCAAAGGCTCAAGACAGCTCAGGACCGAAAAAAGAATTATGCAGATGTTCGGAGAAGACCTCTTGAGTATAAGGTTGGTGACCATGTGTTCATCCGTGTGTCTCCGATGAAAGGCCAAGTCAGGTTTGGAAAGAAGGGCAAGTTGTCGCCCCGTTACATTGGGCCGTTTCAAATTCTGGAAAGGCTTGGACCAGTTGACTATAGAGTTGCTTTACCACCGGGATTTCAGCAAATCCATAATGTGTTTCATGTGTCGATGTTGATGGGTTATATTCGAGACCCGTTTCATGTGATTGATTATCACCGGGTAGCTCTGGATGAAAATATGGAGTACGCCGAATGGCCAGAACGAATTGTCGACTGGCAAGTGAAACAATTGAGAAGCAAGTCCATCCCAATGGTGAAAGTGGAATCGAAAGAACACTACGGGACGGATGCTACGTGGGAAAAAGAGGATGAAATGCGACTGCGCTATCCACATTTGTTTCCCGACGAAGGTAAATTAAGTTTGGAGGACCAAACTTCCTAATGAGGGAAGATTGTGATAGCCCTATTCCGTATTATGCTAATTGGTTCTTATTATGATTATGATTACATGTTTGATATGGTCTTGTGTGCCATTATGTGAAAATATGTAGTTTGGAATTTCTATCTGTTCACCGTAGGAATATCTATTTGATTACCTGCTTTGGAATTTAAATTGAAGGCCTTATCGGCCACAGAAACCAAAATTGATCACGCCATTGTGATTGGCATAATTTTTAGAGCCTACGGTGAAATTTAATTGAAAATTGATTCGAATCAAATTAATTATATTAAATTAATGCTATAGTGCCCAATTATTTAATATTGGTAATTATAATTGAGGGAAATTATATAAGTGGGACACTATACACCCAATTCTCCTTTTTAGCTTCATTTTGGCTGATTTTGAACTCAAGAAAAGAGATAGGCTCGGCTAGAGAGAGAGAAGGGGAAACAATTGAAGATTTGCTCAAGAAGCTTGAATAAATTAAAGACTAACTCAAGATTTGACCATAAATTGGGGAGATTGAGCTTCTAGGTGAGCAATTGATTATGAAGTTATGAGTTTAATGTTGTAATTTGTGAATTCAAAGTTGAATGATGATAAAGAATATGAATTGAGTTAGTTTTGTTGAATTGGAAGTCAATAGACACATGCATGTAGGAAATTGCTATAAATTTGTGTGTTTGAGCTTGAAAGGCATGATCCATGTTGAATTTTGGTTGAAGTCCATATATTTGATCATCTCTTCCTCATCTAAGTTGAGAATGAGAGTAATGTGTCACATGCATGTACAATTCATAAAGGTGTAGGTGTTGAATGCATGAATTTGTTATGTTGGGAATGAGTTTTGTGTAATTTGGGATATGCATGTGAATAATTTGTAGAATTAAGCTCCATAATGTTGTAATTTGGTGTTTATACCATGTTAGTACATGTATATGTGAAGTTTGAGCCAAAATCATGCATTTAGAGCCTTTGAATATCAAGTTGAAGCTCAAGAACATGTTCTGGATTTTCCAGAAAATTTGGTGTCCGCTCGAGCGGGAGAACCTCCGCTCGAGCGGGGAAGTTCATGTTCGAGCGGGGAGCTATGTAGACAGACCTTCAGCTCGAGCGCCCGACTTCACGCTCGAGCGTAAATTTGATGCATCCAATACTTTTGCAGACCTCATGGGTCCGCTCGAGCGGGGGAGTCCACGCTCGAGCGGGGACCTTGTTTCTGAAAATTTTAAAAAGGTATTCTGTTTTTCGTTTTCTATTCTCTTTCACTTCTAAGTACTCTTAGGCATACATTGAGCATTGTAATTGAGTGAAAGAGATAAGAATGAAGCCTAAAGAGGAATATGTGAATTAAGGAACGGATTGAACCACTTGTGACCCTTATGTGTTATGTGATGTATAGGGTCAAGGTCCAGGGCAAATCAACCAACCGATCACTATGAGTAATATCTTGATAAAGATATATGTTGTTTGTCCAATTGCTTACTTCCATGTAAGTCTTATAAGTTGTTAATTGAATGGTGGACAGATGATTGACATGAATGATAAAATGAATGGGCCAGAGGCCAGTATGAGTCTGAATGACAAAATGAATGGGCCAGAGGCCAGTACGAGTCTGAATGACAAAATGAATGGGCCAGAGGCCAGTATGAGTCTGAATGATAAAATGAATGGGCAAGTGGCCAATATGAGTTTGAATGATAGAATGATTGGGCCAAAGGCTAGTTTGACATGAATGACAAAATGAATGGGCCAGAGGCCAGTACGAATCTGAAAGATAGAATGAATAGGCCAGAGGCCAGTCTGACACGAATGAAAGATGAATGGGCCAGAGGCCAGTCTGACACGAATGAAAGATGAATGGGCCAAAGGCCAGTTTGACATGAATGGATTGGGCCCGAGGCCGTCTAATGTGTTTGGAACCACAGCTGTTCGACCTATATATATAAATGTATTAAATAGAAATATGAATTGGTCCCAAGGCTGTCTGATATATGTTGTTCTAATGCACCTTCTTTATTTGATATTATTCACTGGGCTTTCGCTTACGCTCATTCATGTGTTTGTAGGTGAGCCAAGAGAGGTCCAGACCCAGCCCCAGTGAAGTCTGTGTGGAACAACCAAGATTTTGGAGAGTTAGCCCTTGCGTCTCACGCACGAGACACGTCTTCACCTTTGGCCATCTTAAGTCATTTTGTCATGTCGGCGAAGACTTTTGTTTATGTTAGTACATAGTTTTGATTGGCTGACCTAGATGTGAATGATCCTGCCTGTACAGAACTTTATGTTATTACACCTTCTGTTGTGACTTATTAACATGTGTATGTATGGAATGTTACGATGTGCATGTAAGCACAGCTCTATGGACAAAGTTTTAAATTTGCTTCCGTTTGGCCCCTTTTACTCTGATGAGTTTTGTCTTAGTTGGTTTGAGGCCGTAGGTAATCTCGTGATTACTGGCCAGTTATGGCCTTAACCCATAAGGGCGGGTTCCGGTCGTGACATATGTGCATGAGCATAAACCCTTCTACATCTTGCCATAAGGCTACTCTCATGGCTAGTTACCTGCAAATTGTAACAATGAATGAAATAAATGAATGTCACTGACTTCAACAATGTACCAAATACCAATGTTTTTATTTTTTTATCATACATAAACAAATTATATGATAATTACTTCGCATGAAAAAAATAGACATATGTACAGATACATTAGTGCAAGACAAAACAATGCAATTTTGATAGTCCAAGTTTGGAAAATAAATGAATGGTTATACCAAAAATCTCCATCCTGCAGTCTCACTTTTGTTTCATAAACACACATAAATACATATCTATATGATGATTACTTGTAAAAAGAAAATATTGTTCTGTAATTAAGTTCATATTGGAATCACTTGTAGACAGAAATAAAGTACATATTTACATATTAGTTAAAAACAAAACAAAGTAATTTTGCTACTCTTAAGTCTGTCAAGTAAAAGGTTGTGCCAGGGCAAAGTCTGCAATCTGTAGGTTCCTAATTGTGCACCTTGCATCAATCCTTGTGCCTGGGCACCATAGGTGCAACTCACAGAACTTAGCTGCCTCCTTTTTCTTTTCTTTTCTTTTTTCATTTCCTTTCATTTTATTTTTCTAGACCTTTCCTACAATTCCTATGTGCTTGTTTCAGAATATGGCTAGGCTAATTCAGAAATTTCTTTCAATAAGTAAGTTAATTTCAGAGTATTGTCAGAGCTTTTCTCTGGTTTGGCACTGAGCTTAAAAGGCATAGTGCTAAAATTGCTTGGGATAAGGTGTGTGTTCCAAAAAATGAGGGTGGCCTGGGCTTTAAGTCTCTAGAGACTTGGAATAGGGCTGCTATTGCTAAGCATATCTGGTTCCTATTTTCAGGTGGAAAGAAATCAATGTGGTGTCAATGGGTTAAATCCTATTTACTCAAAGGCAAAATTTTTTGGAAAGTTTAAGTCCCTAATGAGCCCTCTTGGGTCTAGAGAAAGATTATATCCCTTAGGAATGTTGTCTCCCCTCTGATAACCTATAGGATTGGGAATGGTGATATCACTTTCTTATGGTATGATAATTGGCATCCTCTTGGTCCCCTTTGGGACAAGTTTGAGGATAGAATTTTGTATGACTCATCTCAACAATGAGACTGAAGTCAATCAAATTGTTGATGGTGAGTCTTGGAAGTGGCCTACTCTTAATTCTTCGGAACTTAGGGAACTGATTTCATCTACTCCCTGTAGTTGTAAACCTGATCCATCCACAAGTGATCAACCTATTTGGAAGTTAAATCTTGATGGTAAGTTCACTATCAACTCTGCTTGGAATCATTGGAGGTATAAGTGTGATAAAGTTACTTGGCATAAGCTACTTTGGGGACCCCGCATGATCCCTAGAGTTAGTTTTATTGTTTGGATTGCACTTCATGAAAGATTGAATACTGGTGATAAGTTGCAACAATTTGGCCTAACTTTTAATCCAATCTACCCTTTCTGTCGAGATCTTGTTGAGAGTCATTCTCACCTCTTCTTTAATTGCATGTTTTCTGCTAGGTTGTGGAGTGCTCTCAAAAGTAAGTGCAATGTGAATTTGCCTGATCTTCATTGGCCTAATTTGATTACTTTGGTTACCAAAGAAACCAAGGGTAGATCTTTGAGATCACATATTCTTAGACTGTCTCTGTTGTGCTCTATTTACCATATTTGGCTTGAAAGGAATAATAGGATTTTTAATAAAGAATTCAAACCTGAAGAGGTGGTCATTAAATCTATTATTCATATGATAAGAGGGAGACTTTTGTCTATTAACAATCTGCTTAGATCCATAGGTGATGGCTGGTTTCTTGCTCATTGGAACCTGCCTGTGACTGTTTTGAAGCCCATATGATCAGTAATGGGGACTGTCGACTGATGTGAGTTTTCTAAATGAGAGTTAAGTGAAGGTTAGCAAAAATGTGTGTTATTCTAATTGTTTGCTAACTTGTGCAGCAGCTTGAGGAGCTCTATAGCAGATTTTGGGGGTTGAGTGTTGTGAGAAACATACTTGAATATCTCCAAAGATTTGAGTGTATATTCTATGAGTGCAATCAGCCAATATATGAGTGGTTCACTAATCTCTATTTATCTAGATAGTCATCTGAATCTGTATTTGCCCTCTGCAATGTGAACCCTGGCACTATGTTGCAATTTAGCTATGAGACTACAAAAGGTTGATCCCTTTATCTACATTAAGGTAACAATTACTGGAGAGCTCAGAGCTGGGTATTAACAAAATAGTGATCATTACAATCCATTTACATGCTGACACACACACAACATGAAAATGGCAAGTCCAACAGTGGACTGCATGGAACTTGCTGCGTCTCTGATTCTGCCTTGAAGGCCACTCTTGTATTGGAAGTGTTAGGTTACAATAATAAGGCTTGAGTTCTTGTTTTAAGCCCTAATAAATTGACATAAATCTAACTAAAATACTGGAGCTTAGTGTTATAGTGTTATAGTGTTAGGTTACAGTAATAAGGCTTAGTGTTATAGTGTTTTCGTTTTATTTTCTTTTTTTAGCTACTAACTATTTAGCCGCTAAAAATATTTATTTCCTTTTTGGCTACCAATTATTTAGTGGCCAAAAACATGATATTATTATTATTATTATTATTATTATTATTATTATTATTATTATTATTCCATAACCTGTATATTCCGTGCAACCTATACCATGTATATAAACACCTCACAACAAATCATAACCCAACCCCATAAAGGGCATTTTTCATAAGGAACCAGAGGTCACAATAACAACAGGAAATATACCGCCTACTACCCACCAAGCCACCACTCTTGTGATATAACAATTCTAAAGTTATGAATGCAGCAAAAGGATTGCTTCTTCTAGTGCTGCAAATGAACCCAAATGATCATATCACATCAAGCACAATTAGTAACTGATTATCAAACAAAATACTCTGTTGATATACAACAAAACTCTCCTGATTTATATGTGAATCTATCTAATATGAACAATTTAAAGAAGTCAAGAATCATTACCAGAAAATGGGTTTTCTTGACCAAAAACGTTCACTTTTTAACACTGTGACTACCCAAATTAGCTGCAACACTGGCTGTACGCAATACTTGTATGCTCCATGTAACATAGCTCAATAATGAAAAAATAACCTCTTTTTACTTAGTGATATAAGAGTTATGCTAGCTACTTCTACAAGCTACTATTTGCGGAATAATTTCCAAACTTCATAATATCGAGTGATTACCAAATATTGAATGTTTATTCACTATGTTGTAAAAGATGGCCAAAAGATACTTGCTTTACCTCTTTAATGGAACTCTTTTAAGCAAGACTGGACAATTCATGACAACTCATGACTTTACCTACCAATAGGGGAAAGAGAAGGTTCATACCGTTGAGCTATTTTCATCTCCAAGCTTCCATGACGGGTTATTCCAAGGATCTGATTGATCAATATATGTCCCCCAACATGATATGCATACATGTTGATATACAATTTTAGCTCCCTGAACAGGACGAATCATCAAATCAAAATTCAAATATCACACTAGATATGTAGATTATAGGAACATCAGTTCATAACAACTGGAGCTTCCAAACACAACATGAAAAAGATTCTTCATTAATGCTATATATTTAGCAGATCCAATGAGCTAATACCATAAGTTCTACAATCACCTTTTTATCTAAGAAACAGAAGGACAAAACAAAGAGCAGATCAATGACTTGTAATATTGAAACTGCTGAGGTAGAAAAACATTTTGAAAATCAATTCCTTCTAAAGTTACCCTTACTTTCCCTATCTAGGGGAGGGGAGTGTAAATAGAAACTTACACTAAGCAAGATAGCAATTTCCAGAGCATAGGCATCTTCAAATGTCACATAGGTAGTGCAAAAATACTTGCCAGATTTGATTTTAGCAAAATAGAAATTCTCCAATCAGAAACTTGACACAACCAAATAGTTGAGCATATAGATAAACAAGGAAAGCTAGTAGGGCATCATGTTCTCTAATAAAAGTACCTTGTTTTTTTTTCAGTTGTAAATATGAAATGCTTAATTTTGATTAAAGAGAAAAAAAAGGCATTTCAATTAATTTGTTGGACATTTTCAATATCTTCAGATTGCTAACATTTTAAATTGAACGTATTGGAAATTGGATCAAAGTTCGAAAACCTAGGAGGTAAATTCATATATCACAGACGAGGAATTGTATCGGTTGTTTCATTTATTGATATTCTTTAAAAGTGCCGTCCTAAAATTTAATTCCTTGATATACTTGTGCAGGCTATTAGTTTATGTATTTGATTGGACAATTTTGAAGTATCCCTCAGATTGGTGGCATTTCAAGACAAAGGTTAAGTGCTTTTATATGTTGTAATATCTGACTTCATATTCTGTGTATGTATTAAGTCTACTGCTCGTGTCTACTTTAGCAAGCAGCAGCCAAACAGCTTTAAATGCTGGACCATCTAGTGAAAGAGTGGAAAGGTGTGTTCTACTCTAATCAGCATGACCGCTACTATGCATGTGTCATATCAATTTCTCCAAGAGCCCTTTGGAAATCTATACAAAGGTAGCATAAATTAACGGTTATATGACCATGGGCATCTATATTCTTAATAGAGAGAGAGAGAGAGAGAGAGAGAGAGAGAGAGAGGTCTAACCTTGTATGCACCTCGGTACTCCCCAACCTGCAATAAGAAAAGGGCACATAAGGAAAGAACAAAGTGAAATCTTATTAAAAAGTCACAAAATTTGAGATGCTACTAAAATAGCATACTTTTTGTCTTTTTTATATTTTTTGGGTCACATCACCTCTCTACTTTTTCTACACATCTTGTTGTAAAAAATTAAAAAGTTACTAAAATAGCATATTCCCAAACAATCCCCAATCGAAGGTAGAACTAGTGCCCCATTTTAACTTCTAACTCCGAAAAAGAATGAGATAGAAATCTGAAGACAGACAAAAAAAAAAAAAGTAAAGCCTAAATCAGTACACGGTCTATCCTCCCATAATCATGGATTGATGAGACCAACACAAGTTTAGGGAGAGAGAATTTAAAGGACGAATGACCTCTGTAAACAAAAATGGAGGGTATGAATAAGGAAATTATGCACCTCTGAAATCCAAGAAAAGACAAACCCAAGATACAATTTATTTAAATTCTCATATTTGTGACATGCCTAGCGAAGGATTGTATCTTCACTAGCCTTCTCCAATTTATCCAAAGCAACCTTATGCCGTTTATCATTCTCATTTTCACTTTCTCCTTGAACTGAAGATCCTTCCATATCATCCTCCTTCGAAGATTCTGAGTCCTTCTCAACCACATTCTGCATATCCACAATGCTCTTTGCTGCAATCTTAGTAGCCTCAACAGCCTCAAGCATGAAACCATAACTTAACAAGGTTGCAAATAATCTACCAAGGACATCATGCAGCATAGCACTGAATGTTAGGAAAATAACACATGGACATTCGAGAACCATGTTTATGTATTGTCTATTTTGTAAAAACCAGCAAATGAAAAAACCAACAAATGAAAAATGAAAATATAGCGATCCCGATTTTCCCTCCATTGGTTATTGTATTCCGAACTCGGTTCCGTAGATGTCTGTTGTTGTAAATGTTGCATTTTCATCCTTTAATTCCTTGTATTTGAGTTTTAGGATGTGTTGGGCAGGTTTGTAACAGGTTGGGTGTGTTTTGAAACAAATGGTTGCTGCCCAGATTTTGGTGTCTTCGCTCGAGCGAGGCTTCTGTCGCTCGAGCGAGCTCTGTGTTTTAGTTCCTTCGCTCGAGCGAGAGTTGAGTGTTGTGTCTGGTGGCTTGATCGAGAAGTCTTGCGCTCAAGCTTGCGTTTGCGTCCAGTTCTGGACCTGAGAGTTACATTTCTTTGCTCGAGCGAGCTTTCCTTTGCTCGAGCGAGCGAGGACTATGTTTTGGGTTTCTTTGCTCGAGCGAGCTTTTCTTCACTCGAGCGTGCTTCTGGGTTGCAGACCTGAAGCTTCGCGTTGTTGGCTTGAGCGAGGTTTCTTTGTGTCTGGTCGCTCGAGCGACCACTCCTTAGCTCGAGCGAGCCTCAAGTCTATCAGTTGGCAGTAGCGAGTTAAACTTCACTTTTTCATTCTCTTCTTTATACAAACCCTAGATCCGGCTGCTCCCTCTCTCTCTATACACCTTCTCTCTAAGAATACACCTAGTTCTAGTGTGTTTCTATCCTAATCCCTTTGTAAGAAAGGTGGAGCTTGGTGTGGGCTACATTTTGATCTGAAAATCATTGAGTTTGGAGCATCTTGAGTTTTCTCCATCTTCTCCATTTGGTCTCTTCATTTGAGGTAGGGATACCCTACTCCTTCTTATGGGTTTTGACATAAATTTTAGTCATTTTGGTTAGATGGTGTTGTTAGGTAATTTTGGAAAAAGTTAGGGTTTGATTTAAAGTTATAAATAGGGGGTTTTCAAAGATTAAAATCCATGTATATGTGGAACTATGAAAAATGGAAATTATTGTTGTTGAATTGATGAAAATGAGCCTTAGGGTTAATGTTGGGGAAAAAGGGGAAAAGCACTAATTTAATGTGACTAATTAATTTGTATAATTAATTTGAGAAATTATAAGAATGTGAAATTGAGTTGAAAATCATGAAATTGGAAAATTATGGGATTGAATGGTGTAGTTGAATTAGTTAATCACTCACCTATGGAAATGTTGATATTTTATCTGTTTGATAAATTTATTATCTGTTTAGAGATAATTGCTTTGGGCTATCGGTGGAGGATAGTCTTGATTGTTGTAGACATTGTATGTTGATTAGGGAAAACTGAAACTAATCACCTTGATTATGTCATTGAATATGAAGGTTGGAATAATACATCGAATATGTTTATTGATTGATCATTGTATGTGATAAATGTTTAAATACATTGTATATGTATATTGTTTGGGAGGAGATAGGGGATATACTCTCAAACCTGTTTGGGAAGAGATAGGGGATGGACTCCATTGATAACTAAGTTGGCCGGAGTGTCCAGGGTGAAAGTCCCAAAATCTTAATTGCGTTTGCATAACGTAGATAATTGAAGTATGGAAGTGTTTTAATATGAGTTGTAGTCTCATTTCGGTTGTGGATAAAGGAAGTGTTTTAATATGAGTTGTAGTCTCATTTAATTGTTTAGCCAGGTTCTGAGCCATGTTTATGAATCAAAGTTGTATAAGTGAAGGAAAGTGAAATGAAAATGGATGTATATGTTGTTGAATTGAAAAGTATAATAAGTTGGTTTATAAGTGTTAACCATCTGTTAAATGCTTATATTTTAGTTATTGCTCATATTTGGTTTAGTATATCTCTACTGGGCTGTGGCTCACCCTATATGGGATATCATTTTCAGGTTCAGGTGATATGCCACCTCCAAGGACATAGCTTGGAAGGTTTGGGAGTTAAAGACTCTTTTGGTTGTTTGTTATTTTTGGGTATTACATGTAAATTCAGGCCGAGGGCTTAATGTGTTTTGAGTTAGTACTCTCTTTTTGTAACCAAGGGTTGGCTTGGAAAGTTGTAAGCCCGTAGGACATTTACTTTTGTTGTCAACATGTAATACTTTTGTAATGAATACTCTGATAAATGGAAATATGCTTTATTCTCTTATATCTATTTCTTGTATCATGAATGTATGATTTATGGGTTTATTTTGAGGGCCTTACAGAAAAAAATCAGATCATCTCAGGTATTCATAAGATACTCATAAAGCCTAATACACATGATTTCAATTTTGAACTTGTTTTCATTGTGACATGCATTGTGACCAGTCTTAGCAATTTTGACTACAACAAATAATTCCCGAATTTCTTGAGGATGGATACTTCTCGCACGATTATGAGAAGGATCTTGAGCAGAGTGCTAAGCGAGAGGAAACATGTGAAGGCACAGGGCTTGGACAATGTGTTCTATGAATCAGTAGAGTGAGCACCACAAAAATATGAGTATTTCAAGAGAAAGATAACTGTCATTCAAGATTTGCGTGAAATGACAGGTAAGGTTCTCCATTTCTACAAAGAAGATTTTCTTGATGAATTGCCTGGAGATTTGTATTTTAGTAAATGCTTTTGTGACTACTTTCTTCTTCTCGTGTGAGACCTACCGTTATTGTGCGCACACTCTACTTTCTTCTTCTCTGTTTGTCGTTTCCTTTCTTTTTTTGTATTATTTTTTTTTTTTGGTTAATTAAAAAAAATTCCAAGGTTTCACACGCTTTTTTATTTTAAATCCTACTATTTCAATTTCAACAAATTAAATCCTAGAATTATATCCATATTTTAATGTGCCCTCTCCTCCATCCATTTTCCTCTGTGTAAGGTAACAGAGAATCGTTTTGAGGTTTAAAGTGAAAAACATTGGGGTTTAAAATGAAAAACGCATAAAACATAGAAATATTTTTGTAATTAACCCTAATATTTAATTTCTTTTTTTTTTTTTTTGTGTGTATATATATAACTTTCATATCTTATTGTATATGTACCTGTGTGCTTATATATATGGTGAAATTTTTTTATTCAAATTTTGACTCTTCTAATGATAAAATTTTGATTTGGTCCATAATTTTGATGACTGTGTAAGAAGAGTTACCTGAAATGTAAGAGACACTTATCATGTTTTAATGGATTAAGGATTAAGACTACCTAAAATGTAAGAGACACTTATCAATGCTTTAATAGATTAATGTTATTTTTAGTCATCAAAATTTTAATCCCTCCATCCAATATTGATAGTCCCTTTTTGAAAATTCAAATTGTAAATAGTTAATTCCAAAAGTACCCTTCTATTTCCATTTTTATATATATTTATAATTACTTTACAAGGGATGATTTTGAAAATTTTTAAATTTAAAATTTTGACTTTTCAAAGTAGACATACATTTTGGGACAACAAAAAATATAATAATAGACCAATAAAATAAGACAGAGAGAGTATCATTAGAAGACTCAAAATTTGAATAAAAAAATTTCACCATATATACAAGTACACTTGTACATATACAATAAGATATGTAAGTTATATATACACACACACACACAAAAATTAGGGTTAATTACAAAAGAACTTCAAAATTTCAGGCTTTTTTTCACTTTAAACCCCAAACCGATTCTTCGTTACCTTACACAAACGGAAATGGACAGAAGGGACACATTGAAACACAAATGAAACTCTAATATTTAATTTGTCTAAATTGAAATACTGAAATTTAAAATAAAAAATACGTAAAATCTTGAATTTTTCTTCTCTTTTTTTTGTTGTTGTAATTAATCCATTTTTTTTAGGTGTTCAAGATTTGGGCCTAGTTTGGGTAAAAACCCAACAAGTTTGGGCCAGAATGGGTTTGAAAGACAAAAAAACTATATGCCATTCTCTTTCATCTTTCTCATAATTTTTAAAATTGAGCCTTTGAGATTTATTTAATCCTCTTAAAAATAAGATTTATTTGAAAGAAGTGATTTCATAAAAGATGATTGATTAAATATATATATATATATATATATCTTTTTGAATTTTTTTGAGAAACATATTTGTATATGATTTTTTTTAGGTTAATCATATTTTTTTGGAAAAATATTTTGGCCTACTACTCATTTATTTGTATTAAAAAAAATTTCAAGTAAGAATATCAAATTTTGTTATAGCTACAATTGGGAGGAGGAAACTCGAATCTCCACATTATCAGTGGGCATCTTCAACTAATTGATGTGTCATCAATGTACTAATTTAATAAATACCTCGCTTCATGTCTTATAACAAATACATTAGTGACACATAAATAATCTAAAATTTAGTCACCGTAACATAACTGAAATTGAAATTATCCAAACAAGCAATTATTAATACAGTTGACAAACAAAAAGGAATCCAAACATGCAACAAGTTCCTGGTGATGAACATCCAATGCAATTAGCTAATCCATGAATCTACACATTTTCTCACAAAAACAGTTTCTCCATATGTAGCATCATATCATTTTGACCATTTGCATTGTACAGCATGATCAAAACTAACAGCTAAGAAAGTACTTTAAGATTATGGAATGCAATGTGATTAGTGAGACAAGAAAGTCCTTTTAGACAGTTTTACGAGGGCCTACCAAAATTTATCAGATCGGAATACGAATGACAAAAGAAAAACCCTTTCACGCAGAGGGCATTATCAGAACAAAAATATCCGTGTGACTGATCAACAAATGTGTCTGCTACTACCACTAATTCAGCTATGTTTCTGTACAATTTATACCAAAGGGTTCAAGTAAACCATTGTATAGTTCTTTGTGATCTGTTTTTTAATATTATTATGTCAGTTCTTATCTTTGGGTGATGGGTTATATTACCAGTGTTCCTTCAGTGATTTGATTATCATCTAAAGAATTAGAGGGTTGAGATTTGGGTTTACTCATGATCCGAGAGAATACATAACCGAGAGAGCTTCCACTTGCTTCAGAGAGCTGCATGCAACATTTGATTGTGGTAACTTAGTCAAAATCCAAATGAAAAAAAATATATATATATATATATATATCTTTGGGCCTATACTAACAAGACTAACCGAATTGTGGTAAGCTCAGAAAGATGGCGAGACCTAAACTCATTGATAGTAGCTGTTATTTCTAACATGGGCAGTTTAGCCTAACAGAGAAAAACAAGATAAAGAACATTCGAAAGATGCCAAACCAAAATAACCAAGCTTCTATAACATTTTTGACTTTCCATAGCACATGCTAACAATTTCACAAGAAAGCATCAACCAATAGCAGTAACAAAAGTTTGAGTTGCTGCATTGCAGCTGGTAGATCCACAAGATCAGATCCATATGCCTTTAGTTTTCAATGTGTCAACTGAGTCAAATGCGTTTGTGTGTGTGTGTGTCATGTGAAAGTGAAATTATATCGTATAAATCACAAAACACTTCGGAGAAGCAACAGCCGCTTCTGCTTTTCAATCAGTGAACCAGCATGGACATAAAACTGGTGCTCAACAATGAAGACGGTGTACACAAATAGTTGAATTGAGACTTAAGGTAAGCATGTAGCAAGTCAATAATTCAAATTAAAATATCCAATAAGATCAATTACATTGAGAGATTAATCTTACAGTGATTTTATGGAATGTTAATCCAAAAATTGATCAATTACATTGCATACTAGCATAGCATGGTGAGTGACAAATTCAATGAAAATAATATTCAGCTTCCTTATGATTTGTTACAATCGGACTCCACGCTACATGCATGCAACCAATTTCCGATGCTCAGCAGAAAAAAGGAAATAGTATTCGTCAATATAACTTACGGAGTATGTAGTAAATACAAACAACATACAAAACTCATGCAATGAAAAATCTTATACAATTCAGTGTCATCGATACTATTTTTTACTTGTGCAAGAATAGCAACAGCTAGTTGGAGACTAGGTTCAAAGGTCTCGGGGACAACCTGTAAGAGTTTCAACTAAAACTCAAGATACGAGGTAATTTGAACAAATATTTGATCTTTATATAGATAATGAAAGATATATTAGTATTGATTAAAGATTTATACACAAGTCAAACAAGAATAATGAGCTCCTAAAACATAATCCTAAAATAAAATTGTAAGATTAACCTATATAGGCAATTAGGAAGAGTGAAATAACTAATGGAAACAGCAACAGAAATGTACCGTCGTTGCTCCTGCCTTTTCCAAATTGAGGCCATGATCAACATCATGAGCACGGACAAATGTCTTGACGTTAGGGAAATACTTGCTCGAAGCCCACACTGTTCTATAGTTTGCACCGGGGGTATCTAAAGTTATTGTTGCTGCACATGCTCTTTCAACACTAATTTTATGGAGCACCCGGTGGCCACGAATACGAGCAACATGTCAGACAATGAACTTGCACAAAGCATATTTAAGTTTGAGCAGGATCATCTATACCTGTCGACTACCAGCATCACCAAAGTACACGAGAAGATCAAGTGCATAGCCAACTGCTACTCGGTCACTGAAATGATGGAAAATCTAAAATCAGTTATCTGGATGTTGTTGTAAAATATTCGCATAACCATTTAACACATTCTCAATAAGTCAAGTAACATATTAACATATCAAACAAAAAATGAGACGATCAATGAATGAAAATGATCACAGAAATGATTAATATAGCTAAATCTGAGCTCAATCTGTGTTAAAACAACAAAATTGAGATCCAAAAACCCGAGAACGAAACAAACCCAGATCTAAAAGAGAGAAAACGATATTAAACCTGATTGAATTGGAGCCAAAAAGTTACCCAAGTCGTAGAGAGAGAGGAACAAAAATTGCGAAGAGCTCCTAAAATCGAATCAAACTGTATTTGTGTTGTTCAAATAATGGCAATGTGTGAGAAAAGAGGCGTTTGGGAGGGCTTGGTGTTTCTCTCTCTAGAATTTCAAAGAGAGAGTAGGTGTTTGGGAGGGCTTGGAATAACCAGTCCAAGTCCAAATCCAACCAAGTATCTCAATATAAAAAAGAACCTGTTTTTAATATAGAGGAAGGAAGAGAGAGAGAGAGAGAAAGAGACATCGATATCGACAGAGACAAAGAGACTGAGATAGACAGGGATCGACATAGGGAGATTGGTAGAGAGAGAAACCGAGATCGACAGAGAAGAGACAGAGATCGATAGAGAGAGACCAAGATCGAGAGAGAGAGAGAAAAAAAAAAACCTGCAGCAGCGGCGGTGGCGGTGGCGGTGGCGATGTGCGACGGTAGCGTGTGACAGGGGTGAGCAACGGTGGCCAGCGAGGGTTAGGTGGTGAGCGGGGTTGAGGTTTGGAGGTAATTGTTCTGTATGTGTGTGTAAGAGAGAGAACAGAGAAAGTGTTGGTGTGAAACAGAGAAGAGGGGCGCCGGTGGTGATAAAATTTTCAACCTTTAGCAACTAAACGTTTATTTGTCGATAAATATTAATCAAAAATAACAAATCTTTTGTAGCTAAAAGTATAATTTGGCTATTATTATTTTTTTGTCATCGCAAAAATTGAACATACAATGATTAAATTTTTTTAGTCACCAAAAATTTATATTTGCCGACAAAATTATTTGGTAAGCAAAGAGTAACCGAAAAATAAGCTTGTTATTTGGTGACTTCTTTTTGTTGGCAAATAATTGTATACGATGACTAAAATAAGAATTAGAAGCCTAAAATTTAGACTTACGCTAACTAAATTTTTTTAGTCGCCTATTTACATCATATGTAGTGACAAAATTCATTTTTTTAATCACCAATAAATAATATAGTAGCAAAACATTGAACCAACGCCAAATAATAAATTTTTTAGTCCCCAAAAATATAACTTTTGGCGACTAAATTCCTTTTGGTTGCCAAAAGTGTAATTTGTGAAATTACTTACACATTTTGTGAAAAAACTTACACCTTTTGTGAAGAGTTACACCTTTTGTGAAATAACTTTTTCATAAAATTTACACCTTTTGTTATAACTTACACCTTTTGTGAAAAAAAACTTACACTTTTTTTTGAAACGTTACACCATTTGTAAAAAAATTTCTTTCATAAAATTTATACCTTTTGTTAAAAGCTACACCTTTTGTGAAATAATTTCTTTTATAAAATTTACACCTTTTATGAAAACAAAACTTATACCTTTTATGAAATTACTTACACCTTTTGTGAAAAAACTTACACCTTTTCTGAAACGTTACACCATTTGTGAAAAATTTTCTTTCATAAAATTTACACATTTTTGTGAACATACTTACACCTTTTCTCAAAAGTTACTCCTTTTATGAAATAATTTTTTCATAAAATTTACATCTTTTGTTGGAATTTACACCTTTTGTGAAAACAAGACTTACACGTTTCGTGAAGTCACTTACACCTTTTGTGAAAAAACATACACATTTTTTGAAAAGTTACAACTTTTGTGAAATAATTTCTTTCATAAAATTTACACATTTTGTTAAAACTAACACCTTTTCTGAAAACTTAAACCTTTTTGTAGAAATACTTACACCTTTTCTGAAAAATTACTATTTTTGTGAAATAATTTTTTTCATAAAATTTACACCTTTTATTGGAACTTACACCTTTTGTGAAATAACTTACACTGTTTTCTGAAAAGTTACACATTTTGTGAAATAATTTCTTTCATAAAATTTATACATTTTGCTAAAACTTACACTTTTTCTGAAAATTTACACATTTTCATGGAAATACTTACACCTTTTCTGAAAAGTTACTCCTTTTGTGAAATAATTTTTTTCATAAAATTTACACTTTTTATTAGAACTTACACCTTTTGTGAAAACGAAACTTACACCTTTTGTGAAGCTCCTTACATCTTTTGTGAAATAACTTACACTATTTTTGAAAAGTTACGCCTTTTATGAAATAATTTCTTTCATTAAATTTAAACCTTTTGCTAAAACTTACACCTTTTCGTGGAAATATTTACACCATTTCTGAAAAGTTACTCCTTTTGTGAAATAATTTTTTTCATAAAATTTACACATTTTATTGGAATTTACATCTTTTGTGAAAACGAAACTTACATCTTTTGTAAAATAACTTACACTAATTCTGAAAAGTTACGCCTTTTATGAAATAATTTTTTCATAAAATTTACACCTTTTGCTCAAACATACATCTTTTTTTAAAAATTTACACTTTTTCATGGAAGTACTTACATCTTTTCTGAAAAGTTACTCCTTTTGTGAAATAATTTTTTTCATAAAATTTACACATTTTATTGGAACTTATAGCTTTTGTGAAACAAAAACTTATTTCACAAAAGGTGTAAATTTTATGAAAAAAATTATTTCACAAAAGGAGTAACATTTCAAAAAAGGTGTAAGTATTTCCACGAAAATGTGTAAATTTTCAGAAAATGTGTAAATTTTAGCAAAAAATTATTTCACAAAAGGCGCAACTTTTCAGAATTAGTGTAAGTTATTTCACAAAAGATGTAAGTGACTTCACAAAAGGTTTAAGTTTGGTTTTCACAAAAGGTGTAAGTTCCAAGAAAAAGTGTAAATTTTATGAAAAAAATTATTTTGCAAAAAGAGTAACTTTTCAGAAAAGGTGTAAGTATTTCCACGAAAAGGTATAAATTTTCAAAAAAATGTGTAAGTTTTAGCAAGAGGTGTAAATTTTATGAAAGAAATTATTTCACAAAAGGTGTAACTTTTCAGAAATAGTGCAAGTTTTTTCACAAAAGATGTGAGTAACTTCACAAAATGTGTAAGTTTCGTTTTCACAAAAAGTATAAGTTCCAATAAAATGTGTAAATTTTATGAAAAAAATTATTTTACAAAAGGAGTAACATTTCAAAAAATGTGTAAGTATTTCCACGAAAAGGTGTAAGTTTTTAGAAAATGTGTAAGTTTTAGCAAAAGGTGTCAATTTTATGAAAAAATTATTTCACAAAAGGTGTAACTTTTCAGAAATAATGTAAGTTTTTTCACAAAAGATGTAAGTAACTTCACAAAAAGTGTAAGTTTCGTTTTCACAAAAGGTGTAAGTTCCAAGAAAATGTAAAAATTTTATGAAAAAAATTATTTTACAAAAGGTTCAAAAAAGGTGTAAGTATTTTCACGAAAATGTGTAAGTTTTCAGAAAAGGTGTATGTTTTAACAAAATGTGTAACTTTTCATAAATAATGTAAGTTTTTTCACAAAAGATGTAAGTGACTTCACAAAAGGTGTAAGTTTCGTTTTCACAAAAGATGTAAGTTCCAAGAAAATGTATAAATTTTATAAAAAAATTACTTCACAAAAGGAGTAACTTTTCAGAAAATGTATAAGTATTTTCACGAAAAGGTGTAAGTTTTCAAAAAAGGTATAAGTTTTAACAAAATGTGTAAATTTTATGAAAGAAAATTTTTTACAAATAGTGTAACTTTTCAGAAAATGTGTAACTTATTTCACAAAAGATGTAAGTATTATGTGTAAGTTGTCAAAAGTTACACCTTTGGTAAGTAATTTCACAAAATGAGTAAATGTTCACAAAAGGTGTAAGTAACTTCACAAAAGGCGTAAGTAACTTCACAAAAGGCGTAAGTTCTCAGAAAAAGTGTAAGTAATTTCACAAAAAAGCATAAGTTCTCAGAAAATGTGTAAGTAATTTCACAAAAAAGCGTAAGTTCTCAGAAAAGGTGTAAGTAATTTCACAAAAAAGTGTAAGTTTTCACAAAAGGCGTAAGTTTTCACAAAGGGTGAAAGTTTTCAAAAATCACTTACGCCTTTTTCTGAAATTACTTACGCCTTTTGTGAAAATTTATGCTTTTTGTGAAAACTTATGCTCTCTTGTGAAATTATTTACACATTTTTGTGACAATTTACACCTTTAGTCATATAATATATTATTTTATTAATTTACCTAGAAAGTGCAGGTCACTAATGTGTAAATTTTCAAATATTTTGGTATAACCCAATACATAGAAAAGTGTAAATGCAAAATAGAAAGGGTGTAAGTGCCTTGCATACCATATGCAAGGAACACCTAAGAAAGGTCCATTGGGGGTAAAATGGTATTGGAACTCACGTCTTAAAATTACATTGCAAAGGTTCATGATTTATATTTTCCAACTACTCTCTATATATATGGAAAATGAGTGAACTTCAAAAAAGTTTACTTTTACATATATATGATTTTTAAAATGTTTTCAATGTTTTGTACTGGATTGTTTGTTATTTTGTTAAATATTTCAATTTTTTGTAATGGTTTGTTTGTTATTTTGTTAAATGTTTTCAATGTTTTGTAATAGTTTGTTTGTTATTTTGTTAAGTATCCAATTTTTTATTGATCCCTGATATATTTGTTATCCTCTCTATTGTACATTTATAAGAGAAAGGCTCTATTATATCACTCAATCTGGAATATAACGATCCTTTTTAATTTAAAATAATTATAAATTTGTATTCTATTTCATAGTCATTAGATATGTAATAGAAATCTTCCATTACATATATGAAATAGAGAGGATCAAAGTCCATTTTCAAATATCTCACACTTCTGTTTTGTTTTGTTTTTTTTTTTTTTTTTTAATTTCTTTTAGCGATTGATGAAATTGGAGAGGTCTAGTCTGGCCAATTGTGGGCTCATATTGATCCTGCCTCGACAATTCAAACTGTACATTTTACACGGCTTGTCGATTATCTAATTGATACCAAAAATCAAATTTGATCAGATATCGACAATCATTTGATCAGATCACAATTGTTTGAACAAAAATAAATGGATTATCTTCTATATTTTTTCAGACAAATGTAATTCGATCAAGCGGTTACCAATGTATGATCAATTTTTATTTTTGGTATGAATAATATACTTAATGAGTCCTATAAAATGAATTGTTTGGATCGTTTAAATTGGCCCAATAAAGACACATAATGGGCCGAATTGAACCTCTCCACACTACAAGAAAAAGCACCTTTGGCAACTAAATTTTCAGTCGCCAAAAGTCCGTTTTTAGTCGCCAAAAGTCGGATTTTTACTTTCCCCGACTAATTTTTTTAGTCGCTGGTTTTGTCGCGTATAGATGGTCGACAGAGGTATTGGCGACTAAAACTTTTTTAGTCGCCAAAAAGCAGCTCTTTCGCGACCAACATTTTAGTCGCCAATAGTGATTTGCACTTTTCAAAATCATACATTTAGCGACTAAAAATTTAGTCGCCAATACTCACTGAATCGCCGACTAATCCATTTAGTCGCCAAAATAAAGACTTTTGGCGACTAATAAAGCTGTTTCCGTCGGAAAAAAAAAAAAAAAAAAAAAAGGCCACTTTTCTACTTTTTCTGAGATTCGAACCGCCAACCGTCCCACATTCCAAACCTTGTTGCAACACACTCCCTCCACTATGCCACCACAAGATCACATGAATATATATACAATATATATTATTTATATAGTATATTGACCCGTATTAATTTAAAACTATATATATAACTATAATTATTTTTATTCAATATAAATTTATGTAAAAAATGAATTAATTATTAAAAAAAAAAAGGGAGCCACTTTTGGCGACTAAAGTTTTTTTTAGTCGCCAAAAACCTTAGTTTTGGCTACTACCAATAATTTAGTCGCTAAAAAAATTAATTTCCGTCTAAAAATAACCACTTTCGGCGACTAAACTGATTTTTAGTCGCCAAAACCGCCACTTTTGCCCACTAAACTCAATTTTAGTCGCCAATTGACTGTTTTTAGCTACTAATTTTTTTTTTGTAGCCAAAAAGCTTCACTTTCAGCAACCAAACTGTTTTTAGTCGGCAAAACACCTATAATCGGCGACCAAATTGTTTTTTAGTCGCCAAAACCATCACTTTTGGCTACTAAATCATTTTAGTCACCAAAAACCGTGACTTTTGGCTACTAAACAACTTTTAGTCGCTAAAAACCCTACATTTGGCAACTAAATTTCCTTTTAGTCACTAAAAGCCTTATATTGGCGACTAAACTCTTTTAGTCGGCAAAAGTGATCAATTTTGGCGACTAATTCCATTTTAGTCGCCAATTCTACTACTTTCAGTGACGAAAAATACAGTTTTAGTCACCAAAAGTGTTTTTCCTTGTAGTGCCAGTCCAATGAAAGATTGGAGATGAGCTGCTTATGAGTACAATGAAATTGAATAATAAAATTGTTAGTGTGTATAAGATCAATTGTGTTTATGTATTAGTGAAATGGTATTAAATTGGTTGATATTAAGGCACTATTTGGGGTACACTATACAAGTACATTTTTTTATCTTTTTATTTTTGTTAGGTCACATCACCTCTCTACTTTTTTGTATATCTCTTCGTAAAAAGTCAAAAATTGCACTTATTTAGATCATCCCAAACAATCCCTAAATTTATAAAATCACATAAAAACTTTTCTAGCATAAAAGTGGCTTAATTATTTGAAAAATAATATATCAGTCCACTTTTTAGACCCATTTTCTAAAAGGATTGGCTTCTCTCCAGTCTGTGATCGGATTGGAGGGTGTTGTTAGGGCTGTGAGCGCTCACCACAGGTCCTGTTTTGATAATCCAAACCGTTCAATGTATAAAACTCGTCGAGTACTAAATACCTTACAAAATCACTTTGATCGGATATTGATAGCTATTTTATCGAATCAAATTTCTGTCAACCATTTATTTTTTTACCGTTCATTTTTTTTATACAAAACTGATTTGATCACATAGCTATCGATATCCAATCAACATGATTTTTTACATGTATATAGTACTCGACGAGTTCTATACATCAAATGGTTCAGATTATCAAAACGAGACTCGTGATAAGCTCCCACGGGCCCAACAGCACCCTCCAATCCGATCATAGATTGGAGGGAAGCCAAACCCTTTTCTAAACCCAATGATGTGTAAGTGATATGATTGATTGATGATTGAGAAGATATGAAGGAAAGTATTATCTTAAAAATTCTAATTGATTACCACATTATTGAATTTGAAAATTAATTTATTATTTTATAAAGTGAGTGCAAAATAATTTTCAACCTCTATCCTAGGGTATAGGATTAGCAATGGAATAAGCAAACATAATTTATAGAGTTCACGAATTTGCAGCTCAATTCTTCTTGTCTCCAATTGGAGATCAAGATTGGACCCGTTCAATCTGCACTGTGGGTTCATTTTTGGGTTTTATTTCAATAATTCAAATCGTTTATATTTTAAAATTTGTCAAATACATCATTTATGCAAAACATTAAGTCTATCGAATAGCAAAAATTACGTGTTCGAATAAATTTTGTATAAAAAAATAGATAGTAAAAAAATAAACGATTTATATAAAACTTATTCAAACACGTGATTTTCGTTATCTGATCGACTTATTATTATTTATTTTTTTATGAATGATGTACTCGACGAATCCTAAATTATAAACAGTTCAAATCATTGAAACAAGATCCAAAAGTTGGCCCATGATGCAGACTGAATGGTCCAATCTTGATCTCCAACTAGAGACAAGCCAGACCGATTATGGAGAACCTTATGTGGCACAGTTGCACCAAATGTTTATCCGTCATTTTCCTATGATTCTTTTTTTTTTGGTTTTGATATCTTTAGCAAAAACTGAATAAATTTACAAAAATTATTTGAGCTTATGATTGGAATGTATATTCTCATTAACTTTTGTGTAGGGAGGAAGTTAACAGTCTATAATTATGCCATAAGTAAAATTAATCCAAAAAAATTCAACTACATTAATTGTAGATTTCAAAACACATTTTTTTTTTTTTTGGTGGATAAATCATAAATTAAATGTAAACAATATACACATTTACAAAGAATATACCTCAAGTGACACAACAAATCTAACACTGCCCCCAAAGAGGGAAGAATAAAACAAACAAACAAATTATAACAAACCCCGCAATTGCGAAACCAGCAAAAAACACAAATAAAATTCAAATTTGTCCATATATCCTTTTTATCCCAAGTTGCCCTTCCCATAAAAGATAATAGATGGGAATTTGGGAAAGATGTATAAGCAAGAATACAAAATGAAACTACATAAAACACTAAAGTACCTAACACGTACTAAAATAGAAAAAAAAAAATAAACAAACTAAAACAACCCCCAAGACCAATCAAAATATGATATCCGCCTCCACAAGGTTCCAGTTTCTACCACAGATAAAATATGGAGTCCAATAAGCCACTCGGTCCTTATAGCCGTGACATTCATAGCCACTCAACAAAATCATGATAGAGAGAAAAGTATATCCCATGAAAGATCCCGAAAGAATCACATGAAGCTCACAAGGTCAGTAACCATAATTAACAATCCTAGGGAGTAAAGCGGAAACCAATAACCATTGCAGCATCAATTACAGTCAAAGTCAGATTACCATCACAAGAGCAGTCATTACATCTCCCAATCCCTTCCTCGATTGATCACAAAGCCCAATCTCTACGGTAGTATCCCCTTCATTTCATGTCAAGAGTGGCTTAAAGACCAATCGGCATGGGTCACATGAAGACAAAAAGCAACCAAAATAAATTGGTAGACTACATATCTGCCAATTTCTAATTCAACTGGTCATCAAACCACAACTCCCCATAATGATGACCCCTTAATCACCCTTAACTAAAATGACTCAAGACCAACCTTATATAGACTCACATAAAGATCGCACGATCAATTATCATGAATAAATCGGCTGTAAACAGTGGAACGCGCCGCTCAATGGTTCGACATAAGAAACCCTCCAAATAAACCTCACATGGGCCACGCCTCCTGAAGCCCGGAACTGTGCCCAACCAAACAACCATTTTAACTAATCCACAGACACAGCAAATAACTAGCCCACAGGTTGAAATACCCCCAAGTGGGCCCCACCAAAATAATAACACATATAAGCAACCGGGTGGTCCATGCTAAATAACCCATAAGTTGGCATCAATTTGGGATTGTTTGGTATATACTATCAAAATATACTTTTTAGTTTTTTTGATATTATTTTTTTATTTTTTTATAAAAATTCAAAAAAAATATATTTATTTAATACTTTCCAAACCATCTCTCAATGTAAAAAATTAAATTCTACCTTAAATGGGTCCTATCAGCCCATGTAATAACAAATTGATTACACCAATTGCACGAAAACGTGAATAAGTAGGGCCATTTCATACAATGGCTCATTTTGGGATCACAGTTATAAGTGGCGTTTTGGCTTATTATTCAAACGTTAAAAGTAGCTTTTTTTGGCCATAATGATTTGGGATTGTGGTTATAAGCCAAACGAAAAATTATGAAATTACCCTCCATGCGTGGAAAATGACATTGTAAAAATGTGTAATTTTTCAATTAGGTAGAGGTATTTTGGTCAATTGACATTAAGACATAATGACATGATAATATAAACAAATATTAAATAAAAAAGTCAAAAAGTAATTTTTTACCAATTTCTCAAATGACTTTATGAAAAAATCAAAAAACTTGATTAAAAGTCAAAAAATAATTTTTTACCATCTTTTCAAAATACTCCAATATACTATATAATGATGACTTAAAAACAACAGCCAATCACGCCTAAGAAAAGCTATTTACCTCCTGAAGCAACTAGCACATTTCTGCATCCATTTGCTTTACTCTCCCAACGTAGTGGGCCCCACTGAAATAGATAACCTAAAGTGAACTACAAAGTGCTAGATCAACAAAGCCACCCATCATCCATCTACTGCACCCATCATTCATGATTAAATTTAAATTTGGTAAAATATATATATATAAATATCTCTTTTTTTTATCGATTTTTTCAAATAAATATTAAATCAAGAATATTAAAAAAAATTATTAAATTAAGAACTGTGAAAGTTTTCATCATATTACTATTCATAATCATTAAGTTTTCACTATCAAATGTCCTTCTAAATAACTACTTTTAAATAAAAATTTATTTAAAAAAATACATTAATAGATCGATTGGCTGACCATCTGCGCGTCCGAATCCTCTAGAGTGATCTTGTGAAGTGATCTTCTAGAGTGCTTTATGGCGCAACACGTGTCCCATTAATGGAATCAATAGCTGAGATGATCCCTCGCCAAAATGACGTCGTTTAGGTAAGCCAGATCCAAAAGGAAAAAGAAAAAAAAAATTGCAGAGTTTGCACTGCAGATCGAGAGGGAAGTGTTGGATTTATTTTCTAGTGTGGCCCAATAGCCTACATATTTTTACATGTTTTATTTTATTTGGACTCCACAATTAGATAAAGCCAATATTATATATAAAGTTCAGTAATTAGAATTTTAATATAATCACTCTTCTAAGATAAGAAGGAAACCTTGATGGATTAGGAATTCTTCTGATAGAGTTTATCTGGCCCTCTTCTCTCCTCTATATAAGGATGGGTGACTCCCCTTTCATATGATAAGTATTTTCCATCACTCTAAATTTTTATAGTTATCCTAATTAAGAGAGACAGAGAGAAAAGAAGGTGAGCCAAGAATTAAAGGTTCAACTCTAAGGGGTATTTTCTCAACTTCTCTAATTCAATGGCTGACAAAGGTATGTTCGTTTTATTCTTGAGTTGTATTGAATTCAAGATCCTGTTAAGTTTAATTCCGCATTATTATTATGGTTACATGTATTATTAATACTTACGTGTGGTATTAGAGTCTTAGTTTTGTGAATCAATACACCTTAGAATAATAATATATTTATGATACTGTTATTAATAAACGGTACCTTTGTTTTATTAAAAGTATTAACTTTAAAATATTATCTCAATTGGTTGATCAAACGTATAATACACCCTTTTTGTTTTTTTGATTTTGTTATGCTAATTGCTTTTGTCATGCTGATAACATGTCCTATGCCCAATATATATATATATATATATATTGTATTCTTGGCATACTTGTATCTATTAATTTTCTTGCATGTTTGCGTCAGAATGTTTATACGCAACCTACTACTATTTAGTGAGTCATGTTATGGTACATATTTACGTATATATATATATATATATTGTATATCTCTATAAACGTGCGCATACACACATGCATGTAGTGTAGTTGTCTGGGTGTTTGTATGTGTAGTTTTTTATATCATGATATAATTTTATGACATTAAATATTAAATATTAAAGTGGTTAATTCATATTATGTGTAATTCTTATTAACCATTATATGATATATTCATGATTGTTATATTACATGATTTTGATATATAAATATTCATGTTCGTCCAGAGTTATTATTATTATTATATTGGTAATTGCAATCACATAAAAGAAATTTTAGAAATCATAAAATAGTGATTTCATTAAAATTGTGATTGAATTAATGATAATTAAATAACTCAAAATTAATGAATAGAGAATATTATTGGTTAGTTCCGTATTCATAGAGTTTACTAATTTAGGAGCTGCCAAAGTGGCCTAGATTTGTAAAACTTATGAATATAGAACTACATAAAAGAATTGTTAAAAGGGTAACATTAAGGTCAATAATATTCTCAATTGCAGTTATAATTAGGAGATTGAGACTAGCCCAAAGGAGAGTCACTTTCAAATAATTATAAACTGGGTAGGATAATGTAACTTATGTAATTTGACAGATTAGAATTGAATACCCAAAGGTAACATGACTAGCTGGAAAATTGCATAAATTACTTTAGACCTACATAAGTGATTCTTGACGAGTGGACAATAGATATACCTAAGTTTTGCCCAAAGGAAAGACTTATGTGATATCAATAGTTCATCATAATTCTCAAAGCTTTAATATGTATATTGTTCTATCTTATTTCAGTGAAAGTTTCCACCTCATTGCACTCTCTTGCATCGGGCATTCCTCTACTTACTGGCTCGAATTTTTCGGAATGGTATGAACATGTACAGTTTACACTGGGTGTGTTGGACCTCGATATGGCATTGCTTGAAGATAAACCTACAGACATTAATGAATATAGTACTGCAGAACAAGTTGCCCTTTCTAAATCTTGGAAAAGGTCCAATAGACTCAGTTTGATGTTCATGAAGATGACCATTGCAAATAACATCAAGACCTCCTTACCTCAAACTGTTATTGCATTAGAATACTTAAAGGCTGTTGAAGATCGATTTAGATCTGCTGACAAGTCACTTGCTGGCACTATTATGGCTGAATTGACAACAATGAAATATGATGGCAACCGAGGAGTTCAGGATCATATCCTCAATATGGCTGACAAAAATGCAAAGCTTAAAACTTTAGAAATGCAAGTTGATGAAACTTTCTTCGTGTAGTTTATTCTCAACTCACTTCTATCACAATTCGGCGCATTCAAAATTCACTATAACACCAATAAAGATAAGTGGAGTTTGAATGAGCTGACTAATATATGTGTTCAGGAGGAAGTGAGGTTGAGAGAGAAAGGACGTCAAACTGCATTGGCTATAACTCATGGAGCTATAAAGAAAAAGAAGGGTAAGTTTGTAAAATCAAAGAAAAATCCACCAAAGAAAAAGAATGAACCTGAAGAAGAAAATTAGGCTCAGAATGGTTTCACTGTCAAGTGCTACTTTTGTGGCAAGAAGGGACATGGGAAGAAAGATTGCAGCAAGCGAAAGGCTTGGTCCGAAAAGAAAGGGATACCTCTCAACCAGGAAACCGAAGGAAAGTGAAAGATTTATCTATATGGGGAACCGTCTCAAAACTGAAGTCGTAGCTGTAGGAACCTATCGACTGATCTTAGAGACGGGTCATCAGATGGATCTAGAAGACACTTTTTATGTTCCTTCAATTTCTAGGAATTTAGTTTCGTTATCCAAATTAGATCGTGTTGGATATTCAGTTTTATTTAATTGTGGAAAACTCAATTTAATGTTTAATTCAAAAGTGATTGGTTATGGTAATTTATGTGATGGTTTATATAAAATTACCTTAAATCATGAGTTTGCACAATCATTAGTAACTCTGCATTCGAATATTGGTTTAAAACGTGGTCTAATTAATGAAAAATCCTCAATCTTGTGGCATAGACAGTTGGGGCATATCTCTAGAAATAGAATTGAAAAATTGGTGAAGAATGGGATTTTGGAAAACCTAGACTTCACTGATTTTCAGATATGTGTGGATTGCATTAAAGGAAAGCAAACCAAACACACCAAGAAAGGTGCCACAAGAAGTAATGAGCTTCTTGAGATAATTCATACAGATATTTGCGGGCCACTCAACATCCCATGTCTTAGTGGTGAAAAATATTTTATCACATTTATAGATGACTTCTCACGTTATGGATATGTGTATCTAATTCATGAAAGTCTCAGGCTGTTGACATCCTTGAGGTGTACATAACTGAAGTCGAGAGACAATTAGATAGAAAGGTTAAAATAGTGAGATCAGACAGAAGTGGTGAATATTATGGTAAATATGATGAGTCAGGCCAAAATCCTGGCCCATTTGCCAAATTCTTAGAAAAGAAAGGCATTTGTGCTCAATATACAATGCCTGGTACGCCACAGCAAAATAGAGTTGCTGAAAAGTGTAATCGTATGCTTAAAGATATGGTTAGGAGCATGTTAAGTTACTCAATTGTACCTATTTCAATGTGGGGTGAAGCTTTAAAGACTGCAATGTATATCTTAAATAGGGTTCCTAGTAAGGCGGTCACAACAACTCCTTTTGAGTTGTGGACTGGTAGGAAACCTAGTTTGAGACACTTATATATTTGGGGTTGTCCAGCAGAGGCAAAAATCTTCAACCCACAAGAGAAAAAGTTGGACTCAAGAACAATATCTGGATATTTCATTGGTTATCCAGACAAGTCTAAAGGGTACAAATTTTATTGTCCTAATCACAGTACGAGGATAGTGGAGACTGGTAATGCTAGATTCCTAGAGAATGGTGAAATTAGTGGGAGTGAGAAAACACAAGTGGTGAATTTCGAGGAAATTAGGGTAGATATGCCAACATTTGACCCTTATCGAAAAATTGTTGTTCCTTAGACTATTCCACAGGCTGAGGGAAACGAACAACATAATGAAAATTCTTCACCACCTCATGTTTCGCCACTTCATGAAGATACCACTATTGAAAATATTGTAGAACTACCACAACCGGCAGTTCTGATAAGATCTCAGAGGGAAAGAAAGCGTGCCATTCCAGATGATTACATGGTGTATCTACAGGAATCTGATTTTGATATTGGGATTAACAAAGATCCAATCTCATTTTCACAAGCCATGAATAGTGATGATTCTTCTAAATGGCTCGATGCTATAAATGAAGATTTAAAATCCATGGAACAGAATAGTGTTTGGGATCTTGTCGAATTGCCTAATAACTGCAAAAAGGTTGGGTGTAAATGGGTTTTCAAGACCAAGCGTGACGCAAAAGGCAATATCGAACGATTTAAAACCAGACTTGTTGCCAAAGGTTTTACTCAAAAAGAAGGCATAGACTATACAGAGACCTTCTCTTCAGTATCTAAGAAGGACTTGCTTAGAATCATCCAAGCATTGGTAGCTCATTATGACTTAGAGTTGCATCAAATGGATGTGAAAACTATTTTTTAAAATGGGAATTTGGATGAAGAAATTTATATAGAGCAGCCCAAAGGATTTACAAAGAAAGGTAAAGAACATTTAGCTTGCAAATTAAAGAAATCCATATATGGCCTTAAACAAGCTTCTAGGCAATGGTATTTAAGGTTTAATGATACCATTACCTCTTTCGGATTTAAGGAAAATGCAGTTGATCAGTGCATATATCTAAAGGTTAGTGGGAGCAAGTTCATTATGTTGGTACTATATGTGGATGACATTTTGTTACCTAGTAATCACCTTGGCTTATTGCATGAAACCAAGGAATATCTCTCCAAGAACTTTAAAATGGTCGATATGGGTGAGGCAAACTATGTTATTGGCATAGAGATATTTAGAGATCGATCTCGAGGATTGCTAGGACTATCTCAAAAAGGATATATTGATCGTGTTTTGGAGAGATTCAATATGCAGTTTTGTTCAGCCGGTGATGCACCCATCACGAAGGGTGATAAATTAAGTGAAAAACAATGTCCAAGGAATGACTTGTAAAGAAAACAAATGAAGGACATTCCATATGCATCAACTGTAGGGAGCTTGATATATGCCCATACATGTACCAGGCCAGATATTAGTTTTGCAGTTGGAATGTTGGGAAGATTCCAAAGTAATCTTGGAATGGAACATTGGAAAGTAGTGAAGAAAGTTATGAGATATCTTCAGGGAACAAAGGACTATATGCTCACCTATAGGAGATCAGAACAATTGGAAGTTATTGGATACTTAGACTCAGATTTTGCTGGTTGCCTTGATAGTAGAAAATCTACATCAGGTTTTGTTTTTCTACTAGCTAGTGGAGCAATTTCATGGAAGAGTGTGAAGCAGTCCACTATTGCTTCATCTACTGTGGAGGCTGAGTTTGTGGCATGCTTTGAGGCTACAAATCATGCTTTATGGTTGCGAAATTTCATCTCAGGACTTGGTGTTGTTGACTCAATTGCCAAGCCGCTGAAGATATATTGTGACAATACCGCAGCAGTTTTCTTCTCTAAGAATGGAAAGTACTCCAGTGGTTCCAAACACATAGAAGTAAAGTACTTAGTTGTTAGAGAAAAAGTCTAGAAACAACAAGTGTTAATTGAAAATTTAAGCACCTCTCTTATGATTGCTGATCCATTCACAAAGGGATTGTCACCAAAGACATACAAAGAGCATGTTATCAGGATGGGTCTTTTAAGCAACCCTTGATGTGTATAGTTAATTCGTGAGTGCTTATTTTTATTTGACACTATTTGCGCAATAATAATTTTGTTTCTAATTTTCCTGTTTCTAAAAGTGTGTGTACACATTAAATAGAATATTGATAAACAGGAAATGTCTTAACAAGACAAATTACAGGGGCCTTTCAGGCAAATAATTATATATCCCGATAATGGACTGGGTTGGTGAAGGTTATCGATGGTGTAGTGCATAGAAGAAAATATGACATAAATGTTATATAACCGCTATGACTCACATTGGTGATCTGAAGTAATCACAGTATTATAGTTTCTAATATATCTGAACTTATTGGCTATTTTTAAAATTCGTGATCATGTGTCAAAGTTTTTAGTGTGGAATCCAATGAGTCAAAATTTTTTATAAGTTGCATAATTTTTGGAAAAACTCATAATTGCATCATAATCAGCTTAATGGGCCAAGTGGGAGAATGTTGGATTTATTTTCTAGTGTGGCCCAATAGCCTACATATTTTTACATGTTTTATTTTATTTGGACTCCACAATTAGATAAAGCCAATATTATATATAAAGTTCAGTAATTAGAATTTTAATATAATCACTCTTCTAAGATAAGAAGGAAACCTTGATGGATTAGGAATTCTTCTGATAGAGTTTATCTGGCCCTCTTCTCTCCTCTATATAAGGATGGGTGACTCCCCTTTCACATGATAAGTATTTTCCATCACTCTAAATTTTATAGTTATCCTAATTAAGAGAGACAGAGAGAAGAAGGTGAGCCAAGAATTAAAGGTTCAACTCTAAGGGTATTTTCTCAACTTCTCTAATTCAATGGTTGACAAAGGTATGTTTGTTTCATTCTTGAGTTGTATTGAATTCAAGATCCTGTTAAGTTTAATTTCGCATTATTATTATGGTTACATGTATTATTAATACTTATAGGAAGAGGAGGAGATAGAGCTGAGGAAGAAGAAAGAAGCCGTTGCCGCCCCATCTCTCAAAGCCATCTCTCAAAATCTCTGCAAATCTTAAACCCATCTCTCAAAATCTCTACAAATCTTAAACCCACTTTCTTCTTCATCTCTCAAATCCATTTTCTTTCTATTCTCTGCAAATCCACCCATTTTCTCCTTGAAGCTTCTTGAAGAATAGATTCGGGCGACGCAACTTCGGCAAAAAATTGTAGATCAAACTCTGTAAAAAATTTGTAGAGAAAAATTTTCCTTGGCTTTCTCTCTCTCCCCTTCCCCCTCGATTTGCAGTGCAAACTCTGCACACAAAAAAAAAAAAAAAAATCTTTTTTTTTGGGGTCTGGCTCACCAAAACAACGTCGTTTTGGTGAGAATCATCTCAGCCATTGATTTTATTAATGGGACACGTGTCGCGCTATAAGGATCACTTTAGAAGATTACTTCACAAGATCATTCTAGAGGATCCGGATGCGACCATCTGTCCCATCGTTTATCTTGTTAATCAATATTTTAATCAAAATGTAAAATTATTCATTAAAACACTCAATATCTAATCGATTGGCTGATCATCTGTTCCATCGTTTATCGTGTCAATCAATATTTAATCAAAATATAAAATTACTCATTAAAACAGAAATTTTTAATTAAATTTAATTAAAAAAATAAAACATTGGAGATGATATTAGCAGCACGCGCAATAGAACCTCACCAAAAACCAAAGACAAACTTTCCACGTGATGGCTCTTCCACTTGACAACACATTGACCAAGCAAAAAGCTAAATCAGTTTGCTTGTTTTCATTTTTCAGAAAATACTTTCATGTTTTTTTTTTTTACTAAATTTTTTTAATATTTAAAGCAATTTTTTTACTTTTTAGACACACTTAACATAAATATACCTAAAAAGTAAAAAAAATACTTTTTTTTGCTTTCGCGTCATTAGTATCAGAGCCAAGTTATGTTGTATCCTGTTTCTAACTGTTTTGTTTCTTCCAATTAATCAATTCTATTGTTCACTTGATTAATCTAGTTTTCAGTTCTTCTTAATCACCCAAGAGATCAGTCTGTGTTTATCCACCAGGTTTAAGTCACCCACTTTCATCCCCTGTCCAAAGTAAGTCCTTAGGGTTAGGCAGTGTTGGACATACGGGTTTCTAGAATAGGGTCTGTACTCAAACCCCTTTGGTCTGTGATAACATGACTAGAATAGGGTATGTATTAAGATATCTGTAAAACTGATTAATTAACAAGAACAATGAATCGATTATTTTGAAGTAACTCATCAGTCAGTTCTAGGTCAACAGCTTTGCCCTCAATACCTAATCAGGGATTAGTAATAAATGAAGAAGATGTTGAAATACAAAATGATAAAATTGATGCAGGATGGAATATACCAAAACTACCAATTAAAGAAATTTATAAAACTACTTTTATACAGAATGTTTTTAAAGTCACTCTGCATGTTAAAACCACTGAACAAGCTTATGCTTTAGAAAAACCTAGAGAAACCTGCAGATTATTTGATGCTAAGTTAATCAAAAGACATTTAAATAATGGTTACAATTTTATGCATATTGGTTTAATTCAAGTTGGCGTTAATCCATTAACCATGGTAGGGAAAAATACCTCTGTCTTATTATGCTTAAGAGATGCTCGCTTTCTTAACTACAATGATAGTTTAATGGGTATGATGGAAACTGGTCTCCATAAAGGTCCAGTACATTTTAATTGTTTTCCTGATTTTACACTGAGTTTACGAGATCCACATATTTTAGATGCATTAACATTGAACATTCAATTACATGGTTCATTCACTAATATGAAGGAAAAAGTTCATAATATTGCTTTAATATATCGTGTTCATTACAAATGCATGCAAACTAATTTAAATGTTCATGCTTTACACAAGAGTCCTAAAGATAAAACTCTTTTATTCAAAGCAGTAGTAATCATGAATCACATATTAATGTTCCTCAAATGATTGAATGGAAAAATATTGATCTACCTGATCAATGGGTTACTGTCAATGAAAATTACAAACATAATCAACAACAATCCTCAATGCAAGATATCCAAGATATTCAACAATACAATGATGGTTCCGTTCGAATTAAATTTAATCGTAGTCAATCCTCTCGACATAGTACATCTAGTGTCCCAACTGAAATTGAAACTGAAGATGAAATATTCAATACTCCATTATTTCGCAAAAATAGTCAACCTCATCTTGGTCAAACCTCAACTAATAAATTAAAAGGCATTGATAATACTACTTCCTCTCAAATTAGTGAACTTGTTTATTCTACACACACACATTTACCTGAAGAAGAAATCGCTTCTAATAATTCTCCAACTCAAACTGATTTTGAAGAATTTATACCACTCATCAATCCTCAATTAATGACAATCAAAAAAGACTTTACTCCTGATCTTGACAAATTACTTATTGAATTTAAATCTAAAGCCAATAGAACTCAAAGACATGCTTACTATGCTAAATATACTTCTGCCCAAATGTCCAATATTTCTAGACAATGGTACGATTTTATGATTGAATATGGTTTTGAACTACCCCTATTAGAATATGTTGACAAATATTACAAAAAGCTTACTACAATCACCAAATCTAAATGAAAAACTTCTGACACTACTTCTGTTAGTTCTAGTCATCCTCCTTTAGAAAAAATATTTCTTACTCAACAAGGTTTTGAAATCCCTGCGTCACCTTTCAAACTACCTGGTAATGATAATGAAATTAAAAAAGTTATTGAACAAAATAATTATACCAATCAATGTTTACATACAATTGGTAAACAATCAGACAAGATAAAAACCAATTTAGAATATGTTCAAACCACATCCACTAAACAACCTTTAGATCCACCTTTACTTAATCTACCCAATAATCGTTCTAAAAGAACTAGTTTAGTTACCAATGATCATTCTACTATCAAAGCTATTGAAAAACTATTTACCAAACTAACTACATCTGATAATGCTTCACCCTCTAAAGATAAAGGTCTTACTGTTCTAAATCAACAACCTAATACTGAAACTGCTTCTACCCAATCTGACACTGATGATGACATAAATCAATTTCGCTTAACAATTCCATCTTAATAAAATTCATTATCCCAAAGTTAATCCTCAAACTACCAAAAATTGGTATTCTCGACCTACTCCTCCTGATCTCCAATTCGAAGAAACTAATCTTAATAATCAATTTTCTATTTCTGCTAAAAGATTATACGAATGGAATATTGATGGTCTTAGTGAAAACCAAATTCTCCAAAAATTAAATCATTTATCTATGGTTTCCAATAGTTATCTCTCCAATTATCCCCAATATTCTCAACCTGAAATTGTTACTTTAATTACTTCTGGTTTCACTGGTATGCTCAAATCTTGGTGGGAAAAATATTTAACTGAAGATCAAAGAGAATCCATAATTTATGCTAATCAAACCGATGATAATGGTCTGCCTATCTTTAATGAAAATATTGGATGTTGCCACCCTGATGGTATTAATGCATTAATCTATACTATTGTTAGACATTTTATTGGTACTCCTACTAATATTTATTCTCGTATACATGATCAACTTAGTAATCTTACTTGTCCAACCTTAAGTGATTTTCAATGGTATAAAGATGTATTTACCTCTAGAGTTATGTTCAGAGAAGACTGTACTAAATCATTTTGGAAAGAAAATTTATTAATGGATTACCTAGTTTATTTGCTTACAAAATTAGAGACGTTCTTAGTCAACCTACTGGTGTTATAGAATATGATAATTTAACCTATGGCGATATCATTAGCACTATTCAAAAAGAAGGATTAAAAATGTGTATTGATCTTAAACTTAGTCAAAAAGCCACTAAAGACAAACATAAAGCTAAATATGAATTAGGAAATTTCTGTGAACAATATGATTTACCTCCCATAGCTCCTTCTTGTAGGAAATCACATAAATATTCTTCTAAACATAAATATAAATCCAAATATTCTCATAAATACAAAAAGAATTATTCCCCTTCCAAATCCAATGACAAATTTTATACTAAACCCAAAAAAGAAATATTACAAAAAATCCCATCCAAAATCTAAATCCAGTAAAGACATTACTTGCTATAACTGTGGTCAAAAAGGTCATTATTCCAATAAATGTAAAGAAAAACAAAAACTAAAAGATAGTGTTAATCAACTTCAAATTAATGAAGAATCCAAAATTCAGTTATTTGAAATCTTTCAATTAAATCAATCTGATAATGATTCATCTTCTGTTCCTCTATCTACTTCATCTAATTCCCCTTCAAATAGTGATGATTCTAATAATCAAATTACCTTAGGTTGCAATGATATTTGTTGTAAACCAGTTAAACAAATTACTGTGCTTATCAAACACACTCAAGAAAAATCTGCTTTAATTGACTTAATTAGTAAATTAGATGATCCTAATTTAAAACAACAATATATTGATAAATTAAAATCTTTATTACTTCATTCAGATAATAAACCTAAGTTTGATAAACCTATTATTAGTTTATCCAAGACTTTGGAAAATTTAAAAATAAAACTAAAGAAATTACACTTAAAGATTTACAATATGAAATCAATCAAATTAAACAAACTATCCGTGACCTCCAACATCAAGATAAAAATTAGAAAATGAAATTACCACTCTAAAACTTAATCAAAGTTTAAATAATTTCCAATCTAATCCACATACATCACCTCATGAATCTGAACATAATTTTGACCATGATTCTGATCATCCTGATCCAAATAAACTTTTATTTGATAATCGATCTCAATCTAATAACCTTGAAGACAAACGATTAAACTTACTCAATAAAATCTATATGCAAAAATGGTATTCAAAAATTAAAATCATAGTTGAAGATTTTGAATTAGAATTAATTGCTTTAATTGATACTGGTGCTGATTTAAATTGTATTCAAGAAGGGTTACTTCTTACTAAATATTATGAAAAATGTCATGAAAATTTAACCTCTGCTAATGGTAGTAAAATGCATATTAAATATAAGTTACCTAAAGTACATGTTTGTCAAAATAATGTTTATTTTAAAACCTCATTTGTTTTGGTTAAAAATATGACTGATCGAATCATTCTCGGCACACCATTCATATCCTTGTTATATCCATTTACTACTTCTAGTGAAGGAATAACTACTCATGTTTTAGGACAACCTATTACATTTAAATTCTTATATCCACCTGAAATGCTCGAATTAAATCAATTAAAAGATTGTTCTATTTCTCATACAATTCATAGATTGACTAGACATTTGAATTTTCTTAAAGAAGAAATTAATTATAAAAGAATTGATCAACAATTAACTGATCCAGTTATCATTTCTCAAATTCAGGAATTTAAGTTAAAATTAGAAACAACTGTTTGTTCTTCTTTACCTACTGCATTTTGGCATAGGAAAAAGCATGTAGTTACTTTACCATATATTAAGAATTTTAATGAAAAACAAATTCTTACTAAATCTAGACCTATTCAAATGAATCATGAATTATTAGAAATGTGTAAAAAAGAAATTAATGAATTATTACAAAATAGAATTATCAGTCCTAGTAAATCACCCTGGTCTTGTCCTGCTTTTTATGTTAATAAAAATGCTGAATTAGAAAGAGGTGTCCCTCGCTTAGTTATTAATTACAAACCATTAAATGCTGTTTTAGAATGGATTCGATATCCTATTCCCAATAAAAAAAGATTTGATTAAACGGCTTAGTCAAGCTATTATCTTTAGTAAATTTGATTTAAAAAGTGATTTTTGGCAAATTCAAATCCATCCTAATGATAGATACAAAACTGTTTTTAATACACCTTTTGGTCAATATTAATGGAATGTCATGCCCTTTGGATTAAAAAATGCTTCTAGTGAATTTCAAAAATGCAAAAATGCATTCAAAGTTACCTGTCCGCTCGAGCGGACATTCCCCCGCTCGAGCGGAGAATGCTGGGTTTTAGAAGTTTGTTCGCTTGAAAAAATACTGGATGTTGTTTTTTCCCGCTCGAGCGGAACTTTCCGCGCTCGAGCGTAGGTCCGCTCGAGCGGCCAATCTGACGCTCGAGCGAAGATCGCGGGACAGTTTTCTATAAATACGTGTTTCAATCCAAATCTAGGATTACTTCTCCAGATCTTCTTCTTGGGGTCTAGGGTTTATATCTGGGGATATTTTGCTAATTCTCTTTGATATTTTGATTGAGTATTCAACTCATGGTTTAAAGAGTTTACATCAAAGGATTGTTTGTTTAATTCTATACAAAAGAGAGAGTTGTTCTTCGGTGGATTTTAAAGAATTCGAGCCTGAAGCTTTGGTAGATTCTGGAGTGGCTTATCGTCAAGACAATTCCGAGGTAAAGACGGGGTTGGAAGAGGCACATAGGGGTTGGTTCAATTCGGGCATGGATTCGCTAGATAATTGAGAGTATACCTGTGTAATTCCTTTATACCTTCTTAGTGGATTGTTTTGTGGCTGTTACCCGTGATTTTTTTATCACAATTGGAGGTGCTCCAATTGTGATTTTTTCACGTTAAAATCGTTGTGTTGATTTGTCTTGATTGTTTGATTGGGATTGTTATATACTGCTTAAAATTGATATATAATCACAAATCAATATCTAGGAGATTTCTAGATTTATCAACCTTTATCGCCAACATTCTCCTGCCCAATTTTCTTGCTTACCCCCCACACATTTCAATTTTAGACCCTTTCTCCAATTTGAAAATTAACATTCTATTCTTTTTAATTCAATTTCTTAAAAATTAAAATTTTTTTAATTAAATTTTTTAATATTTTTAATAATTCTTTACTTTTTAAATAAAATATTTTTGCAAAAATTTCAAAAAAAATTTACCAAATACCAAAAATATTTAAAAAAATAAAATAAAAATTTAATACATTTTCATATTCTTGTATATTTTTTAATTTTTTAAAAAAATATTATAAATATTTCACTTTTTAGATACATTTAGGTTAGATATATTTAAAAAGTAAAAAAATTATTTAAAATATTAAAAAAATTCACTAAAAACAAAAAAATATGAAAAACAAAAAACTTAATTTTAAAAAAATTAAATTTGGAAAATTAAAGGTTGTGTTTGGTTTAGTTTTAAAATCATGATTTAAAAATGAAATTATATGATTTAAAAATGAAACTATATATTTTTTGAATTTATGAGTCGTTGAATCATGATTTGAAAAGAGAAAATTTGTTTGGTTGTGAATTTTGAAAAGAGTTTTGAATTGAGTTTTGAAATAAAAAAAAAAAATTTGTTTGGTTATGAATTTTGAAAAAAACTTTCAAAACTGAACTCAAAAACTTATAACTTATAACCAACCACACAACTCAAAACTCTGTTGAAAATTTTATTCAAATCTCATAACTAAACTTTTTTTAAAATTCAATTCAAAAAAATAATTTTTTTATTTAAAAAGTTTTAAAAATTCTGAAAATATTTTTTTATTTAAAATATTAAAAATATTTTTTTTTTTTGTTAAAAAAAATAGTTAGCTAGTGCTTTAAAAAAAAATTGATTGTATGTTTGGTTGGAATTTTTTTTTAATTGTTTTGTTTAAAAATCTTTTTTTATTTTTTAAAAATTACTATGACAAATTAATTTTTATTTAAATTTTTTTTTGTTAATTTTAAATAACTAGCCAAATAATTTGTCATTTTGGTCAAAAAAAAATAATTTCTATAAAAATATCAAAAGCAAATATATATATATATATATTATTTCGAATAACAGGTGGCTATTGCCCAACCAAAAAAAAATACTGTTTCAATCACCTGGCCGGACAATCAGGTAGACCTAAAAATTCAAAACTCTCTTATTTACCAAACATATATTCAAATGTGATTTGGAATCATATTTTAAAAACTGTAACCAAACAGAAATTAGACTATAAGGATGAAATCATGATTTGAAAATGGAACCAAACATAGCCAAATTTTGTTGCTTTCATAGAAGCTTAGACTCTTGTCTACTTTTATTTTGGAGTTAATTACACTTAGGAGGCAAATCCCCTCCGGTCCAAAACATTGACTGGAGGGTGTTGTTTGGGTGTCTGAGGTTTATTACGGGTCTTATTTTAATAATTTGAATTATTCATTTTGTCGAGTATGTCGTGTATTTATTCATAAAAAAAATTAAATCGATCCGATAATTGTAACATACTCAATTTACCAAGTTTTTCACTAAAGAAATAGACAAAATTTGTATTTTTAAAAATAAATCATATATTTTTTTTGTTAAAAAACATGGTAAATGAGTAGGTTACGATTATTGAATTGATTTAATTTTTTGTGTTAATAAAATATACAATGTATCTGATAAAATGATCAGTTTTAGATCATCGAAATGAACCCATAATGAACTCCACAGACCCAAACAACGGCCTCCAATCTAGATTTTAGACTGGAGGGGATTTGCCTCCTTACCCTGCTTGGCGACTTCTAGGAATTTTTGTAGATTGAGTCATTTCATAAATTTAAATTCTATAATGAAAAAAAAAAAAAATTGAACTAAACAATATTCGCTCTGTTTTGGTTTTAAACTTTTAAAAGCAATTGGAGTTTTTTTATTTTTGTGTTTTGTTGTCTTTAAAATTTTGTGTTCTATTAAAGTCAAATTTTTTTTTTAAATATACATAATCTAAATGTATTAAAAAGTAAAATATTAATGGATTGTTTTTAAAAAAATAATAAATACAACAGAATTGTTCTACGAGGAGGAGCCCGGATCTGCAATAGCGATTTTACAACCCAACGCCTTCATGTGCTTTTTTAAATATATCTAAATTAAAAAATCTAAAAAGTTAAAAATATATATATGTAAAATATTTAAAAAATACACTAAATACATAAAAAAAAATAAAAAATAAAAACTCAAACTTTTTTTTTTTTTTTTTCAAGTGTTAACCAATAGAGTGATTTAAACTTTTCAAATACTAGGTGGCTCTATCCCCTAACTTTTTGAGAATATGGTTAAAAATTGATTCTTTATTTTTATTTTTTTATTTTTTTTATGAAAAAATGTGTAAAAAATATGATATATGATGTGACTCAAAATGAGTTAAAAGTTAATTTTTGACTTTTTTAGTACTTTCCAAATGTGCCCAAAAATTAAATTATATTTAATAAAATATTAGCAATATAAATAAATTTTCTTTTACAATTTTTAAATGTTTGATGGGTCATGGGACACTATCAATGCATGTGTAGTCACCCCGCTTACACTAAAACATCCTTTATTTTGGTTATGACATATTGTACTATATATGCCCATAAAGTATATTTTGAACTTAATTACACCATAAAAGTCGTAAAGCATACGATAATAAAACAGGTCCTTTATTGAAAAAATGTCATATATAACTTAGTTGATGGCTAATATTAAATAAATCTTAGGGTTGATATTGTTTTTCGAATAATAAAATGCCTTCAAACATGAATAATTTTTTTTTTTTTTTTTGTATTATTCATAGGAAATGTTTAGATAGCAAAAACAAAAAGAAAAGTAGCTAAACAACAGATAAACAAGAAACTAGTCCCCCAGCATTCTAACTCCAGTCATATCATCTATGACCAGAGCCTTCACTTCTTCAGGGGGTTTCTCCAACAGCAGAACATGATCATCTTGTGCAACTCCCATGTTTGCGAGTGTATCTGTGCATCTGTTGCGCTCCCTTGGAATATGTCGCAGGGAGCAAGCACATCTCTTTAGTAGGAACTTTGCATCCTCTATGAGAGCTTTATATATTGAGCTTAGGCATGGAGCAGTCTGAATTTGATTGATTGCCAACTCCAAATCAGATTCGATTTCCACTCCCTTAGTGCTTTTCTGGAATAAGATTGTAAGGCCTCTGTATATAGCCCACAGTTCAGCTTCAAGGCTTGAGCAATGTCCAAGTTTTCCATAAAAACCCCAGAGCGATAGTCCCGTTTCATCTTGCAGCAGCCCTCTATATCCAACTTGGCCTGGGTCACCTTTAGAGCATCTATCAACATTAAGTTTATGCTTCCCTACAGGTGGATAAATCCAATGAATTAATCTAGGTTGATATGGTCTGGGATGATGGACAAATTGATTGGCCTCATCAATCTCATGAACATAGCTTTTAATGTTCTTGAGACTAAGTTGAATGGGAAAGTTCACATTTTCAAACACAAGTTTATTGCGGTCTTTCCAAATTTGCCAAAGAGTAGTTATAAAAACAAGTTGCCAATTTTTCCCAAAATATTCACTTTTAGATTTTAAGTTGGAGGTAATCCATCCAATTAAAGGCCTATCACAACCTTCCTCCCATCAATTGAGATCTTTGATTTCAGTCCAAATGTTTTTGGAAGTGTTGCAGTCTCTGAGGAGATGGCTCATATCCTCACTAGCCAAACCACATCTAGGACACAAGTCAGATATGGCTATATTCCTCAGAAGTCTCATGTGGTTAGTAAGGAGTCTCCCTTGTAGAATAAGCCAGATGAAGCATTTCAGTTTCTGGGAAACATTTAATTTCCAGAACCATTTCCAATCCCTACTATCAACAACCTAACCTGCAATGAGATTATAGGCTGAAGCTGTAGTAAAATTACCACAGGTGGATCCAACCCAAACAGGGGTATCAGTAGATGTTACAAATCTGGGCCTGTGTACTTTAAGGACTTCCTGGATATCTTGAGGATTTAAAATACTTTCCAAAGCATCAATGTCCTAATTGCCCTCTTCATCCAGAATTGAGCTAACTTTTTGAAGGTCATTATCCTGCTGAGACGAATATGTTGCAGGTAATGGGTGTTGAACACACCACCAGTCACACCACAAAGATATTTTTTCACCATTGCCCACATTCCATTTGACTCATTTCTTAAGATTTTCTCTGTTTTTGCATATGCTTTTCCAGATATGAGAAGAATTCCTCTTAAGGGGCCAATTAAAGATAGAGTTCCTCCTCAAATACTTAGAATGCAGAATTCTACACCATAATTTATCTTTGTCACTCAGCATTTTCCACCCAAGTTTAGTCAATAAAGCTGCATTTTGATCCCTTGTTTTTCTCAATCCCAGCCCACCTTCTGCCTTGCTCCTGCAGACATTGTCCCAATTAACCAAGTGAACTTTCTTTATGGAGTCAGTTTCACCCCATAAAAAAATTTCTATTAAGTCTATCCATTTCATCAAAAACCCTCCTCAGAATCACCATGGTCTGCATATTGTAGTTGGATATAGCAAATATAACAGACTAAATGAGTGCGGTTCTGCCAGCTAGGGAAAGGTTTTTGGCTTTCCAACCTGTGTAATGCCTCAAAAAGTACACAATAAAAGTACACTAACTACCGTTCCTTACGGTAAACCAAAATAAATCTCCAACATTTGCTTACATAATTGTAAGAGATTTACGAAATAGTTCCACATGCAAATATACATTCAACAACTTTAGTACATGAATCCATAGCATGTAAAACATCCAATCAAAAGTAAATAAATGCCCTCAAGGGCTACAAAGTCCAAGGCTTAAGCCTAGTTACACAAAATAGTTTTTCAAACCTACACAAATATAGCCATTGGCTTGCAAAAAAATAATCACCACAAATCAAGAGCATTGTGCTCCCAACATACACAGCCACATCCACGTCCTTAGTTTGATAGAATCACCACATCTTTTCCTGCACAAAATCCTATAGGATGAGTATAAAGCCCAGTAGGAAATTCTTAACAAAGTATATACATTTTATACAAGTCTCATGAAATGAAATGTACATGCCATGCTATGCTTTTAAAAAAAAGTCGCATCTTTATCTTTTGAAAGCCATCATGCACAATGAAATCTTGAAATTTCAACAATTCAAAAATTTTAAATCCAGTTCAAGAGGTGATAAATACGACTTAGATAATCCCTAGGTTGGTGTCTGCAAGTAGGCATAACTAGCACTACCAAATCCCCACTTTACCGATAGCTAACCGGAAGGCACGTGGTACCTCCTCTGCACGTGTTTTCGGTCTTTCACCCTGAACACTCAAGCCAACTTAATTAATTCCATCTATACCCCCATCCAGACTTACCAACATATTTACTCCAAAAACAAATCCATGAGATCTTGTTTCACAAATATTTCCTTTCTCAAAGCAAAAATTCTCAAATCTCAATTAAAAAATTGTAACAACCGAATTAATTGAAATGCCAATGCAACATACATCAATGCATTATAATATTCTTTTATTTTCAATTCTTCCACACAATTTTTCCCATTATGATCACAATTTCCATTTCTTTTTCCAATGCAATTTCACAAAATAAACATATGTTCATTTATATTTATCGAAGAGTAGCAACATTTCCGCATTTCATACATTCTCAACAATTTAATCATTTCATGACTATGCCCACATTTTTGAACAATAAACTTCAAAACTAACCATTGCTCATATTCCATGGAATTTCTCATTTATATATAACAATATGAAATTCCCAATCATTCATTCATTTTAACACTATAATAAGTAAAAACCCGTGAATCCTCAACATCTCTTCCAAAAATCTCAAATTTTTAGGTTTTCACCAAAACTAGACTTTTCCTCATCTTTTTGAAAGAATCTCTCCAAAACATTTTTTTTCCTCAACAATGTTGTTCAAACTCTCAAGAAATTTTTGAAAACAAAGTGCAACCTACTTTTAAAATCATTAACACTCTTGAGTCAAAAGTCAAATTTCAAATTTCAATACCACCAAAGAGAGTTCCCCAAAATCAACATAATCTTGCAAAAATATATATATAACTCTAAGAAAAATCCCTACCTCAAGTTTTGGAGAAGAAAAGAGGAGAAACCCCAAAATTTGACAGTGTTGCAATCCAATCTCCATCGCACAAAACAAAGCCCTCCATTGGCCCTCCAAAAATAATGAAGGATGTTGGGTCAAAACTCCAATGGATTGGAAGAAATCAAGAGTTTAAGGTGTTTGGTGGAGGTTTTTAGATAAAAGGGAGAGGAAAAGGTATTTAGAGAGAGAGAGAGAGAGAGAGAGAGAGAGAGAGAGAGAGAGAGAAAGAGAGATGTGTAAAAAGTGAGATACACTTAGCCCAAGAAAAAAGAAAAAGGCAGATTTTCGGACTCAGCGTTCTTCCGCACGTGCGGCACCCATTCCCGCACGTACGACACTCACCCCCGCACGTGTGGTTCATCTCTCCGCATCTGACTTCCGCTCATGCAATAACAGCAGTCTTGCACCATCAGTACTCCCTCATTTCCACACATACGACCTCACCTCCCGCACGTGCGACCTCTTTCTGTACGTGCAGCCCAAGCCCCCACACGTGCAGTTTTGCCTCCCAGCCAGAAATTTCACCTACTCGACCCGTGACACCCCGGTTCCAACCTCACACCTTCTAAAACAAGCGAAATTTGACTCGATAATAAAGTAAGGACGAGAATTTTAAGAAAAAGTTTTCAAAATGATAAAACCAAACGGTTGACAAGACCTCAAATTAATCCCCGACACTCTAACATGAGTAATTCCCAACACAAACAAAAGAAAAACGAGACGGGTTACGTACCCGATCATCACAACCTGACAGTCTACTCTTTAACTTATCCATAGTACCCCTAAACATGTTTCTATTAACTCTACCATGGATCATAGGAGAACCTAGAATGCCAAGAGGATTTCAATAACATTTATGAGGCTAGGATATGACATCCAAGCCGCCTCAAATCTAAAAGGCTTATTACGGGGGTTTAAGGAGTGCACACCTTGTGTGTAGACAACAAGAGGGGAATGATTAAAGTAGGTTCAAGGTAGAACTCGAACTATTGCTTCTGGAAACATGGTTCCTCCATTCCGTATTACACATTGCTCTGTCAAGTCTCTCCATGGTGTTGGCAAGCCTTGTCTGTTATTTGTCCACATCAAACGAGGTTCGAGCTGCTTAAGTCAATAAGGTTGCAGTTATTAACTCGATCCAGGAATTTTTGGGGTTCTGCCAGTATTACGGTTAGTGGAGAAGCTTCTTCTTTCCCTTTGATGTGCAAAGTCATTAAACTCCTCAGCTACTAGCCAAGGTTGTTGCATGTTACCAGCTATATCTTCAAGGTCTTTCCATAGTTGATCTCTAAGGATGGGGTTAGGGCCGGCATGGACAGCAGCTAGAACCCATTCCTCATAGTCCTCCTTATGAACAATAACATGAATGACTTGTGGACTAATTGTAGATGCTCTAACATGCACTTGAGTGGTATCCCAAACAATCCAAATGCACCCAACTCTGCCCACAGAATCCACCGTTGAAGAGGCTGTGAATCCTAGGCGATTAAAAAAATCACTTATTTTGCTGAAGGGCACTTTGGTTTCCAATAGGGTCAGAATCTCTGGCTTATGGGTCTTAATGATTTCCACAAGATTACACTTGAATTTGTTGTTGTCGGTACCGCGGCAATTCCAAAGCAAAATACAGATTAAATCCATAGAAGAGAGTATTGTTGGGAGGTTACCTTCAGTAGCTAAGATACTACATATTCTCCGATGATCGACTTTTGCTGATCTGAGAGAGGCCATCTGCACTGAATGAAGTATTCATGTTGGGTTGTCCCCCCAACTTGGCTCAATGGTCAACCAAATTTGTTCTATCCACCAGACAAAAGCGACTAGGTGAAGAGCTTCGCTTTCAGGTTCTAATAATAGCCCCACCGAATTGGTCTGCTTCAGATGTTCCTCTACATTTATCCTCTGATCCTCTAGGTTCATTTCTCATTCCTTCTCCATCATTATCGTCTCCTGAGTCTGGGGGTTCTTTCTCTTTTAGCAATTGGTCCTTGGGTAGAGGGTTGGTAATGGTAGCTGAGTTAGAGTAACTTGAGTTGGAGTTTCTGAAAGGTAGGTGAATATTTATATCTCTCTATAGTCAAGTCCTCTTGCCGTGTGTTAGTATCCAAGGCGCAGACCATGTCAGTCACTCCATACTGTGATTGTTGTTCATTGGTGTAAGTATCAATTTCAATGTGCTGAGGGCCTTGTACCTCTGCATTAGAGTCTTTCTCTTGCCTCGATGAACTAGCACCAGTTGGTGTGACCGTAGGTTAGTGTTGTTTTGGTTTGTTTTGCCCTATGGGTATGGGTATGCTCGGATTCATCTTCCCTTTTTCCTTTGGATTCCTTGGTTTGGCTTGGGTCCATGTGATTTGCTTGACTGCTCAGGGCCTTCTTAGCTCCTACTCTGTTGTGTTTACGGCCTCATGAGTACTCTCCCTTTCCTTCTTGGTTATCTTCTAAATACTTGAACTTATTGGGTTTAGTTGCTAGGCCAGGTGGTGCTTGGGCTATTCTAGGCTGGAATGGTCTTCGGCCACGCTTTGTTACCAGCATCCAAGGCCCAAATTCCTCTTATGTAGCTTCCTTCGGTTGCAGGTTACCGTTGTGGACAGCGATGGGTGTGTCGCGGCTTTCCTCATCAGTAACGGCTATCTGTTTTCCCACCGGTTGTGCACTTTGTGATCTGAATCTGCATGACTCTCTCCTATTGTCAATTCTTCCACAGAGGAAGTAGAAGGATTGGAGAGATTCATACTCAATATTATAGCATTTGTTTTCCAAAACAAATTTGGGAATCAAAGGCTTTGTGAGGTCCATCTCTACACAGATTCTTGCAAATTTACCTCTAGTTGCCATTGCTACTGTCCAATCGATCTTCAAGGGTTTTCCAATGGTTTTAGCAATTGCAAAAAGAACTTTATCCTGATAGTATTCTTTCGAAAGTTCCGGAAACCAAACCCAAATTGCGGTTGTGGTTTCAAAAGCTTCCAACGATTTAAAATTTGGTTCCCATCATCTGACTGTGAGGTAGTGATCCATGATCACCCAGGAACCTCCAGTGTACACTTTAGAATAGTCGTCATGATCTGAGAATTTGAATAAGAAATAGTTACACCCAAATTAATTGCATTAAATTCACCTTGAAGCCCCCAGATATTTTTACAGCAATGCTAGGTATCATGAAAAACCTTTCATGAAAATAATCATGATAGCTTTGTGACCCTTGGATTACACTTAGAATAAAGTACCACACACTAATCAAGGTAATCCAAGGATCATAAATTTTTCGTGATCACTTTCATGAAAAAAAAATTCCTGATCCCTAACTTTTCTCATATTTTTAACACTAGTGCAGAGCATATTATATCCAAGACTTTTCCCCAATAGCCTTATGATTAAGGTGTTTTCCCATGGCTTTCTGATCTTCTGCAGGAGCTTTTTAGGGAGGGAGACTTTGGGCAAACCCATGAAGTCCAAATTATAGTACACACTAAATGGAAGACCCTCTTGAGCTTCAACTTCTTCATCAGAAGAGAGAATCTCCATCCTGTCATCAAACATATAGTCACAGTTTCTAGTCGTATTCAAAGCTTTTTTGAAAGATTTCGCAGGAAAGTTGCTCTGAGGCGACAGTATTTGTGAGTTGGTCCCAGTTTCCCTTGCTGCAGGATCCATTACCACTTCATTTTCCATTTCACTAGTTTTTGAAGGGATTGAGCTCTTTATTTTCTTGGTACTTCGAATTAAATGATCTTCTTCCTCAATGGACTTGGCAGATATGGTAGATTCAAGATGGGTGGAGGTGTTAGTAGAGCTGCTTTCAAGCATTTTTAGAGAGAGAATCAACCCTTCACATAGATATGAATAATTTTTTCTAGATAATGTTAAATAATAATAATAATAATAATAATAATAATAACAACAACAATAACAACTTGTTTTCAGTGAATAAAAACTCGATAGTACATAATGTAACTTGAGAATGGCGGACCAACTCAAAATTTATTTTCAAAATAAGTGAAAATAAAATTTTTTATTTGTTATAATTTAGTAAAATTTATAAGCGCTTTGCATTTTTTGAAAATAAACGGACCCCAAACAAATTGTTATTTATAATTTTTAAAATTTTTATAAACATAAATAAAAAAATTGTATATTAAATGTTACCGAACAGATTTCCTTTATTTTTTTCCCTCAACATTTAATCAAAGAAAATAATAAATATAATAAATAAGACGAAAAGAAGAAAAATGATTTCTTATCTTTGCATGTTTTATTGAAGTTCTAGTTTTGGGAAATTAAAAAACATAAATAAAAGTCTAAGATAGATAGTGATTGTTGAATCTACATAAAAGATAATGACTAAAAAAAATTTTTTTTCATCGGTTTTACTCAACGAAAGTAAATAAATGGTTTAAATTAAAAATAAATTAAAAGATTAGGAGCCAATCCAATCTCATTAAAGGATATTTAAGAGTTCGTTTAGGTTGTGAGTTGATTTTTTAGTTTTTTTGACTATTTTAGTCTAAGGTTAAAAAATCTCGTTTGGGATAGACTTTTTAACTTTTTTAATTTTTGTAAAAAAAACAAAAATGAAATAATTATAGATTAGATGTGACATTTTGTCTTATTTAACTAAAATAATCAATTTTACCTTATATGACTATTTTAGCTAAAATATATATCCCAAACGGAGCCTAACCCTTAGGGTGGATCCTCCTCTCTCTACTGGGCTTGACTCGTGGGAACAATTTAGGGGAACTTACTGATAAGTCCCATGTACCAAGTTCAAGACCCAGCTAATCCTCAAACAAAGCACTTGCACCAATTAGTCCAATACATTTTTAATTGTTACCAAAAAATCCTCTTTTTTAAAAAAAAAAAAAAAATTACAGACACTGTTCACATCTTACTATCGTCGGACTTCCGTCAAATGGTCGCCGGAGACTCGTCGGAATGTTTAACATCGCCGGGAAATCGTCGGAGTATCACCGGGAAGTCGCCGGAGTTTCGCCGGAAGTTCACCGGAGTGTTAAGAACGTTAATGGAAGTCGCCGGAATGTTCAGAATGTTCACTGGACGTTAAGAACATCACTGGAGACTCACCGGAATGTCTAGAATATTGCCGGAAAAAAAAAAAGAATAAATGGATAAATTATAGCAAAAAAAAATAGCAAAATGTGCTAAATATTGATAAACTAAAAGGAAAAAAAATGAAACGACAAAAAATAGCAACAATGGGGAAAACATATGTTATTTTTCAATTTTTTTAAGGTTCAAGCAAATAATCTCTAAATAGTGATCAAACTGAAAAGTAAGTTTTGAAACTGTAAAATGTTACAGTTTCAAAACAAAAATCTATTAAGCATTTATCCTTATTAATCAAACTGAAAAATATGTTATGAAACTGTAAAATTTTACAGTTTTATACCATGATTCATTCCAGCACTAAAAAAATTTGAAACTGCAAAATTTTACAGTTTTAAACCATGATTCATTCGACTAAAAAAAAAAATTTGAAGCGCAAAATTTTCTGGTTTCACACTGTAACTAAAACTCGAAAACTACTTGTTCAGAATTTGAAAATTTTCTCCATTAGAACAGAAAAACAGAAGTGTATAGTAGAGAGAAAAAAAAAAAAAAAAAAAAAAAAAAAAGTGATCGAAGGAGAAAAGCGGATGTAGAGAGAGGATTGTACTCTGGCAACTATTTTTTGTTTAGATCTAGCCAAATCTGATGTAGATCTATTCAGATCTGATGTAGATTTGAGTAGATCTACATCAGATCTAAGTAGATCCACTCATCTTCTTCGTCGAAAATATATCATCTTCGCCGTCAGTGAGAGTGAAGTCACGAGTTGATTTCGATGATTGGTGGTTATCGGTGAACCCCGATCAATGGAGAAAGACATGATCACCGATCGTCGTCTATGACAAAGACGATGAGAGAAAAATGCAGAAAAAAAAAAAGAGATAGGAAAACGTAAAGAGGGAGGCAAAAAGCAGAGAGAGAGAGAGAGAGAGGAAAGAAGGACTTTTGGGTCTACTCAAAAAGTTACAGGATTAAATGGTGTCCACATGTTCCACATGGGACCTGTGGGTAATTTCCCCAACAATTTATAACAATAACCGAATCCTTGTCTCTGTTGGATCCAAAGTGCTTACTTAAAGCCAAAGAATGCTTATCCTCTTCCAGCGATAGTGCTTTTGGAATGGAAGCCAGAGGGATAAATCCAGCATTGGACCCCCTTGAACTACAAAAAGAAAAGAAAAAGGGAAGGACTTTCAAAGTTCTTTTAAAGAAGTGGGTTCACGCGGGTTTAATTCGTCAAGATTAAATCTACGGTTTTTTTTTTTTTTTTTTTTTTTTTTTTTTTGGTTATAAGAGTGAAACTTTGGATTTTTTTTTTACCATATTTATATAGTATTTTCTTGCATTGATCGCAACTGGATTTGAGTTTTATACACTGTTTTCCCCATTTTTCGAAGTTGAAAATGAAAATTCACAGGAAATTGTTGTTGGTTTTTTTCTGGGAAGGCGCACTATTTGTTTCTTTCATATGAAGCTTAGATTTGTCAAATTTTATTGGGATAAATTAAGGCCAAGTTTGGGAAGTCTCAAAAAAGTCAAAAAGTCAAAAAGTTACTCAAAAAGTTATCACTATTCACCAAAAGTCAACAATTACGGCTGCACAACTCCCAATTCTTATTTTCCCCTACAAACCAATTTTTACAATTTTTTATTACACATTTTTCTATAAAAAGTCAAAAAGTTAACCCAAGCATTCATATTTTTAACCTCAACGTTTTAGTCTAAAAAGACAAAAAGTACACTTATTTAGGACACCCCAAACAATCCCTAAATCAATAGTCCATGAATTTTGCATAACTATATTGTTTTTTTCCTCAATGTTTAAATTCACATAGCACTTTATCTCCTTACAAAAAATGTTTTCATCTTTTATACAATAAAATATATACTTTATCATTACTTATCCTTGTGTCCTTATATTCTTTGTATTAATTTCATTTGATTTAATCTTATTAAAAGAAAGCCATCAATATAATTATGTTAAATTTGTACAGTTTTTTTTTTTAAATCTCAAAAAAGTCGTTATAATTTATTCTTAATTTTGTTTCACTTTTTTTCTTTTATATAGGAATTTCTATCGTAAGATGATTTTATTAGGTAGATTGACATTTATAAGAGTTCATCTCCTCATCCTTGTGCTTTCTAGGGGTGGACGCGGATCGATTACGGCCACGAAACCTCCAATCCGCCATCCATCAGCTAGATTGGCGGATTGGAGAAAATCAATCTGCATCCGTTCGCCAATCCGGGGGATGCAAATTGAGTGGATTGGTGGATGGATACGAATAGGAATCGGTTTGGCAGTTGAAAATTCTACAAATTTAAAATTTTCAACATAATTCAATTGTGCACTTCCTTAAAAACACAACATGGGCAATACAATATTCACAATCTAGTGGGCATGATTCAAAACAACCTGGGTAGTGGGTAGTGGGCATAATTCAAAACTTTGTGCATAATTCAATGAGCATAAAACATAAGGAAAACATATTTCAAAACAACCTGTGGGCAATGGGCATAATTCAAAACATTGTGCATAATTCAATGAGCATAAAACATAAGGAAAACATATTTCAAACAGCCTGGCCATAATTCAAAACAACCCAGACAGTGGGCATAATTCAAAACATTGTGCATAATTCAATGAGCATAATCTAGTCGGCATGATTCAATATTAGTTCCGGTTCCAGTTCCAGTTACAGTCATCGAAGTTACACATAAAACATAAGGAAAATATTGTGCATCCAAGTTACAGCCATCCAAGAGTTTTTTTTTTTTTTTTTTTTTAAAAAAAATTAAAGTCATCCAAAACAAGAATTCAAAAAAATAAAAATAAAAAAGTTACAGTCATCCAAAACATTGTGCATCCAACAAACATTGTGCATCCAAACAATGGTATTAGAGTCATCCAAAAATAAGTAAAAAAGCAATTCATTTCCTTGAGCCAAACCATGATGAGCCATCTAAATCTACATTACAAAAAAATAAAATTATTTAATAAGGGAAACACTAAAAAGCCTTAAACTCAAAACAAGTAAACATATGTTAACAACAGTTAACAAATGGAAAGTATTTTACCAATGATATTAAATTTCAATAAAACTACTCTCCAGACTTGGACTTGGGCTTGAACATGAACTTGATTCCGAAACAACTCCACATAAAACATAACATAGCAAAAACATGTAAAGTGAAGATAATGAATCTTGAATAATACAAAATAAATTAAATTTAAAATAAAATAAATCATTGTATATTACCCAAATCATATTATTGTTCAAATTCTTCAACATCATCCATTGTTTGTCGAAGGCATATTGGAATGTTACTTCGGAGCCAATTTTGTGTACAAACAAGAACCTCCACCATCTTGGGAGCAAGTAAACTATGAAATGGATCAAGTATACAACCTCCTCTACTAAAAGTCGACTCAGAAACAACTGTGGAAACAGACATTGCCAACACATTTTGTGCTATAAGTGATAATACTCTATACTTTGTTGAATTAACCTTCCACCACTCCAAGATGTCAAATTGAGCATTCTTCCCACCTTTCTCAATATCACCCAAGTACTTGTCCAATTCCGACGTACTCTCACTACTAGAAAATTGCCCCGCCAAAAATGAGTTAAATTGAGAGTTCACAATAGAGTGTGGGTCATTTTCATCTATCACCATAGCTACTGTTTCATTTACATTGGAGGCATGCACATTTGTTTAATCAAGCATGGCATAATAATCATACAGTTGACTTAAACAATTTTTCACATTCTCTAACATTTCTTTCACTTTCACCCCATCTCCACCAAAAACTATTGAAAAACAAAATTGTAAGTATGTCATTTTTCTTCGAGGGTCAAGAACAACCGCAATGTACAAAAGGAGATTGATTTTATCCCCATTTCCCCAATACTTGTCAAACTTCTCTTTCATTTTCTTTGCCATTGAAAACAAAATAGGATCATTGTCTTTGATTAATTGTCCAATCATATTTTCAATGACAAAAATTTCAGTATAGAATGTATTTGAAGTAACAAATAAAGACCCAGAAAATCTCTTTGTTACATTGTAGAACATTCTAAGAAACTTCAAAAACACCCTACAATTATCCCAATCCTCGGCGGTAGGCATCTCTCTCCTCTCACCCCCTTCATTATCCAAAAAGTAGTATTTATAATTGTAGTCCTCCTCACCCATTCTTTGAAAAGCACTCTCAAATTTTTCCGTCGCCTCCAACATAAGATATGTGGAATTCCACCGTGTTGGCACATCTAGGCACAAGAGACTCTTACTCTCAATTTTCAAACTTTCCACATACTTTTTAAAAGAGTCAAGGTGGTTTGGAGAAGACCTCACCTCACTGCATGCCTCACACTTGCTATACGAGACTCAAGATCCTTCAATCCATCACTAACAATAAGATTTAAAATATGCGCACAACAACGCATATGTAAAAATTCATGGCCCAAGACAGTTCCCTTTCATAGTTTTGTGGTTCGTTTCAAGAATCTAATGGTTAGATTATTGGAACTCGCATTATCAACAGTTAAGGTAAAAAGGCCATCAATGTCCCACTCTTTTAAGAGTGCCTCAATTTTTTTACTAAGTGTTTCTCCTTTGTGGTTTTCAACTTGACAAAAATTTATGATCCTCTTTTGTAACTTCCAATCATAATCAATGAAATGTGCAGTTAGACACATATAACACAAATTTTGTATGGAAGTCCATGTGTTTGTGGTAAAGAAAATTCTACACCCCTTCACAATTTTCTTCAACCTCTCCCTTTTATTCGTGTATATGTCTACAATGTCCCTAGCAACGGTATATCGAGATAGGATCTTGAACTTGGGTTGCATGACATTACAAAACCTCTTAAAACCAACCACATCCACAAATCTAAAGGGCAATTCATCAATTACTGTCATCCTGACAAGATGCCTCATAGCAACTTCTATAGAAAATGACATAACCACAACATCAACGACACCCTCCCTACCAACTTCTCTAGGTTGAAATCCCAATATTTGTTGCACATGAGTATCCCTATATGGATACTTTGTATAATTTTTTACATTACTTAACAAATTACTTGTTCCATGACTCTTAGAGCCTGTCATATATTCTTTCTTACAATACTTGCACATAGCTGTAGACACCCCATTTTGACTGGCCCTAAGACTTGAGCACTTTTTTTGGACCACCCGTTGTTAAAAATTGGAATATGCCATTTTTCTGAATTTCTAAGCCGAAATATTAGATTGAAGCTTTAATCCCAAACCTCACCCATTTTGGCCATCACTAATATCTTATTAATTTGTAGTATTTTATAATTTTATATTTTTTTAAATTTATGTGTGTGTACATTTGTTTTAGGTATGTTTTATATAAATTGATAAATATTTGATAAAAAATTAATAATTATAAAACAAAAAAAAAGAAAAGAAAAGAGTCAGAATGATGGAAGGTGGGCACAAATTGTTATGATTGGACTGGTGAAGGAATATAAAAAAGAGGGAGTAGATGGTGTTCTGATGAAAGAGGAAACATAGGTATAAAACAAATAAAAAAGAGAAAAAAGTTGGGGGGTGGGGTTTAAGAGGATATTGTATTTCAGTGGAGATCATGGGGTCACTACAAGAAATGTCACTTTTAGCTACCAAAATATTGGTCGCCAAAAGTCACATTTTTTGTCGCCGAAACCATTTAGCGACCGTAACATTTTGTCGCCAAGCTTGTCGTCTTTAACCTGTCGGCGATAGTATTGGCGACTAAAAGTCTTTTGGTCGCCGAAAGTCACTACATTTGGCTACTAATATATATGTAGTCGGCAAAAGGCATCTAATCAGCGACTAATATATTAGTCGCCGAATGTGGTTGTTTGGCTACCAACCTGTTTTGGTCGGGGAAGGCAGCACTTTTAGCCACTATGTGATCCGTCACTGAAAGTAGACATTTGGCTACTAATATATATGTAGTCGGCAAAAGGTATCTAATCAGCGACTAATATATTAGTCGCCGAATGTGGCTGTTCGGCTACCAACCTGTTTTGGTCGGGGAAGGCAGCACTTTTAGCCACTATGTGATCCGTCGCTGAAAGTAGACATCTGGCTACTATATGTCTGTAGTCGGCAAAGTCATCTTTCCGCGACTAATATATTAGTCGTTGAATGTGGATGTTTGGCTACCAACCTGTTCTGGTCGGGGAAGGCAGAACTTTTAGCTACTGAATAATTCATCACTGAAAGTAGACATTTGGCTACTAATTTGTCTGTAGTCAGCAAAAGGCAACTTTAGGCTACAAAAATATTTAGTAGCCAAATATTTTAACATCTTTTTTTTTCTTTTTTTTTTTAAATATAATTTTCTAAACCACCTATATCCATTATTAATACAACCTGTACCCTGTATAAACAATATAATCCATCAACGGTAAATATGTTATCAAGCATTCAACGTGCACACATTTCATTTCCAACCATCCAAAAAATTAATACTAAACGTCCACTTATATATATATTACAAATTTCATACAAACCATGTCTAATCCCACGTCAATAATTTAATTCCATACATAATACTGGAATAACCAAATTTACCTGTACACCTAGAACCTCTGTACCACAACAAAAATTATATTTTGTACTGCCACAAATTAGCTGATATTTACTCTACATCCAAAAATATTTTGTACAATGTCCTCCCGTACTTGTCAACAAAAACATATCCACATTTGTATGTCCAAAAACATCTGCAAAAAAGGGGAAAAACATCATTAGACAAAGAGGGAAATAAAATTGACAGAAATAAAACAAAAATAAACCATAAATATTTCACTCCACTTCAATCCTGCTACTGTTTAGCGCTATTTTGACCTTGACGAAACTAAATTACAATGCTCGCACCAAGAAAGGAAACTTATCATCATTTGCACTTTACTAGAACCAATAATAGGTTTCAGAAATATATATATACATGATGATTATTGAGACTTAATCATTGAACCCACCTATTTCATGTTTCACTCTTTACTATCGCAATTGGTGAGATCTCCATGTCATTTCAAACCTTTCACAAACAATTTATTTCTTTCTGCAAAACTTGAACATAAAAAATAAAATAAATAGAAAAAAAAATATTACATTTCAGCTAACCCACCTAAACTTTAACCAAGCTTTTAGACCAGATTCTTTCACCTCTACTCCTCAATTGGAGTTCAATAGAAGGCAGTTACATTTCAGTAGTGTTCAATGAATGGGTTAAGACCACTAAAACATTTTCATACATTTAGTATAAATGCAGATCCTAATATTGCTACCAAAAGCTATGTTCAAGCTACATACAAAATCAATGAAGAGGCTGTGTCGGATATTTTCAGATTTACACACCATAATTCTAAAAGTAATTAAATAAGATATAGCTGAAGATGTTTCTCAACCTAATTTAAATTATCATCCAAGAGCTCAGGTCAATATATAAATCTTTGAATGAGAATATAATGTAAGTATAAGCTCTTTCACATTGCATAAGAAGCAATATTTCTCTTATGCAATAAATGGTTAAGTTAAACACAAAAGTTCCCTGGTTAAAAGGCATATGGGCCCAGTTATATTATAATGCCTAGAAAATCAAAGACCAAACATGGCATATGCAATCAAAGTCATGATCAAACGAACAAGTCATAATATATATATCCTCATTCTCTATCGAGAAGTCACCATATTTTGAGATATCAAGCTAAAAACCACCCTCACAAATCCGTAGGTAATAGATTTCTTTATCAAGTACAATTTCAATATCAGCTAATAACTGAGTTGTATGTAACCATTCACATGAAACCATTACGCCCTCAATTAAGTAAAAAATTTCCAAAATATATATATACATGTTCTACAGATGCTCACACCACAACAACATATATTAATACATCAGACAAGATTAATAAAGCACACTGCTAAGTAAGTTCAATCTAATTAAGAAAACACCGAGTTTGTTATTAATAATAACATCAATAACTCCCAAGGTTAGTAGCTAACTCTAAAGCAGTACTTTCAAAGCCATCTGAAGCATTGATTGAAGGCATGTCCCAACCACCAAGGAAAACCACAGTGCATGGGTGAAGGGAACTACATAGGGCTTGGTTTCTTTTTCTGTGTTTTTTTATTTTTATTTACTTTTAGTTTTTAACCTATGGAGAAAGGAAGGGAGAATCAAATTCCACACCGAACTCATCATTGAGACTAGAACTTCACAAATCACAACTTTTACACAACTAAAGAACTGTGCCTTCTACCAGGTGTAGTATGAAAACAAAGAAATACCCTCTAGTACAAGATTTGGTAACTATGGTTCAGGGCAGTGGTTAAAAGGCCATCTTAAGGGTGATTGTAATAAGTTTATGTTGTTACGTTGGGTGGTGAAAATACATGAAGCTGTAGGATTTGCTTTGGTGTATAAACTAGGTAAAGCTTTAGAGCTTAGTAGCACAAGGCCATGAGTTCGGGGTTGTTCTTCATCAACATAGCAGTCGTAGGACAAATGGATAGATTGACTAGTCTTGTTCAATTTTTATTGTGGGAAATTAAGGACATTAAGAAGCTTAAAGAAGTGCAGAAAATAAAGAGCCAAGAGTTAAGGGCAGTTCATGAACACAGTAGTCATTGGACAACCAAAGAGAACAATTAGGCTTCTTCAATCGGGTTTATTGGCTTAAAGAAATTCAGAAAATTAAGAAGTAGAACATATATCAATATAATAAATGCTCACCCAGCAGCAAATTAACAAAAAAAAAGAATAAAATAATACTCTATTAACACCTCAGCTGAGAATTATTAGCTTCTAGAGAACTATGCAAACAATCAAGAATTAAACTATTAGCATGATCCTAAAGGTAAATATTGAACTGCACAAGTGCACTAAATGTTCTAAAAACTTAGCTCCAAAATGGCTGTTCTTATGTATGTATGTGGGTCTTACTGTCAATTGCGCATTCCTCAACACATTTGCATTAGAAGTCATTGCTTTTATTGATATCATTTCAATATGGTGGTGTATGTCGCTTTTTGGCTCTCTACCTTGCTTTACAATTTCACCTTGCTTTCAATTGCTTACCTTGAGAGTAGAAGAAGTACCTGCGTTCCTATTTACATATTGTATGTATGATTGAAGGCAAAAAGCTATATATGTCAAATCACTGTGTAATATTCAATTCATTTCGACATTATGTATGATTGAAGGCACAAAATCTATATGTTTCCGATTTCCCACGCCGAACCCCTTTTTTCGACTAAGTTTATGACATTTTCAACTCTAACTCCCAACTTATGTGTCCTACTTACATACCGTCTGTCCCTACATGTCACATTTTTCACCGGGAAGCTTCCCGTTACGAAAAAATTGTGGCTCGGGGGATGTTTTGCATTTTCAGCCCCCGAACACCTTTTTCGAGTATGTTTGTGACATTTTCAACCCTTACTCCCAAATTGCTGACATTTTCAACTCTTAAAGCGACCATATTTAAACAAAGTAAGTGTCACATTAATGAAATTGTTCTTACCAAAAAGCAAACATCAGATGCCCAACTTAGATTCCCAAGAGTTGTGACAGTTTGGCTACTACGTTGTTAAGATGCGCGACCTTTGTATTTGTCTCCTCCCTTGCCTTTTGTCCCTCCTCCCGCTCTTTCAACATCTCATTGGATAATTGAATGTGCTCCTCTCGCTCTTTCAACAGCTCATTGTAACATCTCTCGCGCTCCTCTCGCTCTTTCATTAACTCGTCATGATCTTTTTCCCGCTCCTCACGAAGTGCCTCTACCTCAGCTCGCATTGCCTCCATGTCCTTATCGTGTGCTCGTGATGCAAATATGGTAGAGGGTTGTGGGCCACTCCCAAATCCAAGCAAGTACCTTTTCTTCTGTCCAAGCACTTGCATTGAAATCTCCTCCTGTGTCAATGGCGTCCCCGACTCGATGGCAGCCGCTTGTACATTGACCATCTCTTGCTATCATTGCAAATAAATAAGTCGAAAAATACTTTGGCAACATATATGTATTACTGGGTACTAAGGAGAAGAAAATATTGAATACATATATTTCCTTGTCACATACTTACATGCAACTCACGGCATTTCGGATGGATCCAATCATTCGTTTTCTTTGAAGTGTGGTCGTCCTCATAGAACTTTGGGAAATCCAACTCTCCATTTTTGCTACTGTTAACACATCAACATATAAATCAATGACACTTTAAGCGATTATTGCGCATGATTTGTTGCGCATGATTTGTATGATAACGAGTTTTTGCATGACATTAGTAGTTTAGACACATTTCTTTGTAGACAACAAAACAAATGAAGGAATCTACCAAAGATACTTGGTAAGATATTGAACCCTCCTTAACAGTGCGAGATAACCTCCTCCATAGCAACCATGCAATGGTTAAGTCTTCACAAAATATTAGAAATGTAAGTTTAAAATGAAGCCTAACATAGACAATATATCAATTATTTTGTTTATTGGAAATGGAAGCAGACATGAGAGGATATCTTCTGCGATATAATTTTGTGAATGCACTATTCACCCATACTAACCAGACTATTCACCATTCTAATCACCATACTAACCAGACTATTCAACACCATGTAATGTAAAGACAAAGACAGAGGACTTAATGCGAGATGTTCCAACAGATTTTTATAACACATTTTTCAGATTTTGTCAAACATATTCTGTCCAACAGATTTCTGCAAACAGATTTTCGCATATAGCCACTTATAACCACTTCAGATTATGTGTATTCTAACAAGTGTTCACTTTCTAAAAATCTGTTGAAACAGAATTCAAACAGAATTTTTGTAACAGATTGAAACAGACCAAACAGATTGTACAAACAGATTTTTTCAGATTAGTTCAAAACAGATTTTTGCAAACAGATTGTACGTCCGATTTTTTCAAACAGATTTTTGCAGATTTTGTCAAACAGAATTGAAACAGATTTTCCCAGTCATCTTTTGCGAGACAGATTTCGAATGAAAAATAGAGTATATTCCTTGGACAGATTTCAAAACATTACAAAGGATTCAAGTTTCATATCCAAACATTACAAAGGATTCAAGTTTTAAAAAACATCAAACTCACCATAGTAGCCATTGCGATAGGAAATGACCGAGACCCATTGGTATGATTGTACGGCAATTGACTCTTATTACTCTTGCCAGCTTTTGACCGTTTCTAAAAATAAGACAAACAGATAAACAATTTTTTGGTAAATACTAAGGCATATCACATTTTCACATAGATATATGTACTCTATCTAGTCTATTATTTTACCTGGTGAGATGCATCTTTCCATGCCACATCGATCAAATGCTTTCAATTATCTAAACTCACCCCTACGGGCGGATGAGCATAGATATCATCACGTGGAAGTCCCTCTAACAATTCGAACTCTTGCTTCAAGTTGTACCTCCAATCTTTGTACAACCCATAGGCCTTCTTATTCACAATCTCTTGTGCTTGTATGTCATTGGAAATCGTCTCCAATTTGAAACTTGTCCTACATGCATAACAAATTGAAATTTTAATCAATAAATAATAGTCTTTCTTATTAACATACATAATACAATTACATCTTGTGGACAAGTAATATTACTTACAAGAACTCCTTGGATGACGGCAGCTTTTGTAGTCTCATCAAGATCCAGCCACGACTTCACATCTTTCAAAGGGCACAAGGTTCTAATTTGAATTCCTAACTCGTTAGTTGCTGGAGTGGCATACTTGCCAGTCATTGCATTCAACCCACGATCGATGTGAACATAACATTTTTCCCCTTTCTTGGCTCAATTATTTTTGTATGCCTTTGCCAAGTGTCGGTTCACTGACACGAGGGGCTTCGAAGTCCCTATTCACAAAATAACAACACAAAAATTGGCTACAAATTGGGTACAAAAAAACAATGGCAATGGCAAGTGAGTTTATGACAAATTTGAAGAACTTTACTCTTACCTATGCCACTCGGCTGCGTTTCAGATAGGGCTTGTGTCTCATCAGAATCAACCATTGGTTGGCTAGTGGCATTATGAGATGGTCCCACATTTGATCGGACGGGGAGAACACGAGATGAGTCATCGGGTGATCCTAAAGGAATAGCAGCTGGCGAGTCTGTTTCTGGCTGCGTGAGTGTCTTTTTCCGAAGCCGACCAGTCTTTAATCCAGGAGCCATTTTCCAATCTGCCTGATGCCTGATGCTGGAACAGTGTTTTCAGTTATGGATTAAATTTGTGTCACATGAATAAACTGAAAAAAAATACATCACATGAATAACCTGATAAATATACATCACATGAATAAACTGAAAAATAAACTGAAAACACCTGATGAATAAAAGAAAATAAGGTGGCAAAGAAAAGAAACAAATTGTAGTTTTCAAAAGAAACTCATGAATAAACAATGGATTGGGAGCACACTCTTGGTTATAGTAGTTTTCAAAAGAAACAAATTGTTGGACTTATTGGGATTTAGTGGCAGCAAGCCCCAGTCTGATGCATATTTCAAGCTCATATTGTCATACTTGAAGAAAAATTTATAGCATATCCACCTTTGCAATTAACAAATTCACCAAGAACAAGAAAATAACAAGTGCAACTTACCAGGGTTTGTTGGATGAGAACAGATGGATTTCACACTTCCTCTGTGCGCTAACAGTGTTGCAATACGAAGAACAAGAAAATAAAATCAGCAACTTAGCATCTTCCTGCACAAATTCAGACCATAACTAATGTTAGAAAATTACAAAAGGAGGCCAAAAAGAAAATAACAATTGGGAATTTCCTATGACAAGTTTAGGCTTGTTCTAAATTTTCTCAGGTGTTGAAGCTAGGTGATCTCACATGGGCAGGGGGCCTCATGCTAACCAGATGCTTTTGTCCTTCAACATCTCAAATTGCCCCATGTTAATGTCAATCATTTTTCCCATCTCTCAATAAACATTCTGGTTTACACATTTCAGTGTTGCACTTTCGGTGTTAAATGACAGAGAGCTGAGTACACAATATCAGGCTCGATGATGAACACCTTAATAGTCTATATCAAATATCATAAAATATACATATATATATATATATAACAATATAATTCCAGTAAATTTTAGAAGAGAGAAAAACACACTCCCTTAAGTGGTGGATTCAAGTTGCAAGAACATCATCATCGTGCCAAAGGGATTGGCCAGCTTATATTGCACAGCCTAGTCATTTATAGACCCTAAGACTTCTATTCAAAAAATAAAATTTTAAGATCCCTCACCTTTTTTAGACCATAAACCCTGAGATCTATAGCTTTCTGTACATTGCATTTAGTTAGAATCGAGAATTTAAGAGCCGGATCCGGTTAGGTCTAGTAAGTGCTTTATAAAGTAGTTATGATCTCCGTATTGTAAGTCGGATCGAGATGAGAATACCCGCAAAAATTAGAAATAAATAATCATTTTAATAGGCAATGGAAGCACATAGCTAATCTAGTGATGAATATGAAAACACCTTTCGCTTTTCATTCTAAAATGAATCAGATATGTAACATAATTCCACACTTGGTAATCATGGAAGATTGTTTTCTCAAGGTTTTTGACATAGCAAAGTGCTCATTCATATCCAAATAATACTAAGTTTGCTACATCACGACTCTTGAGATTTTGATCAAATTAAAAATGCAATATTTTAAAATAATAGAGGATATGAATTTTCTTTGTGTTCTCAAAGAAGATAATTTATCGAGCCACGAAAATTGCCATAGTTACTCATACTATGTGGAGTGCACCTTTACACATACCTAGTTATGAGACAGGCTCTGGTTCATCTACTATGAGGTTTCCTAATTTCAGGCCTTATTTGGATCCATCTGGTATGCCTGTAACACAACATCAAGGTTTGTATAGAGGCTCTTACCCTCACCATGCATATCCACATCCAAGCCATGCTTTTGAGTCCAGGAATTTGAACCGATCTTCAGATTTGAGAAAAGTTGTGGACTGTCAAAACCATTTTCCATGGGGAAGGTGGCATACAGACAGAGGTGGAGCTTTGTAGAATGGGTAGTCAGATATTTGTGTTTTTAATACCAGTTAGAAATGCAGCACTTGGACCAAGAAATGCTCAGTGTACTAATGGAATTGGTTTTTAACATTCAAATCTTTGCTAGGTACCTCTCTCTCTCTTTCTTTCACTCTCTCTCTCTCTCTCTCTCTCTCTCTCTCTCTCAGCAGCATAATTTATCAGAGCCACTGAAAATTGCCATAATTTTGCTGAGTACATGACTTGGCCCCATTATGTGATTGATGGCCATAACAGTAGAACTAACAGTAGTCAAACCTAAGCAGCCATAAGGTAATTCATCATCAAAGGCAGAATCACTTATATTAATCTACATCATCGATGCATGACCCATCGATACATGTGTTTGACATGTGTAGTTGACATGTGTAGTTGGACAATTAAGGGTATGATACATGTGTTTGACATGTGTAGTTGGACAATTACCAAGCAAACGTAGTTAGTAATTCGAGTTAATCATAGAGCTATGAATAGTACTTCCATATTATGTATAAAATGTTCTATGGCACCTTATGAACACCGTTTTACCCTAGAAAATAAAATAAAATAAATATATTAAAAAATATGATTATTTTGTTGTGTCCCCGTGTATTTGGACATGAGAATTAGATGAACTAGACACTTAGGTACATATTATCATACACACATAATAGAGTCCATGTACATGGCAAATGACAAGATATTGATTGACTCTGTAATATGGTTTTTATTATGAAGTTTAAATTCTTTATTCTATGTGATTGGTTGTTTGATGACAGTGCTGGTGTACACCGCAAGATGAGGAATGCACAGAGAAAGAATGCCATAGGAAGAGGTATATTTGTAGCACTGTGCTCTCTCTTACTGCAGTCTTTAAAAGTCTATTGTGTTGTGTACTTGACAATGCTGAGAATTACAAATGAAATGCCTTGGTGAAAACAAATATAAGCATATCTGCAATTATTTTTTTATTTCCAGATGCATTTGTTTGGTTTAAGTGGGATAATGAGAATCTGATTTGAAGCTTGCCAATAAGGAAAAAAGAAAATAAAATAATCAGAGCTTTTATGGCTATGCTACCTGAACAAACAAAATGAAAGTAATTTTTTGTTATATGAATTTTGTATATCCTACCATAGATCGTACATTTTGTATATATATATATTCAGATTTTGCATGAGTGAAATCTTTGCATGTATGATGATTCTTTAACTGTTATGAGTAAAAGTATGTTGTATTCATTTTGCTAGGTTATCGCTATAGTATAATCACCCATTATAAAACGGGTTAGAAGAGAATAAAGTAGAAGTGACAGTAGTCAAACCTAAGCAGCCAAAAGGTATTTCATCATAAAAGGCATAATCACTTATATTAATCTACATCATCTGATACATGACCTACTGATTTCCCAGAACCTAAGCTTCCAAAACTGATTCCATGCCCTGGCCCACAGGTAATGTCCGAGGCCTGCACCTTCTGAGACCCACATACTATTGATATACAATCATCACACCACATGGAGGGTTGCACCACCAAACTCAACTCTGGCTCAACACCGAAAGCAGAACTTGCTAAAGACCACCACGGCTCCAAATTGAGCAGAACAAACCTTCACTGCGGCCCACATACACGGACCCAAAGACATTGAACAAAAACAAAAACGAAAAACATAACTGCAGCCCACATTTTAGATTTCCAGATTTCAGATTGAACAAACCTTCACTGCAGCCCAGATTGAACAAACCTATTGAATTTGCAAACCTATTGAATTTTGGAAATCTGCAGCCCATTGAACAAACCTATTGAATCTGGAAATCTGAAGCTTCACTGCAGCACAGATTTCAGATTCCCAGATTTCCAGAATTTGCAAACCTATTGAATTTTGGAAATCTGATTTTCATAGAATGTAAAAACTGTCATAGAATTTCTGAAAATCTGCAAATCTGGAAAATGTGGAAAATGTCAAAACTTAGAATTTGTCATAGAAATTTCAGAATTTCCAGATTTTCTGATTTTCAGATTTCCATATTTTAGATTTCAGATTTTCAGAATGTTCAGATTTCCAGATTTCCTTATTATAACTATAGAATTTTCATAATAATAGAAGTTTGACAAGCACCAATTGTTCCAAAAAAAAAAATAAATAACTCATTCATGATAGTGGTTTATATCACAAGATATTGACATTTACAAAGATAGATCCCCCTTCATTATAATGAGTTTCCTTTGCATTTGTGCACCAGTTGAACATTTACATTGCTCTAATTATGACATGCACTAAACCATGATATACATCAAGATTCTACATCAACATCTGTATCAAAATCACTTTGTAGGTCATATTCTTCGCCATGCGTCACCCTCCCTCATTAATCCATCTTCATCATCACGGATGAAGGCATCCTCTGTAACACCCTTGGCTTCTACACCTCCGACAGTTGCAACACTTCCATTGGAATAATTTGATTCAATGTCATGTCGACGCAAAACCACATCATCATCAATAGCCATAGCAGGTACCACCTCGGTGGTTTCTTCTTGTTGGAACACATCATCAGGTTGTACGACATCCATCTCTGGCACATCCCAAATTCCTCGATGTTGGAACTTTTCTACGACTCTCCAATTGGTACCTAATTTGGTGTCATAAACATAGAAAACTTGTTCAACCGACTTGGTAATCTGAATGAGTCATCTTTGTACCATCGACTTGTTACATCAATCATTGTGAAATGTGGTTCTACGCATAGTTCTACTACTACCGCTGTTAAACCATTCACATTGGAACAATACAATCCGACGTCTGAACAAATAGTTCAGTTCCCACACTCTGCACAAGTGTCCATAGAAGTGTATCAATTGCCCTTGATGCTCCCCTTCCACGACTAATCCAGAATTCTGACTTTTCCGACGGTTGTCACGGTCGATAGTATGATAACGGACACCATTACAAATACATCCTGAATATGTGTTCACTAAGCCACTAGGACCATTGGCTAATGACCACATATCATCAGTTGCTTCGGGGAAAACTTGGCTCCGCAATTCATTCATCTACATGAAGAACATGTGTCATGTTACTAGCATGCGTGACATTTACATAATGTACGATCTATGGTAGGATATGAGAAAACTAGCTTACATGATCTTTGAACCATTTAGGAAATTCTTTCCGATGTCTGTTTTCGATGTCGAACGCACCGGCTCTTTGGTGTAACAAGTTCTTGTGCTCCCTAGTTACAAGAAATGCGATTACAAAACTATTTAGCATCTGAAAAAGACTAATCAATTTACAACAAAAACATTATAAATACGTTTGAAGGACACCATACTCTACGTGTTTATCCACTTCTGTGCTATTGTGTAGGACAAACCAATGAGCCAACTCGCGTTCAGCTACGGACACATCGGACGCCCTTGTCATTAGACCAAAGGGACGTACAGTTTGAGTGAATACCGCCAACCCTAGGCCACGGTCACCCATGTCATAATTCCTTTCTGGGCGGTTAAACAATGTTTCAACTCCATCCAAATACATTGAACAAAATGTTGTACATTCTTTGGAAATGTAAGCCTCGGCAATAGAACCTTCAGGATGAGCTTTGTTGGCCACAAACCCTTTTAGACGGCCAAGCAACCTAATTTTGCAAGCCGATGTCAATGTTATACTGCAATATTTATATCAGTAAAGCGTTAACTTAAATTTGTGATATCTGAGGGCTGAGTTTATACCTCTCAATTGGGTACATCCATCGATATTGCACTGGGCCTCCAAGCATAGCCTCTCGAGGCAAGTGAATTGCCAAGTGGACCATGACATCGAAAAAAGCCGGCGGGAAAATCATCTCGAGCTTACAAAGTATGAGTACGATTTGTTCATCCAATTTATGCAAATCTGAACGCCTCAATGTCTTTGAACACAATTGTTTGAAGAAATTTCCCAACTCAAAAATTGTCGTTCCAATTTCCTTATTAAGGTAGCCCCGCATCCCAATTGGAAGAAGTCGTTGTATAAGGACATGACTGTCATGACTTTTGAGGCCAGATAATTTTCCAGCTTGAGCGGTCACGCATTGGAGATATTCTTTGCATAGCCATCAGGGTACTTCATTGATTTCAAGAAATCACAAAAGCCTTCTCTCTCTTTCACAGACAATGTGTACAATGCGGGAGGCTTTTCAAAGGACCCATTAGAACGCCTCTTCAAGTGTAACTCTTTACGTATTTTCATGTCCTCCAAATCTAAGCGTGCTTTGTCCGTGTCCTTGTTCTTTCCATCTACGCTCAAAAGTGTCCCAACGACATTGTCACATATGTTCTTCTCAATATGCATGACATCAAGGTTATGTCGAAGCATCAACGTTTTCCAATAGGGCAAGTCAAACATAATGCTTCTCTTGCTCCAATTCAAATTTTGATGTTCATTCCTTTGTCGTTTTCGATTTTGTGGATGCTTTCCATACGGCTTGTAAGTCCCAGAATCAATTTGCTCTAGTATTTGGTCCCCCGATAAGTCCGAAGGTTTGGACCTATGCTCCGTTTGACCATTGAAGAGCTTACTTGTTCGCCAAGTGTGGTTCTCAGGCAAGTGGCGACGAGCACCCATATACCCTATTTTACTCCGTAATCCCTGCGACGATGCATTATTGTTACAATTAGGGCAAGCCAAGTAACCCTTTGTACTCCACCCTGACATGTTACCGTACGCAGGGAAGTCATTTATGGTCCACATTACCGCCGCATGCATTCTAAAAATTTGCCCGTTCGATGCATCATATGTTTGCACACCATGCTCCCACAAATTCTTCAATTCTTCTATTAATGGTTGCAAGTAAACATCAATGTCTCTTCCAGGTGCAGAACGTCCTGGAATAAGCAATGACATCATGCAATATGGCTCTTTCATGCACTTCCACGGTGGGAGATTGTAAGGCATTAAGATTACGGGCCACATGCTATATGATGTGCTCATATTTCCAAATGGATTGAAACCATCTGTTGCCAGCCCTAGCCTTACATTTCGAGCGTCATCAGAAAATGTCGAATGTTGCTTATCAAAGTCCTTCCATGCTTGACCATCAGCCGGGTGCCTTAATATGTCATCATCCACACGCTTTTCATTGTGCCATCTCATATCTGAGGCTTTTTTTTGGACATATACAGTCTTTTCAACCTCGGTGTCAAAGGAAAGTACCGCAATACCTTGTGTGGAATCTTTTTACCACCATCATCGTTCAACTTGTATCTACACGCGTCACATGTAGGGCATTTCTCCAAATTAGCACTCTCCTTCCAAAATAGTGCACAATCATTCTTGCACGAATGAATTGTTTCATATCCCAACGCCAAGTCACGTAAGAACTTCTTAGCATCATAGAGTGTCCATGGAATTGTTTGATCACATTCTGGTAGAATGTCCTTGAATACCTGCATAACCATATCGAATGACTTGTTGCTCCATTTGTTGTACACCTTCACATGAAGCATCTTAATGACGAATGATAACACAGAAAACTTTTCACATGTCGGGTAAACTTTGCGTTGTGCATCTTTGAATAACCTAGTGAACTTATGCAAATCCTCCCTCTCCAAACCATTAGGTTCCTCGTCGGCATGATCATCCATAACACCACTCACGTAAATTTCTTCCAACATAGTAGGCAATTCATCCATGGGCGGATCATCGATATCTGTCATACATTCGCCACTACCTTGACATTGGTCATTTGATACACTAGGACGAAACACGGGAACATGTTCTCCGTGGTGCACCCAAGTTATATAGGATGATGACATTCCTCTTCGGATCAAGTGCATCCACACAACTTGCCTACTATATTTTGTGCCATTAATGCAATCGACACACGGACACCTAATTTCATCATCTACGCCTACATTTGCCGTAGCAAAATCAAGGAATGACTTCACCCCTTGTTGATACTCTTTACTTGTCAACCTATTGTTTATCGTCATCCAACTCTTGTCCATTTTGTCACCTACAACTCCCACAAAGATTAACCGAGGAACAAATGAGAACATGCATTTCAAGTTGAGGTATATTATGTTGTTCCAGTTCATTCACTGTCTGGCTTGTCACATAAATATGTTTTAGGGTGGGACTTTATGGCACGATTTGTTCTAAAACAATGCGTAATTAAGGAAGTTAATTTTAGAACTGACCCGTAATTTTGGACCACTAGATAGCATAACTAGTAGAGCACTAGTACTAGTGGAAGCATATGGTCAATAATAGAATGATATATCAAAAGAATCAAAACCATTTTCATGCCCTCAACAGTGTGTGTGCATGACATGATAAGCATTTTATGGTCACTGAATTGCATTAATAAATTGCATTAATAATGCACTCACATATGTTTAAAAATATACAGTAGAACAGTCAAAAAAAAATTTACACAAACAAAATAGGGATTACGTGGCAGAAGGTGTGGTGGGAAAGCAGGAAAAGAATTGAGCCAAAAAAAGAAGCATATTAATAACAAGGCAATAAAAAAATGAATACATGCATGCATATTAATATTGTGCACGAATATATGCACGAGGAGTCATCTCTTTGTAATGTGCCTATATAGTGTTTTGGACAAAAACAAAATAAAAAAGAAGACAACTTGTGCAATATTGTGGATGTGGGGCATGTATTTTTGTCTCCTCCAGTCACTTCTACTTTTTCATGTTATAGATTTTATATAAAGTGAAGATTGAGATTGAAACCTCTTAAGACTTTCAGTTTAAAAAATAATAACTTCATTACTTAAACAGGACACAATATGTTTTTTGAAATCAAAATCAAAATATATAGAAATTTTTAAATTTAACAGCACACTCATCGGATAGGTGTTGTTGTGTGATGGTTGTGTAGGAGGAGTCAAGATGGCGAGCCCGAACAGTACTGGAACTGGGATCTGATGATCTGATGATCATAAAGACAAAGAAGGAGATACATACAAGAAGAATAGTATAAATGAAGACACAGTACATGTAGACTATGATCCACCCCAGCGTAATTCACCCATTCACAACTAATAACTTAACACATCATCACATGCATGCCCTAGATTTTTTACATCATGCAGCAGATTACTATAATGTCATATGGGGATATATAGCTATAGTACCTATACTATTATATATGTGAAGGGTGGAATTGGTATTGATGTCATAAAATTCCTATTTTTGAAAATAGTGCAGTTATCTTTTTCTATAACTGCACATCTATAAATTTTTATAGAAATTTGTAATTGCACACTTATATGGTGTGCACACCTTATAGTTATTATAATATAAAGCTTATGTTCATTTCATATTTATAATGAAGGACGTTCCATTCTATTATGTAATAGTTAGTTAATTTTTTTTTTTAATTTAAATTAGTTATTATAATATAAAGCTTATGTTCATTTCATATTTATACATACTAGTACTACAAGACATTGCCCTAGTATTTGTAGCAAATTGCTTGATTCATCCCAAGCATGTCCCTACTAAATAATTTCAATCACATCTCAATAACAATGCCCTAATTTCAATTCAATCAATCACATGCCCTAAGTTTTCAATTCAATCACATTTCAATAACAATGCCCATAATTTCAATTCAATCACATGCCCTAAGTTTTCAATTCAATCACATTCAATAACAGTGCCCATAATTTCAATTCAATCACATGCCCTAGGTTTTCAATTCAATCACCTCTGAATAAGAATGCCCTAATTTTTAGCATTTCCCTTAAAATAATTTCTGTGTTTTCACATATATATATATATATATATGTATGTATGTGTGTGTGTGTGTTTAAACAGAGACAGAGGCAATGAGAGTGAAATCGAGAGGGAGATCTGAGAGAGGGAGACAAATGCGAAATGGAGGACATACCTCGAAGGGAGTTTGGGGATGATCCGGCAAGCCTTGCGATGGAGAAAAATGTAGAGAAGAGGCGAGGCGTTAGTGAGATAGAGAGAGCGAGAGAAAGAGGGAAACCGAGGCCTCTATGAGAAGGAGACTAACGATTGAGAGGAGATCTGAGAGATAGAGAGAGGGAGCGAGAGAGAGAGGACATACCTGGGAGGGAGTTCGGGGGATGAACCAGATATTTGCAGTGAGACAGAGCAGAATCAGACGCGGGAGTGCGAGAGTGAGGGAAATGGCTGCTTTGGAAACAAAAGTAAAACAAATAAGTTATTATTGCCGACCAAAATAAAGCTTCGTTGCTAATAAATTTAATATTCCCTCCAAAAATTTTGTGGCACGTTTGGCTACCAAACTATAGTCGCCCAAACAGTAGTATTTCCACGACCAATTTACAATTAGTAGCCAAAAATTTAAATAAATACGAAATAAACAAATTATAAATTTATTTTCCGCGACAAACATCATATTTAGTTGGTGAAAAGTATATTTTTAACGACTAAAACGTAGTTATAACAATGAAGAATTTAATTAAATTTAGTAAATAAATTATGCTTAATTTAAATTAAAATTAAATTAAATTTAACGAAAGGGTTAAATTACGAATACATTTAATTTAAATTTAAAATTAACGAATGAGAATTTAACGAATAAATGCATACAAACAATTTTTGATGAACGAATGAGAATTTAACCACAATATATCTCATCAATAAATGCATACAAACAATTTTTGATTATATCAGATTATATCCAAAGAATTTAACCAGAATTTAACCAGATTATATCCAATTTATATAAATGCATAAAAAGAAAATAAAATATATACATATATACAGTGGGTCCGGTGGATAAGACACTCCTCTATCAGATGTGATGCTCGGGTTCAAGTCTGACAACTGAATGATGCAGTGCCCCCTTCCCCTATAGTTGTTTGTGAGAGTCTTGGTGTAATTAACCCTAATAACAATGAGCAATATACTTACAAAAAAATTAAATGAACAACAACTAAGAAATTAGAATGGAAAGGTAAACTAGCAAGGGAAAAAGAAATGTTACTGTGAAAAGCACACGCTTCTTGGACATCCCTAACAGCAGCTTGTTCAACTATGTTCCTCACAAGAAACCTCTTGATAGCTTTGTCCTAATAAATAAAAAGATCCAAAACTAATATCAACAACAATTTCAATCACTAGCACAGCTGAAAAAATAATCATCCAACTGCTTCAATTAACCTAAATGTAAGTTTCAAACTCACTTGGGTTCTTCTCATCTTCGAACATATCATGGACACATACTCCTCCTTAAAGTAAAAAAGTGAAAACATTATTTTTGATGAAAACTCAAGCTCAAAATAAATCACTAAGCAGGTCCTCAGCAAGGATTTTTTTATTAACATAGAACAAATGACAAATTGAGTTGATGTAGAAATCTGATTATAATTGAGTTGAAGAGTGGTAAGTGAGAGAGAGACAGACAGAGAGACAGAGAGAGAAAGAGATAGAGAGAGACATATAGAAAAATAGAGAGAAACAAGAGATGAGAGAGATATATAGAAAGAGAGCGAGAAGAGATGAACGAGAGAGAGAATAGAAAAATAGAGAGATAGAGAGAAGAGAGATAAGTGAGAGAGACAGAGAGAGAGAAAAGAGAGATGAGCGAGATAGAGAGAAGAGAGATGAGCGAGAGAGACATAGAGAGAAGACAAATGAGAGAGATAGAGAGAAGAAAAATGAACGAAAGACATACAGAAGACGGATAGACAAGCAGGATAGAAAAGAAGGATGATGAGTGAAAGAGAGAAAGAGAAGAGTGGTAGTTGGTGGCATTTGCGGTAGTGGTAAATGTGGTAGAGAAGTTGGGTGGTGAGAGGGAGAGATGAGTGAGAGGCGAATAGAGAAAAGAGATAGAGGCAGAGAAAGAGAAGAGAGATGAGCGAGAAAGAGACAAAGTGGTCGCTAAAAGTGCATTTTCTTGTAGTGGATCGATAAATCGAAAGAGAGCTCAATAAATAAAGAAGACAGATAATTCAAAACTCTTTTCAAAACTTAATTCAAATCAATTTTTTAAATATTTTAAATATTTAAATATTTTTAAAATATTTTAATTTGGTGAGAGACAGAAAAAGGAGAGAGATAGATAGAGAGAGATAGAGTGATGAGCGAGAGAGAGAGAGACAAAGTGGTTGCTAAAAGTGTATTTTCTTATAGTGGATCGATAAATCGAGAAGGAGCTCGATAAATAGAGAAGATGGGAGTAAGAGAGTGAGCAAGGCGAACATAGTGAGGGAGAAATAGACAAATAGACAAGTAGACAGAGAGAGAGAAGATTGATGAGTGGAAGAGAGATAGGTAGAGAGTGATAGATAGAAAAAGAGATAGAGAGATAGATAGAAAAGAGATAGAGAGAGATAGAGGAGAGATAAAAGAGAGAGAGAGAAACAAGAGATGAGCAAGAGATAGACAAAAAGAAAGAGAAATAAGCGAAAAGAGATGAGTGAGAGAGAGACACGAGAAAAGAGAGAGACAGAGAGAAATGGGCCGAGAGAGATAGAAAGATATTTAAATAAAATTCAGTGGGTAAAAAATATATTAAAAGTAACAAAAAAATTCAAATAAAAGTAACAAAAAAATTCAAATAAAAGTAACAAATATATTAAAATGATATTTAAATAAAAATATAAGTAATAAAATTATAAATTATCTTAAATATTTGTCCTTATATTCTTACTGAAAAAAATTCTGAGTCAGCTCAACCTGTTAATTAATTTTTTTTGATGTAATATTTTATTTAATTTCATTATTTAAATTCTGCCACAAAATATTTAAATTTTGTTGATGTTTTATTTTATTTAATTTCATTATTTAATTATTAATATTTTTAAAAATAAATTTAATTAAAATTTTAATTAAAAAATAACATATATTACTTTTTTATTAAAACATTTGCCGACTAACGGATTTGGTAGCCAAATGTATATTTACAGCGACTAAAATCATGTTGTCGCTGAAAATCATGTTTTCCCGACTAAATGTTTAGTCGCTAAACACAAAAATTAATATTTTATTAAAACATTTGCCGACCAACGGATTTGGTAGCCAAATGTGTACCAACGACTAAAAAGAATTTTTGTCATTTGAAAATCATGTTTTCCCGACTAAATTTTTAGTCGCCAAAGACAAAAAATAATTTTTTATTAAAACATTTGCCGACCAACGTATTTGGTAGCCAAATTCATACCTACGGCGACTAAAAAAAATTTTTGTCGCCAATTTCTGCAATTTTTGCCGACTAAATTTATTTTAGTCGCCAATTGTGATATCTTTAGCTACTAAATTTTTTTTAGTCGCCAATAATCAATATTCCCCGACTAAAAATAAGTAGTAGCTAAAAATTTGACTTTTGCCGACTAAATTTATTTTTGGTAGCCAAATCCGTAACTTTTGGTGACTAAATTTGTTTTAGTCGCCAAAAGTGGTCGCTGTAGGTGTCTTTTCCTGTAGTGGGTGTTGAGTGGGGTGACATAAAAAAAAGAAACACAGCTGGCTCTCTGGAGAAGAGAGCATTTTCAATAAAAAAAAAAAATATCAACACACTATACACGGCACACCACACCGCACCACCATCCGAGTCAGCTCCTCCAACCAACGCACTGGCTCAGATGTTGGCTCGCCGCTTCGTCAATATCAGGAACGTCTTCACCGACGAACGACTCTCCATTTCTCTCCCTATTCAATTCTGAAAACATGGTGGTGAATAGTATGCACTTTCATCCCTAAAGCTTCATTATGCAAATGAGAAAGGTAGGTCTGAAGATGAAATAGGGTTATACTGTTTGTCAGATGCTGGTTTGACTGCTTTAGGTGAAGGCTTTACAAAACTTGATAAGTTGAGCCTTCTCTGGTGCTCTAATGTGACAAGTGCAGGCCTAAAATCTATAGCTGAGAAGTGTTGTTCCTTGAGATCTTTGGATTTGCAAGATTGCTGTGTTGGAGATCAAGGTGCAGCTGGTGTTGGGAAGTGTTGTAGGCAACTTGAAGATCTGAATTTGCAATTTTGCAAGGGTTTGACAGATACAGCATTAATTGTGTTAGCCATCGGTTGTGGGAAAACTCTAAAATATGTTGGAGTTACAACTTGTGTAGAATTAACTTATATCTCCTTGGAAGCAATAGGATCTCATTGTAGATCTCTTGAGAAATTGTCATTAGACTCAGAGTTCATCAACAACAAAGGGATCCTTGTTGTGGCAAAAGGATGTCATCTTTTGAAAGTACTGAAGTTGCAATGCATCAATGTTACAGATGAGACACTGCAAGCTGTTGGCATTTTCTGTTTATCATTGGAGTTGTTGGCTCTTTACAGTTTCCAGAGGTTTACTGGCAAGAGTCTTTGTGCTATTGGAGAAGGATGTAATAAGCTAAAAAAAATCATACTTTAAGTGATTGCTATTTCTTAAGTGACAAGGGTTTGGAAGCAGTTGCAGGTGGTTGCTCTGAACTACACATCTTGAAGTCAATGGGTGCCACAATATTGGCACAAGTGGACTGAAATTCGTGGAAACATGAGTGGGGCCTCCATTGAAGATGAGTGCATGGGCGGGATTGGATTGAAGATACTGGATCTTTGCTAGTCGATGAATGGCCGGGAGTTAAAACTTTTATTTTTATTTTGAGTGTTTGTGAGGTTTTGATTTTATTCATTTCCCTCGGATTTGTAATATTTAAAGCACTACTAGAAATATGATTTTTTGCGTCTGTTTTTTTGCGACTGATTATTTATCCGTCGCAAAAAATCACTTTTCCCATCAAAATTCTGTTTTACTTGACCCCTAAAATCGTGTTCTTAACTGGAAAAAAAAAGCCCCCAAATTGTGTAAAACTTGCCCTATCCCCTTTCACTCTTATTTCCCAACTCTCTCTCTCTCTCTCTCTCAAAATCTCACAAATCATACTGTTAATCTCTCAAATTCTCCTCTCTCACTCGACTCTCCACTCTCTCTTGTTCGAATCTCATTGCCCACTCTCCACTCTCTCTCGCTCGACTCTCACTTGGATGAAGATATGAAGATTTTGATCGATTGTTGATGAAGATTTGAAGATTTCGATCTGCTGTTGATGAAGATTTGGATCGATTCATAATCAGTAAGCCTGATTTTTATGTATGAATCCAACTTGCTATCTCTGTAATCCCTATATCTTTCTTTCAGCTCCCAAATTCTCTTCGACTCATAGCTTTGTTCGATTTCGAAGATCAACATCAACGGTAACAACATGAATTTTTTCCAATTCAGTTTATTTTTATCAATGCGATGTAGATTCTGATTTCGAAACATCTTTTTGATTCGAAGATTCATTTTATTTTTTTATTTTTTTAAATTATTAAATCTTGATTTGCTTTGGCTTTGAAACTTGATCTGAAATTTCTCTAGATTGTTTGCTAAATTTCTTTTAGTTTTTGAACCTCTTGTTTGTATAATTTCAAACTTTTAGTATTATGCTTTTATGTTTGTTTGGCTAGAAAGCTGAAGCTGACCTCAATTGAGGTAATATATATATATATATATATATTTGTTTTCCTGTGTCTATGTTACATTTTCTTAGCAACCAAACAGAGCATAATTTGGTTAATCTTTGAATGATTTTTCTAGTTTATAATTTTGTTGTTCTGCTTTGAATTCTTCTTTGTTACATGTTTTAGTCGTACTTGATTTCTATATTGCTCTGTTTAATTTTGATTTCAAGCTCTCTCTGCAGTTTTCAATTTCAATTTAGTTTGACGAAGCTCTAACGTAATTTAGATCTTGAATTAAACGATGAATTACTTGCTACTGATATCTTTCTCTCTCGTTTTTGAATTTGAATTCGATTCATATAGCTAAATGCATAGAGTATTGAATATTAGTATGCTGAGGCAATACACGAATATTTTAAATTTTTTTAATTTGTTCATTAGTTTTTTAGCGGGATCCTTATTGGCTTGTATCTTATTTTAGTTGATACATTCATGAGGGCTTTACACACTCTTCTTTGTCCTTCCTCTACGCTCAGTAGGCCGAATTTTGATTTGGATCAATTTCTTCGACTAGGTAAAATTTACTGCTATAGTTCGATTTGGTCTCAAATTAATATTTAGTTCGATTTATTTCTTTTTGCATCCATTCATGTGAATAAGCAATAATAATAATAATAATAATGAGTAGAACTGACGAGACGCTGTAGGCATGCTAATATTTAGTTCGATTTATTTCTTAAGTCTTTTTCTCAGATTTGTCATGTTTCTGTGCGTAGTTTTGGATACTGCAGCAGGAGTTTGGTGTGATACAAAGTTTGTTGTTACCACTCCCAGGACAGGCAGATATAGTGTTGATGCTGCTGGTGGAGATGCTGCTGGTGAACTGATGAGACGCTATAGGCATGCTAGCGCTGCTATTGGTGACCTGATATTTATCTATGGTGGTCTACGTGGTGGTAAGACGTCACAACAGAACACTCAATTTTTTTCCCTTTGTATTTAGTTCTAGACTTTAAGCTGACTAGTACCTTCTAGTATTGTACATCGTTTTGCATTCTGATGCCCAGCGTAATATGGGTCTGTCCTGATTTGCATTGTCGTAACACAATATTCGTCTACTCTGAGTTGCTTGTAGTAAATTGGTTGAGCCTTTCAAAGTGCTTGCATAACTTGAAACTACGGATAATGTAGATTCATTTAGAGGAAAATGAAGACTCTTCTTCTGTGAAGTTGATGTCTATGATGCTCAATGGATGGTTCATCCTTTTTGTGAAAATGTTCTATTTGATTCCCTCAAATCTTTAGTCTTATTGTCGTGGCACAAATTTCAATATAAAATTTGCATTGTTGCATGTTATTTATCATTGCATTGAGTTTTTGATAAAATGGTTTACTGAGTAATAGTTTTTGATAGAATGGTTTACCTATGTAATCTGGAGGCATGCTAAAAGATCAATGATGGCTCCTATTAGAGGATTAATGTTAATATGTACTAATGTTAGCAGCACTATTTTAGCTTAAACAACTAGCATTGAAGAAGAGTATCCCAAAATAATTTTAGCTTCACTCTAGATGTTTCTCAAGGAAGTTACTTTGTAATGGGATTGTTGAATAAGTTGTACAAGAAGTGGAAGGACCTGCTTATCTTCTTTGGTTAAGTAAATTATATGATAGTTTATTTGAGAGAGGAAATATTTTCTACTCATTTAAATTTGGGAAAAAAGAAAAGAAAAGGAAAAAGGACACATTGATAATTGGTCACGGATGTGTGATCAAGTGGCATAACAACAGTTTGAGGAAAGAGGCATGTAGTTTTAGTTACTGAAAACTTACATTAAGATCTAAGGGTGAGCATTCCTCACTTCATTAAAATACCTTGAATAAATTTTTTAATTAGGACTCATTAATAGTTCATCCATAACTTCGTACAATGATGATAGGCATGCTATTTTATGGTTTATTGGTTTAACTAAAAATATGGTCCTATATAGAACATATGGTGGGAATTCTGTTGCTGAAATTGACTGTATAAGGAGTTATTAAATTGTTATGTTCCCAGTTTAAACAAGGTATTGGAAGATTTGATGACATCTAAGGAGTTTTCATTGTTATACTTCTAATGGTCGTGCATTCATGTCCTACCCAAGCAACTCCTATTTCATCCTAGAAACCAAATATTTTGAAGTTAATTTCCTATATATGATTAGCATGTTATGTTGACCAATTTTTCAGTTGATTCTAAAGCAGTACTTTGCATTTGATATGTTTGTCCTATAAGGGTTTTACTTGATGACCTACTAGTTGCTGAAAATCTGTCATTGTTGAGACAACCATCTTTGCTTCACATCTTTGAATCGCAATCTTGCATCCAATGTCTGACGGAAGGTTACCTGGAAGATATGTGTTTGCTGATGAAAGAACCAGGCAAACGATTCCTGATGCAGTTTCTAATGGTTCAATTGTGCTGGCAAGTCCTATAGCTTCTCCCATAAATGGTGATATGTACACTGATATCAACACTGAAAATGCGATGCTCTAGGGTAGCCGGTATGCTTGTAGTAGCATATCTACATTGCTTTCATTTATGTGTAGTTTTTAGCATGGTAGTATTTTAACTTTGGTCTTCTCTGTCCTGATTTGAAAGCGTTAGTATTATTTTTTTAATATTAGTTATGAACAATTAGTTATTTTTCTGAAAGCATTAGTATTCTTCCTATTATTTTCTTGTTTTTCTAAGAGTTGCAAGTATGTGATACCCTCTTTTTAAAATGTCATGTATGAGAAATTCTTTCAAGGGTCTTTATTTGATATGAATATTTTTTGGGTTCATTCCATTTGTTATGATTTACATGCAACATTTATAAAATTTTCAGGTACCAATAATAGCAATGGTTATGGGTGAAAGGGGTTTGATGGCAAGGATGCTTTGTCCCAAATTTGGGTGATATCTTACTTTTGGTACCCTTAATTGAGGTAGTATCAGCACCTGGGCAACCAACAATTGATGATTTGGTGAACTTGTACAATCTCAGACAGATAGGACCTGATACAAAAGTATTTGGCATTATCAGGAAGCCTGTTGGCCACAGCAAGTCACCTATTTTATACAATGAAGCATTCAAAGAGGTTGGCTTTAATGGAGTTGAACTTTCTCCAGACTTATTCATCTACAGATTTTGCTAGGTTCAGGTTCAGTATTAAGATTTGATAATAGTAGTATAATATAATATTTGAATTGTTACTCGTTCATGGTTTGGCTTATGTTTTTGCAAATTTTGTTGAGGGAATAGTTGATACGATCGAGTGAGTGATGTTGGGAGCAAAGATTATATTGCTCTTTTTTCTTCTTTTTTTTTTCTTTTTTCTTTTTTTTGAAGACTTGAATTTTTTAGTACAGTGTATTTAAGGATGGTTAATGGATAATGTCTATTATAAATTTAATTAATTTGTTAATTTTGTTATTTTTCATTAACAAAAAATTGTTTGGTGCTTGTAATTAATTTTTTTGTTGTAGCAAACTCGTATATGATTTTTTTTTTAATAAATAATTATTTGCGACAGTAAAACAATGGTTGTTAAAGAATGTTTTTTTATTTTTTTATTTTTTTTCGCGACGGCAAAATAGCTGTCGCAAAAAGTAGTTTAGACGGTCGCAAATAATTTGCGACCGTTGCCTTGCCATCGCAAAAAGTATTTGCCACCCCCACATTTGCGTCCCCCATTTGCGGTCGCATAAGCCGTCGCAAAAAGTTTTGTGCGACTGTATTTTTATTATTTGCGACGGCTTGTGACGGTCACAAAAAATGTCTTTTTTAGTAGTGAAGTGTTGTAATAATCCCCTACCCCGCTTCTTTCTATCCCATTCTTTAATCGTTTTCCCTAACTGTACATATGTATATATCTAACATGCCATGCATATCCATGCTTTGCATCCATGATTCATGCCTAGATCCGGCTAAATTTGTATCTTTGTGCATTAATTGATTCTTATATTATTTTGTGTGCTATCGCGAGTGTTGTAATGTTTCACATGTCATGTTTTAGAAGCCGGACCTTTAGAAGCATTCTTGTGTATGAATTGCATTAGGATTTGTATATAGGATCATGTATATTGTACTAACTTTGTTTTGTAGCTTGTTCGCGGGACGTCGGTAAATATGTGAGTTTTTATGCTTTAGCATCCCGCTTGTACATAATTTTCTTATTATGTTTAGCATCTTACCATGAGGCTAATTGCTCAAATGATAAACTGTTTGAATGCCTGTGGATGAAGGCTTGTTGCTTGAATTGGAATGATTCAACGAATGTAGTGGCAAATTCACAAACATTAAGCCCACTTTGTAGTGGCAAATTCACAAACTTTAAACCCACTTTGTTAAGTAGCAAATTCAAACTCTTTTCAAAAAATAAACATGAAGTTGATTGTTCCAATTTGAGCAAACTAGTCTATACTTGTATGCTTCACATAGTAAATTTTAGGATTTATTAAATAATCAAAACATGAACATATAAAGAAAATAAAATTCATATCATGGTTTAACAGAGGCTGATCTTTGATCGGGTGAGCGGGGGTGCTCATTATTGACCTTCCCCTCTTATACCTAAGGTTCTGAGCCAAGCATCTTTGGTTACAACGAACAGTGGCCTTGGCACGAGTCATGGGTTTCCTAATTTCCCAAAATATTAGGTGGCGACTCTGAGATCTGATGACGGAGTCCATTTTTGACAAAATTGCAATAAAATGGATTTTCACTAAAAGTTTCCAAATCTGGACTCTCATGTACATTTCACATTGCACTCGTGAGACTAGATCAAAGAGATCTCGAGAGTCCGAATTGTTTAACACGCGCGGGTACTCCCCGGGCATGTTACAGTTTCTGGCGACTCTGTTAGGGAGTTTATGAAACCTTAACTCGAATTCCATGATATGACTTTTATTTTCATGGAATTCGATGGGGAGTTTATGCATGTTTATTACATTGCATGCATTGGTGCACTTAAAGTTCCTGTGTTGCCCAGATACTGGTGGGAGCACAGGTACACTTTTTGTGACACTACACCTATCTCTACGTTACTTTGGATGCCTTGTGTTATAATCTTTTGAGATCTGAAGGTTCTCAGACTTTGAAGAGAGGCTATATTGACTCTTCTAATTTCCTAAGATCTTCATTGGTTATGACCCAAGGGACTCTTTGGTAACGTCTCCTTGACTTCAACCCTAGAGTAGAGCCAACCTTGTACATACAATGAGCTATAGTACTTTTCAAAATTAGGACAGGATGCTCTCTCATTTCTAGGATGTATGATACCGCTTGTTTGAATAGTGAACCCTAGATCATTTCAAAAGCATAGGACAAGATAACCCTACCCTCCATGGGGGTGTTTGTTCTCTTTCCTACTATGTGTTATGTGCGATGTATTGGATCTATACAGGGGTTCTCAAATTCGAATGAGTGGTTCAGGCATTTCAGTTTGTTGGGTTCAGTGTGTTTTTAGTGAGGGTATAATTGGAAGTTCCATTTTGTTTCTGTAATTAGGGAGTGACCACATGTTGATTGCACGAGCTTTATTTTGAATGTTGTGGCTAGCCCACACTTTGACTAGCAAATTGAGAATAGTTTTATTCTGAATTCTGAATTGAGTATTGAGTCTAAGTTTGATTCCACCAAGTATGTAGAGTTGGGATTCAGTCTAGTGAGTCGAAGTCTGTTGATTTCGAGAGTGCTAAAACTAGACATTTATGTCCTGTCTAGGTCTTCTTTGTCATTTTCTTTTGAGTCTGTTGTCATTGCTGAGTCATAGTCTCTTTTCAATAAACAAAAAAAAAAAAACATAAAACAAAATGCCATAGAGTCTGCCTACTTCTCTATGTTTTTATTTTCATCACATTGACCAAAGTTTTTCAAAACTATTTCCAAAACTCTGATAAAAAAACAAAGAGGAAGAATTTCCTCAGGATTTGCAAATTTTGATCAACTGAGAGGAACAGAGGTGTGTTAAGACTTTAATGAATAAAATCATGTTTGTTATTGTGGGTACTGAGAAGGATCCTGGCTTGGTCCAAATTGGTTCTATCTTGTCTTCGTAAGAGTATGAGTGATTAGTCACTTTATGAAAAGATTTCAAAAACTGTTTTTGCATGGTCCTACGAAGACATGCCTGGAATTGATTATATAGCATAGGATCCCTCTTGACTCGAGGTCCGACCTCCTTAGCTCTTAGCTTTTAAACCATGATTCGAAGTATTCAATGATCAATCAAAGTGTAAGGCTTGCGTAACCGAATTGGAAATAGCCCTTGAACTAGGGGCCATGATGTGATTCAAATGGAGGTAGGCCTTCAACTAGGGACAATAAGGTCGAATATGATTCAGATTTGAAATAGCCCTTGAACTAGGGGCAAAAGTGTGAGGCTTGCATAGCTAAAATCGAGGCAGCCCTTGAACTACGGGCAATAAGGTACCACCCTTGAGAGGCTCGCTGGGCTGAAAACTTGAAAGGGCGACCCAGGCAAAAGTTAGAGCACAATAAATAAATAAAAAGAAAAATGAAAAACTCGCAAGGTTGAAAACCCGAAAGGACGGCTTTGACAAAAGTTAGAGCGTAAAAGAAGAGTGTCAATACCCGAGTGAACCTTAGCAAGAACTATATAGGGCCTATGATTCAGATTGAAAACAGCCCTTTAACTAGGGGCAAGAAGATCGGACGTGATTTAGATTTGAAATAGCCCTTGAACTAGGGGCAAAAGGTTGGATGTGATCAAAAAGTTAAAACTGAATCGTTTCCCAATGAAGACCGCCCAAAAAGGCAAAACCCAGAATTTGAGAGAAAAATGACAATTGAGTTCCTATCCACTACACTAGGGGCAAATTCAGACCCAATTAGCCTAGTCCCTACATCATCATATCTACTGGTCAAGTGTAGCAGTTGTTCTTATAGATGGCCTAGAGATTTCACACCCAATCAACATGGACAAGTTAGAATGAAAGTAACCCTTGAGAGGCTCGCTGGGCTGAAAACTGGGAAGGGCGACCCAAACAAAAGTTAGAGCAAAAAAACAAAAAAATAGAAACTCAAAAGAAATTAAAAAAAATGAAATGAACAAAATGAAAAAAAAAATAAAAATAAATAAATAAATGAAAAGCTCGCAAGGTTGAAAACTCGAAAGGGCGGCTTTGGCAAAAGTTAAAGCACAAAAGGAGAGTGTCAATACCCGAGTGAACCTTAGCCGGAACTACGATGGCCTGATTCCTATCTGGAGGATACGTAGGTAGCTTCATCTTGAAGTTCGGCCCCAATAATTTTTGTTAACTCATTCATTTCGTCCATGTTTGATTGGTGTATCTTTAGTCAATTTGGTTGTCCTATCCGTGTTTGATTATTGTATCTTCGTTCTGCTCAGTTCAGTTGGTTTGATTCAACTCGGTTCAGTTCGGTTCAGTTCGCCGGTTCGGTTTGGTCCAGTTCCGCTCAACTTCATTCGATTCGGATCGGCTTGGTTCGGTTATCACCATTGATTATCTGGTTCGGAGCTATGCATCCCAATGGTTGATTCCATGTTGGTTGGGTAGTGGCCATTTGCAAAAATAGGTTTGATTATTTTGAATGAAGTTGACTGATTTTCTTGAAATTATTCCATTTTTGCAAAATCAGACCATTCTTTGGACTTAAAAAAAAGGAAAATTTTCAGTGCTCACAACTTAGCTTGCATGATTTCAAAACAGAAAATGGAATAAGTATGCTAATCCAACTCTCATGTTGATCAAAACATTTTTACAAAAAAATCAAGAAAAAAAAAAAATCAAGGCAATGAATTATGGGCATAGTTGAGTCAGTGATTCTATCTTTACCTAGTTAGTGTATTCATACCCGTCAAGGTATTCATACCAGTCAGTGTATATAAGTGTGTTCCTTTCATACCAGTTAATGTATTTATACCAGTTAGTGTATTCATACCAGTCAGTGTATATAAGTGTGTTTGGATTGTTTTACTTTGTTTTTCTTGCGTTGAGTCAGTTTTGTTTTTGTTTGAAGTCAATATGGAATCAATGTCCAATTCAGAGTTCAAATTCAATCATTCTCAAATTCGATCAAACAAAATTGTTTTCAACTTAGATTGATGTGCTAGTTACACCATTGATGTGCAAACACGAATTTTTTTTTTTTTTACTATAGTCAGGGGAGGACATCCCCGATTATAGAGACCAAAAAAAAAAAAAAAAAACAAGCCCAGAAAATACAAACAAAAAAAAGAAAAGAAAAGAAAAAAACAACAACAACAACAATGTCCAGAAAAAGAGAAGAAAAAAAAAAAAAGGAAAAGATCTTTTTCTTTTTTCTTCTCCGGTGACGGCCACGCACCGACTTCACTTACTGGGCTCTTCCGCCGAGCTCTTCCTCTTTTTATCGTCGACCTTTGAAGGCCCTGCCCCAGTACTTTCGCCAAGAGCTGTCCCAGTGCTTCTGCCGAGAGAGTTAACTCCTCGCTGACTCTTAAAGGCGAAGTAAGAAGGCACTCTAAATCGAGCCATGGAGGTGGCCTGCCATTTCAGCTCCTTGTTCTCGGCCTTCAGTGCACAAATCTCTGCTCGCGCATCTTTGTACATGCGCTGGAGCAGGGAGAGTTGGGCGTTGACCTGGTGTACTTCACTCGTCCTGGTCTGCAGTTAGTGAGACAAGTTAGTGACCGCCGCCACTGTCTCCATACAGGACCTCAATGTAAAGTGGTTGGCTTCTATGTCGGATTGAGCGGCTATTATTTGCTCAATCGACAACACAGGAAGGTTAGAAAGAGAAGCAGCAGGGGCACTCGGTCCAGCAGAGCTTATGGGATCGTTCAGGTCCGGAAAGAGAGTGAGGGGACGGGACGAGAAAGCCATGGATGTGGTGAGAGGTGTAAAAAAAAAGAGACTTAGAGAAAAATAGCAGAGTGTAGACTGAGAGCAAACTAAGTTTTGGGTAGCCTTTCTCCTTTACTCAGTCTCTCTTTGTTCTGTCAGAACTCTCTCGACGAAGAAGAGGATGGGAGAGTGTTGAAGAAAAAATAGAAAAGAATGAAGAAGAAGACGGAGAAGACTGATTAAGAAGAAGGCTGAAGAGAAGAAGACAAAGAAGGAGAGAGCCGAGGTGAGCGTCATTTGAGGCCTACTTTTGTCGGCCAGTGACGCAAAAGTAGGCTACGTGTCAGATGTGGTTATCAAAAAAGAGAGAGACGCGGGAAAGTTGTGTATGCATGTATGTATATATATTGTATAACTATGTAATATAGATCTTTGTTTGAACATTTGGTCACAAGAGTGGCTTGGGTTCAGTGGTGTGGCTCAGTGGTTGATGGCTGAAAGGCTGAGCCTGAGGTCAAGGGTTCGAACCCCATAACAAATGTTTCTTTTGTTTTGTTTTGGTTTTGTGTATATGTCTCATATCTATGTATATATATTTGTTTGAACATTTGGTCATAAGAGTGACTTGGGTTAAGTGGTTTGGCTCAGTGGTTGAGGGACCAAGGGACAAACTTGAAGTCAGGGGTTCAAAACCCCGTATCCCGTGTCCATCCATCTTGTGATTTTTCTTTCTTTTTTGCGTGTTTTGCGTACGTGTGCCGACGTTAGCAAACGGAATATGCCTTCTCAGTAATGACATCTTCCCGCTGACGGCTGCAAACAGAATATTCCCCACCTGTGTATATCTCCGTATATGTCTGTGTCATATATACCTGTATATATTCATATATATCTGTGCATATATATATATCGTATATATTTGTGTATATATACCGTATATATCTATGCATATATACCGTATATATCTGTATATATATCTGTATCTGTCTGTGTATCTATACCGTATATATATATATATATATGTGTATCTATACCGTATATATCTATGCATATATCCATATCTGTTGGTGTATATACCATATATATCTGTGCATATATCCGTATCTGTCTGTGTATATATACCGTATATATCTGTGTATATATCTGTCTCTGTCTATGTATATGTCTATATATGAATATATGTATACCTTATGTACATATCTGTGTATATTTTGTTTATATACACGATGACACCCGCACCGTGCATCTATCGCACGATCACATCCGCATCGTGTATCTATTGCACGATCACATCTGCACCATGTATCTATCGCACGATCATAACCATATTGTGCATCTATCGCACAATGAAGCACCTACCGCACAATTTTAATTCCATCGTACTATCTTGTGCAATTTCAATTCAATTGCGCTATCTTACGCATCGCACTAGCTTGTGCACTCCCGTGGTCTAGGAGACCTTAAATCCTCTAAAGGTGCAATTCCTTTGGTGTTTGTCGTGCCCGAACGACTTCAATCAGTCTGATATAGCCACCTGACTATGTTTGTAATGAGTTCCTAGGAGATCAACTGAGACGGTGGAAACTAGAGTTCGAATAGCGATGCCTAGAATGCAAAAGGTTCAGGATTTCCAAGATTAAAGTCTGGTTTAAATACTCAGAGGTGTATCCTCGCTTGAAATCTATATGGCAGCCCCATAGGTAGAGGTAGCTTGTATGCGCCTCAATTCTGGATACTGAACTAACCTAGTATGTCACCCCATTGGAGAATAGGGAAAGTTGTGAGTATGATTAGGAAGAAAAGCGGCATCCGTGGTTTCTACATGTAGAGGTTAACCCTTGTCGTATTTAAGGGCCATTTAACTGTGAGTTGAAGGTAAGAGTTCGAAGAACAAAAGAGGGAGATCCCTGTCAGAGTAGAGCGGTTCATCGCCACTCGCCCCATGATGTGCTTTCTAAAGCGCCGGTTTAGCTTGGATGTGTATGCTTGTATACATGTTTGGCTGTGTTTGCAATGAGTTCCTAGGAGACCAACTACAACGGTGGAAACTAGAGTTCGAATGGCGATGCCTAGAACGCAAAAGGTTTGGAATTTCCTAGACTAAAGTCTGGTTTAAATACCCAGGGGTGTATCCTCGGCTTGAAATCTGTATGGCAGCCCCATAGGTTGAGGTAGCATGTATGCGCCTCAATTCTGGATACTAAATCAACCCAGTCTGTCACCCCGTTGGAGAATAGGGAAAGTTGTGAATATGATCAGGAAGAAAAGGGGCATCTGTGACTTCTACATGTAGAGATTACCCCTTGTCAGCGAGAAATCATTCTACCATTTTTTCCACTCGCATGAGACACGTTTGGACTTCAAATTTACCTTTGCTCCTTTTACGTGAAACGAGTTAAGATGTTGCGTTCATCCAATTAAAACCTTCCCCCTCTCCGTATGAGATACGGTAATTAGGTACGTCTGTTGGTTATACCATCTTTCCTCCTTTCGCGTGAAACGCATTGGGATTGCAAGTTCACCCAGTTAAAACCTTCTCTCTCTTCGTATAAAATACGTTAAGATACGTCTGTTGGTTACACCATTATTTTTCTCCTCTATTAAAACCTTCCCTCTCTCTGTATGAAATACGTTGAGATACGTCTGTTGGTTACACCATTGTTTTGCTCCTCGGTTAAAACCTTCCCTCTCTCCGTATGAAATACGTTGAGATACGTCTATTGGTTACACTATTGTTATTCACCCGATTAAAACCTTCACTCTCTCCGTATGAAATACGTTGAGCTACGTCTATTGGTTACACCACTATTCCTCCACTCGCGTGAGATGCGTTTGGATCTTATGTTGAAATGCATTTGGATCTCAAGTTCACTATTTCTCCTCTTGCGTGAAACACGTTCAGATCTCAAGTTCACTATTCTTCCACTCACGTAAGACGCGTTTGGATCTCAAGTTCACTTTCCTCTTCTTGCATGAGACGCTTTGGATCTCGAGTTCACCCTCTCTTTGCACTTGTACGGTATGTACATTTGTATGCAATGCATCCCCTTTACATTTGTGCGGTATGCACATTTTTATGCGATGCACCCCCTTTGCATTTGTACGGTATGTATATTTGTATGCGATGCAACCCCCTTTGCATTTGTGCGGTATGCACATTTGTATGCGATGCACCCCCTTTACATTTGTGCAGTATGCACATTTGTATGCGATGCAACCCCCTTTGCATTTGTACGGTATGTACATTTGTATGCGATGCAACCCCTTTTGCATTTGTACGGTATGCACATTTGTATGCGATGCAACCCCCTTTGCACTTGTACGGTATGTACATTTGTATGCGATGCACCCCCTTTGCACTTGTACAGTATGTACATATGTATGCGATGCACTATTCCTCCTCTTACGTGAGAAGCGTTAGGATTGCAAATCAGTTAAAAACAGCAGGTGAGCCTGTCTGTTTACACCACCACTCCTCCTTTCGCGTGAGACGCGTTAGGTTGTTGATTTACCCGGTTAAAAAACAACAGATGAGTCTGTCTGTTTACACCACCCCTCCTCATTTCGCATGAGACGCGTTAGGTTGTTGATTTACTCGGTTAAAAACATTAGGTGCGCCTGCTGTTCACATCATCTTTCCTCCTTTCGCGTGAGACACGTTAGGTTGTTGATTTACTCGGCTTCGCGTAGCGTATAAGTCTAGTTCCCAAAATCTTCTTGCATGACATTTTTCATATTGCCCCTAAACTACGCTGGTTTGATTCCTTGCAAAGGGATACGTATGCAACCTTCTAGTTCAACCACTTGCATTGCATCTTGTTTGTTTGCCCAAGTATTACGGCCTTATCAAAAAGGTCGTCTTCGGGCTTTGACATTCACTCATGTCATGAAATGACTTCGAGTTCTGTCAAAGAGGGGCAACTGTAGACACCTCATTTTGACCGGCCCTAAGACTTGGGCACTTTCTTTGGCCCACCCGTTGATAAAAATTGGAATATGCCATTTTCTGAATTTCTCAGCCGAAAAATCGGATTGAAACTTTAATCCCAAACCTCACCGATTTTGGCCATCATTAATATCTTATTAATTTGTAGTATTTTATAATTTTATGTTTTTTTTAAATTTATGTGTGTGTACATTTGTTTTAGGTGTGTTTTATATAAATTGATAAATATTTGATTAAAAAAAAAAGAAAATAATAAAACAAAAAAAAAAGAAAAAGAAAAGAGTCAAAATAATGGGAGGTGGGCACAAATTGTTATGATTGGGCTGGTAAAGAAATATAAAAAAGAGGGAGTAGATGGTGCTCTAATGAAAGGGGAAACACAGGTGTAAAACAAATAAAAAAGAGAAAAAAGTTGGGGGTGGGGTTTAACAGGATATTGTATTTCAATGGAGATCATGGGGTCTTGAGTGGGGTGATATAAAAAAAAAAAAAAAAAAAAAGAAACACAGCTGGCTCTCTAGAGAAGAGAAAGCATTTTCTATAAAAAAAATATATATATACAACACACTATACACGGCACACCACACCGTACCACCATCTGAGTCAGCTCCTCCAACCGACGCACTGGCTCAGATGCTGGCTCACTGCTTCGTCAATATCAGGAATGTCTTCACGGACGAACGACTCTCCATTTCTCTCCCCGTTCAATTCCGAAAACATGGTGGTGAATAGTATGCACTTTCATCCCTGAAGCTTCATTATGCGAATGAGAAAGGTGGGTCTGAAGATGAAATGGGGTTATACTGTTTGTCAGATGCTGGTTTGACTGCTTTAGGTGAAGGCTTTACAAAACTTGATAAGTTGAGCCTTCTCTGGTGCTCTAATGTGACAAGTGCAAGCCTAAAATCTATAGCTGAGAAGTGTTGTTCCTTGAGATCTTTGGATTTACAGGATTACTATGTTGGAGATCAAGGTGCAGCTGTTGTTGGGAAGTGTTATACGCAACTTGAAGATCTGAATTTGCGATTTTACAGGGGTCTGACAGATACAGGGTTAATTGTGTTAGCCATCGGTTGTGGGAAAACTCTAAAATCTGTTGGAGTTGCAGCTTGTGCAAAATTAACTAATATCTCCTTGGAAGCAATAGGATCTCATTGTAGATCTCTTGAGAAATTGTCATTAGACTCAGAGTTCATCAACAACAAAGGGATCCTTGTTGTGGCAAAAGGATGCCGTCTTTTGAAAGTACTGAAGTTACAATGCATCAATGTTACAGATGAGGCACTGCAAGCTATTGGCATTTTCTGTTTATCATTGGAGTTGTTGGCTCTTTACAATTTCCAGAGGTTTACTGGCAAGAGTCTTTGTGCTATTGGAGAAGGATGTAAGAAGCTAAAAAAAATCTTACTTTAAGTGATTGCTATTGCTTAAGCAGTTGCAGCTGGTTGCTCTAAACTACACATCTTGAAGTCAATGGGTGCCACAATATTGGCACAAGTGGACTAAAATTCATGGGAACATAAGTGGGGCCTCCATTGAAGATAAGTACATAGGCGAGATTGGATTGAAGACACTGGATCTTTGCTAGTCGATGAATGGCCGGGAGTTAAAACTTTTATTTTTATTTTGAGTGTTTGTGAGGTTTTGATTTTATTCATTTCCCTCGGATTTGTAATATTTAAAGTGTTGTAATAATCCCCTGCCCCGCTTCTTTCTATCCCATTCTTTAATCGCTTTCCCTAACTGTACATATGTATATATCTGACATGCCATGCATATCCATGCTTTGCATCCATGATTCATGCCTAGATCCGGCTAAATTTGCATCTTTGTACCTTAATTGATTCTTATATGATTTTGTGTGCTATCACGAGTGTTGCAATGTTTCACATGTCATATTTTAGAAGCCGGATTTTTAGAAGCATTCTTGTGTATGAATTGCATTAGGATTTGTATATAAGATTATACATATTTTACTAACTTTGTTTTGTAGCTGGTTCGCGGGACGTCGATAAATATGAGAGTTTTTATGCTTTAGCGTCCCGCTTGTACATAATTTTCTTATTATGTTTAGCATCTTACCATGAGGCTAATTGCTCAAATGATAAACTGTTTGAATGCCTGTGGATGAAGGCTTGTTACTTGAATTGGAATGATTCAACGAATGTACGTTTTAAGCCTACTTTGTAGTGGCAAATTCACAAACTTCAAGCCCACTTTGTTAAGTGGCAAATTCAAACCCTTTTCGAAAAACAAACATGAAGTTGAATTGTTCCAATTTGAGCAAACTAGTCCATACTTGTATGATTCACATAGTAAATTTTAGGATTTATTAAATAATCAGAACATGAATATATAAAGAAAACAAAATTCATATCATGGTTTAACAGAGGCCGATCTTTGATCGAGTGAGTAGGGGTGCTCATTATTGACCTTCTCCTCTCATACCTAAGGTTCCGAGCCAAGCATCTTTGGTTACGACGAACAGTGGCTTTAGCACGAGTCATGGGTTTCCTAATTTCTCAAAATATTAGGTGGCAACTCTGAGATCTGATGACGCAGTCCATTTTTGACAAAATTGCAATAAAATGGATTTTCACTAAAAGTTGCCAAATCTGGACTCTCGTCTACGTTTCACATTGCACTCGTGAAACTAGATCAAAGAGATCTCGGGAGTCCGAACTATTTAACGCGCGCAGGTACTCCCCGGGCATGTTACAATAGCCCTATCTTTCCCAACAATACCCTTAATCCTTTCAAAATGATCCCAAGCTTTTGATGTTGTTCTCTCACTACTACTAGTTTTGGCCAGGGGTAGTTTGGGAGGGAAAGCATTAGATTGGGTAGAGGGGTCAATAGAAGATAATTCGGGCTCAACATTAGGACTCACAAAAAATGTTTCTTCACTTGGAGGATCTATAACCAAAAGATTATCAAATAAATTGCCAACAACCAATAAAAAATCATTCAAAATATGCTTTTCAAATCCATGCTCTTTTTAAACAAACTACCATCAGACTCTATATTGTTATTTGATAACCAAACCAAGCATATAAAGTGGTATTTGCAGAAGCTTGGGCATGCAGATTGTTATTTTATGCTTTGTTTCTTCTTTCCTTTTTCTTTGATATTCAAATTGATGCCTCTCCTTTTTTTTGTTTGTACCTTAATGCCTTTGTCATTGTCACTTTGTGTAGGTTTGAACAACATGTTAAATGGCATATGAAGATAAAATCAGATTGTGCTGTGTGTGTGTATTTTCTCTTTCTGTTGAACCAAGCATGGAGGCAACAACCTTTATGGGTAAAAAAAACTCTAGCAAATGCTTTCATGCTTTGAATGTGCTCTTTCCTAAAAAGAATGAAGGCACATATCTATTTTAAACTTACATGCATAACTGGAAATTTGGTTGTCAAACCAGACTATGCTGACAAAACATTTATAACTAATGAAGAGGCAATAGACATGTTTAGATAAACTTAAAATCATTCAAAATAGATATTGATAAGTGTTTGGACTATTTGAAGGATCAGTAAGTCACAAAAATAGAAAACAACAAACAAATATGAATTGTAAATTACAGAACAAATTAATTTCCTCAAAAATGAATGTGTATTCCAAATTTCATTTTTACAGAAACTACCATCAGAGATCTCAAAACAGATTAATAACAAGTCAGAGAACAGATTAATCTAATATTTTTTTTCAATTCCAGCCACATTTTATCAGGGAACAGATTAATAACAAGTCCAATATACAGTGTAATAACAAGTCCAATATAGAACAGATTAATCTAATTTTTTTTCACTCGTGGATGCAAATTAATCTAATATTTTTTCTATGAAGTCCCTCACAAAATCCATTGCAGATAACAAGAAAAATAAACCAAACCTCTGTTGTTTTCTTTCTGTAAGCTTCTTTTCTCTGTGTGTAGAACCCTCACACTGTGAATCTAACCACCTCTCTAGTTTTAAAACTAGAACAAAACAAAAAAAAATAACATATTAGACTCTAAAATAGAGGTTTTCGAACCAGAAAAAAAAAAAAGATTACAGATTGAGGAGAAGAAGATGAAAGAATAAGACAAAATAGAGGTTTTCATCTTCAAACTGGAACAAAACAAAAAAACAAATAAAAAAATTATAAAAAAAAAACAGAACATATTAGAATCAGATTGCCAATCACCTTTCTTTTTCGAACTGGAAGAAAACAGAACAGCTTGAGGAGAAGAAGAGGAAAACAAAGGAGAAAAGACGAAGAGAAGAAGAGGAAAGAATAAGAGAAGAGAATATCTCACCTCGATTGCCGATCGTTGATCGCCTTTCAATGTAGATCGTCGCTCGCCGCTGTTGGTCGAATGATGGAGAAGATCGCCATCGTTGTCAGTAGATGGGTAAGATTTTTTGAGAGGAGAGAAAGAGAGAGAGAGTCTGTCGAAGAAAAAAGAGAGTGTGTGGTGTTGTGTGATGTCTTTGTCTGTCTGTGATGATGGGGCGTACAAAATGTAATAAAAAATGCAAGTAGCGAACGGGTTGTGTCATGACCCAAATCCGCCCCCATGGGTTAAGGACATAACCGGCCAGTAATCATGAGATTACCTACGGCCTCAACAATAAACCCAACGTATTTTAACAGAGTTAATAGGGGCCAAACGGAAGCAATTCAAAACTTTGTCCATAGAGTTGTGCTTACATGGCACATTCAAACAACCAAACATACATACATTAATAACTCACAATAGAAATATAATAGCATAAGTTCTGTACAAACAGTATCATCCAAAAGCTAAGTCAACCCATGCAAACTATATACAGACATATGTGAAGTCCTTGCCAACATGACAAAAATAACATAGCATAGCAGAAAAGCAAAGACGAGTCTCGTGTGTGAAACACTAGGGCTGACTCTCCAAGACTCGGTTGTTCCACACAGACTTCACTGGGGCTGGGTCTGGACCTCTCTTGGCTCACCTACAAACACATGAATAAGCGTGAGCGATAGCCCAATGAATAATATCAAATAAGAAGATACAAACAATATGTAGAACAACATACTCCGAACGACCTTGGGCCCAATTCACAATTTAGATTAGCATTTATATACACAATTTAAGTCAAGTGACTGCGGTTCCAAACAAACTGGCATTTGGCCCATTTATCTTTCATTCCTTTCAAAATGGCCTCTGGCCCACTCATTTATTTCAAAACGGCCTTTGGCCTATCTATTCGTGTCAAAACGGCCTCTGGCCCATCTACTCATGTCAGAATGGCCTTTGGCCCATCCATTCATGTCAAAACGGCCTTTAGCCCATCCATTCATGACAAAACGGCCTTCAGCCCATTCATTCATGTCAAAACGGCCTTCGGCCCATTCATTCATGTCAAAACAACCTTTGGCCCATTCGTTTATGACAAAACGGCCTTTGGCCCATCCATTCATGTCAAACATTTGCCCATAATTCAAAAGGAAATAAGTAATTGGACAAACAACAAGTTTCAAATATCGATATTACTCACAGTGATCGGTTGGTTGGTTTGCCCTAGAGCTCGACTCTACACATTTCATGAACACAAAAGGGTCACCAACAATTCAATCCGTTCTTAAATTCACATTTTCCTCTTTAGGCTTTATTCGTATCTCTTTAACTCAATTACAATGCTTAATGCATGCCTAAAAGTGTTTGCAAGTGAAAGAGAATGGAAAACGAATCACAGAACGCATAAACAAAATTTCAGAAAACAACGTCCCCGCTCGAGCGTGGACTTCCCCGCTCGAGCGGACCCTCGAGGCCTACAAAAGTACTGGTTAGGTCGAATTTACGCTCGATCGTCCACTCTGGCGCTCAAGCGGAAGGCCTCTCAACATGGCTCCCCGCTCGAGCGTGAACTTCCCCGCTTAAGCGAACGTTATGTCTGCAAAAAGTACTGGATGTATCATTTTTACGCTCGAGCGTGAACTCGGATGCTCGAGCGAAAGTTCATCCTACAAAGATCCCCGCTCGAGCGTGAACTTCCCTGCTCGAGCGGACACCATGTCTGCAAGAAAAATACTGGGAGCTAGAAATCCCCGCTCGAGCGGCGATTCCCCCGCTCGAGCGAATATCAAAATTCTGGGTTTTCCAGCTAAGTTCTTGAGCTCGAATTCAACATTCCAACCAATATTTCTTGCATGTCATGGCTCAAAATTCACATATATAAGTACTAACATGGTATAACCACCAAAACACATCATTATGGAGCTCAATTTCATAAATCAAACGCATGCATGTCCCAATTAACACCAAATTCATTTCCAACATGCAAACTCATGCATTCAAAGCTCCTACTCCCGTGGATTGTACATGCATGTGACATATGACCCTCATTCTCATCTCATATGATGAAAAGATGGTCAAATACATGGATTTCAACTAAAAACTAACATGGATCATACATTTGGTGCTCAAACATGAAATTTCAAAGTAATTACATACATGCATGCATCCATTGACTTTAGATTCACCAAAACTAACTCAATACATGCTCTTTCTCATCATTCAACTTTGAATTCACAATTTACAAGCAAAATCCATGAATCAAGGGTGGGTTACTCACCTAGGAGCCTTAATTCTCACAAATCTATAGCAAATTCTTGAGTAATCTTCAAGGTTTCCAAGCTTTAAGTTAACATTGCACAATTCTCTCCCCTTCTCTCTCTATAGCCGACTCCCTCTCTATCTCTTGGAGTCAAAACCAGCCAAATGAAATAAAAGAGGGATTTTGAGTGTATAGGGCCCTTAAGGTAAGTCCCACTAATCAAAGATATTAATATTAAAATGATTGGGCACTTAATTAATCGTTCAGAACCTAATTATTTCGATCCAAATCAATTTTCAATTAAATTTCACCGTAGGCTCTAAAAATTATGCCAAACACAATGGCGCGACCAATTTCGGTTTCTGTGACCGATAAGGCCTTCAATTTAATTTCCAAAGAAGATAATCAAACAGATATTCCTACGGTGAACAGATAGAAATTTAAAACCACATATTTTCACATAATGGCACACAAAATCATATTAGACACATAATCATACTCATATTAAGGACCAATTAACATACTACAGAACAGGGGTATCACAGGTTGGGTCTAATAGATGAAATGGCAGATGACCCGCAACCCAACCCGCACCCGCGAAAAGACAAAATCCAAACCCGCAACTGCCCGCCATATGTCACGCATACACCCATCTAGTGTCGGGTCGGGCGAATTTGGCAGGTCGGTGGATCCACTGCACAACCCTGCTTTCCTCCTAATTCAACTCCCCTTTGGAAAGAATTGGACTTATCACCACTCCCTAAACCTTTAGAAGAGTCATGCTTACATAAGGCTATTTTGGGAAGCCAAGTTTGGGGCTTTTTTGGCTATTTCAGCCACAAAAAACAAAATAAACTTTTTAGCCTAATAAAACAAAACATCACATCCAACCCATAATCATTACATTCTTCCTCTCACAAAAAAGCCAAAAGCCCTTCCCAAACGAGGCTTTTTAGCCCCAGGCTAAAATAGCCGAAAAAGCCAAAAAGCCAACCCACTTCCCAAACGAACTAAGGAAACAATTTTTTTAGTAACTTTTTGACGAAAATGTGAGGTAAAAAAACAGAATGGTAATGCTACGCACATAGAGGACCAAACACAGAACCAAACACACAAACTGTTCATCTGGACGACCGGCCAAATGGCTAGCCAGATGACTGGGTGGTTGATCACGGCTATCATATTGTCAACCATGGTTGTCATCTTGTCGACCACAACCAAAGCTTGTCGACCGTGGCTATCATCTTGTTGATCGAGGTTATCATCTTGTCATTCGGTCGAGTACTTGGTCATCCAGCCGGTCATTCTAATGAACAGTTTCTATGTTCGATTTTGTGTTTGGTGCTATGTATGCATAGCATTATTGAAAAAATAAATATGTTTGAAAATGACCTTTTGACTTTTTACTTTAAAAAATTGTACAAAATAGAGTTAATGGGGGAAAAAAAATTGACTTCTTCACGAGTTAAATTTTTTAAACTTTTTAATACTTTTGTAACTTTTCAGCTAAAATTAACACTTTTAACTGTGGCTAAGAGCGTAAAAATGACCCGCGACCCATGGGCGGCCTGAGATAAGCTTGGCCTGGTTAGGCCAGGGCCGGAGCCCCAACTCGAAACCCTGGGCCTAGGTCGTCATTTTGAAGCCGAACCCGGCTCATCGGTCCATTCAATGCCCACTCAAAGCCCCGCCCGAGACCTGCTCCATCCGAGACCCAGTGTCATTTTTAGTGGAAAATAATAAAATTTTGGTGGAAAAAATAAAAAAACAAAAAAAAAATGTTCAGGCCTTCCAAAGCCCGAGCCCAGGCAAAGGTCCATTAGCCCCGCCTGAATACCCCTGAGCTTGGGCTTGGGCCTGGGCTTAATTTTCTAACCCAAATTTTTATGGAAGCCTGCAAGGCCCAACATAGGCTGGCACGAGCCCAAGTTCCTGAGCCAAATTTGCACCCATAGCCGTAGCTAAATATTAGAGTATGATGTGTCATATTTTATATTTACATGATCTCCTAACCTATCAAAAATTATCATTTTGACTCATTAAACTATACAAACATATAAATAGATCTTCTAAATTATTGAAAAGTATTGCTTTGCCCCCAAACTAGAAAAATATATAAATAAATTCTCTAAACTATTGATGGATTTCACTTTGACCCCTTCTATTAGGGGGTTCAATTGATACATTTTTATAATTTAGGGAGTCTATTTGTACACTTTTATAGTTTAGGGGTTAAAGTGATATTTTTAATAGTTTAAGAGATTCATTTATACTCTTTTATAATTTAGGAAGTTAAAATGATATTTTTTTAATAATTTAAGGTTTAAGGGTCTTTGTGCAAATAACTTCGTTTATTTACAATCCAATGTAAAAACACATATCATTATCAACAAAATATAATATAAAACGATGATCATATGACATTATTATTATTTTTCCTTATCTTCTAAATAATTTATTTACTTATTTAATTTTATTTTTTTAAGAACTCTTATCCTACAAAGCAAAAAACAAAAAAACAAAAAAAAAAAAAAAAAAAAACCCCTTATCTTATCCTCTTGATGCCCTCTTTTTTCAACCACTGGCCATTTGGTTGAGTTTTTTTTTTTTTTTTTTTGGGGCCTGGACTACAAATTGAAATATTTTATTTTATATATATATATATATATATATTTTGTTTTTAGTAAATTTTGTAAATATTTTGTATAAATATTTATTTTTTAGATACACTTTATCTACATATACTTAAAAATATATATTTTTTGTGAATTTTTTAAAAAAATTGACCCAATACAAAGAATATTAAAACAAAAATTTAGTACATTTTCGTATTTTATTATATTCAATAATTTTTTTAAAAAATTTTGTACAAATGTTATACTTTTAATATATCGAAATTAAACGGATCTAAAAAGTTAAAAAATAAATTGATTAAAATTTTTTTAAAAATCACTAAAAATGTAAAAATATAAATTAAAAATTTTAAAAAATATTTTTAAAAATTCCGAACGGTAACTACCATCATCCTTACCCTTCTCTAGATCCACATCACAAAATCCACACCCAAAAATGATCATGGGCATAATCAACATAAACATAACAATCACGCAAAGAGACACCATAACTCCACAACCATTAACCACAGATCTGCTTCACCTCTACTTGCGCCGCCGCCAGTATACCCTGTCATGTTTTCTGGCTAGTTGCCTATTGAATACATATGTTTATTTATTGGTTAAATTACATTTAGGAAAAAGATTGGTAGCTCGAGAAATTGGCTCGAAAAATGGCTCGAAAGAGAAGACAGTGGAAGAGGAGGAGAGAGGGAGAAAGAGAGAGGAGAGGTCGTCGTAGCTCCCCGCCGTCGTCGCAGCTCCCCTTCAGTTCTTCTTCTTCCTCCTCCGTCGCTTGCCTTGACTCGTCATGACCTCGCCTTGACCACCTCCAGCCCCGTCTCCTTTTTCAGCCCGATTTTTATGACCCCCTCCCCTCCACTTCTCCTTCTTCCTCTTCCTTCCCCCTCCTCCCGATCTGCAGACCCATCATTCTTCTTCTTTTTCTCCCTTCTTTTTCTTCTTCCTTTTGCAACAAAAACACACGGAAAAAAAAAAAAAAAAAAAAAAGACACCAAAACGACGTCGTTTTGGTGTCAAGCCAAATTCGGGCCACCGAGTTTCGAGCTACGTAACGGGGTCGTTACATTTATACCCCTAAAGTTTAGATTAATATGTATCACCCTTTGATGTTTAAGAAATTACACTAATCCCTTATCATTATAATTATTTAGACAGAATTAACGTTGGTATCAAAAAGACATTGAATTCATACACTCTTTCTTTTCTTACTTTGCTTTATTTTATTTTTTTTATTTTTTTTTTCCTTTCCTTTCCTTTGCTTTACTTTTTTTAAAAATATAATTTCCTCTATTTTTCTACCAAGAATTGTTACTTTTTATATAAGTACAGAGGATTTGTGAAATAAGACTATTAACCACAGGGGTGTGAATGTAATTTCCATAACGTCAGGGGGTGGGATGTAAGAGTGGTGCTATTAGCACCCCATGAATTATTTTGAACTCCTCATTTCTTTGGGCCCTTACTTATAAATTTTGAAACCCTCAAAATTTTTTTCTTCTCGCAAATAATACCAAAATTATCCTTATGAAAACATTTCACCCGTTGAATGCACACCTCCACACCCCTACCCAAAAAAAATCTCTCTTCCAAAAAACCTTAACAAAGCCCACTAAGAAGAAGAAGAAGAGCCAATGTGATTACTGTCTTTGCTGCCTTATCCATCATTGTCACAGTTAGTATTCTCCCCCCTCTCTCTCTCTTTATGTATATATATACATAATTTCTTAATTTTCTCGTAATAATTTCTTCTCTTGCAGGAAAAAATTATAATAGTTGGTTTGGTTGGTTTAGTTGGTAGATATTATAAAATTGTGAGTTCAACAGAGAACTACGCAGCAATATTATCAAAGCTACACGAAGAAGGAATAACTTTTGAACCTGATAATGGATTTGTTCTGATAACTTCTACAAGTGTTAAAAATTTTGACCATTCAATGTGTTAAGAAGTTTCCATGTTCGGACTTGCATTTCCAAATATTACTTATTTGTTCCCGAACAAATAAGTAATGTTCAGGCCTATGTTCCCAAACTTGATAAATGAAAACTTCTGCAAGCGTTAACAATTTTGATCGTTCAATATTTTAAGAATTTTCATGTTCAGACTTGCATTCCTAAACAAATAATAAATGTTCGGTTACTGGTTCTTGAACAAATAAATAATGTTCAGGCCTGTGTTTCTGAATTTTGGTCATATGTTCAGGAGTTCATTCTCGAAAAAATGACGAACATATTTTATTATTTTTGCCTTTTTTTTTTTTTTTTGTGAGAAACTAACCCTTACAAGGCCAATCTTTTCTAAACTAAAAACAACATCAAAGCTATAAACCTCCTTTAAGGTTTTATTGTTGTACTCCTCTCGTCTTATAGAGTTGTGGTTACTAGAAAAACTTTCACTCATTGTCATTGCTAGAGAAGTGTGGGTAGTCAAATAGTTGCCACTGTTACCGCCGAAATATTACGACCAAAGGGTTTTCAAGGTTTGGAGGGTGGGTAAGTTTTGAAGGTAAGATTTGGGAAAGATGGATGGGTGGTGATGGAGGTGGATGCTCTCATAAACCTTAATTCATAATGTAGTGGATATGTAGGTTTAATTATGAGATGGGGTGTTCCAAAATTAATGATGTCTTTTTTAGTAATTTTATTTGAGGTTATTATTATAATAAAAAAAAAAGTTAAAAATTGAGGGATCACTACAAGAAAACTTGGTATATGAGACGGAACTATTTGCGACGGCACACTTGCCGTCTCAAAAAGTCACTTTTTGCGACGGCAGAAAATGCCGTCTCAAAAAAGCAGAGCATTTGCGACAGCACTATTTGCCGTCTCAAAAAATGAGAGTATTTGCGACGGTAAAAAGTGGCTTTCGTGTTTTTTTTTTTTTAGTGAATATTTTTAAAATTTTAAATATTTTTTTTAGATGTATCTAAAAAATAAAAAAATTATGAAAAAATATTTTTTAAAATTAATAAATACATAAAAATACAAAAAAAATGTATTGAATTATTGTATTTTTTTTATATTTTTGGTATTTAGTGAATTTTTAAAAGTTTTTTTTACAATTTTTTTAATTTTTAGGTGTATTTATGTTAGGTGTGTCTAAAAATTTTAAAAAATACTTAAAATATTAAAAAAAATCAGTAAAAACAATATAACACGGAAAATAAGAAAGTATAATTTTCTCAAAAGAGTTTTTGGAAAACTCTAACCTAGCATAGTGATTGTGGTTTTGAGATAGCTTCATATATATACAGTCACAAAATGGTTTGAATAAATTCAATGGTATTTTTCTGTCGCAAAAAAAAAAAATTAAAAAAAACAATGTTGTCTTACTCTTTTGATATAACATTTCTCTTTTCATTCATTTTTTCATCTTCCTGTCTCTCTGTCTCTATCTCTCTCTCTTCTCTTTATCTCTTTTCATTCATTTCTCTCTATCTCTATCTCTCTCTCTCTTTCTATGTACACTGTTTTTCTCTCATTTTCTCTGTGTCTCTCGCCTATCTCTCTTCTCTTTCTCTCTCATCGCTCTCTCTCTCTCTCTTTCTATGTCCACTTTGTTTCTCTCTCATTTTCTCTCTGTGTCTCTCTCTTCTCTCTATCTCTCTCATCTGTTTTCTCTCTCTATCTCTCTCGCTCATCTCTTATCTCTATCTCTCTCTTTTTTTTTCTCTCTCTCTTATCTTTCTATCTCTTTGCTCATTTCTCTTCTTTTTGTCTCTCTCATTTTCATGTCTCTCTCGCTCATCTCTCTTCGCTCTATTTCTCTCTTTTTTTGTCTATCTCTCGCTCATCTCTTGTTCTCTCTCTTTTCTATCTTTCCATCTCTCTCTTTCTCTCTCTATCTCTTTTTTCCTATCTCTCTCTCTCCTGTCTGTCTCTCACTCATCACTCTTCTCTCTCTCTGTGTCTACTTGTCTATTTGTCTATTTCTCCCTCACTATGTTCGCATTGCTCACTCTCTTACTCCCATCTTCTCTATTTATCGAGCTCCTTCTCGATTTTTCCATCTCTCTCTCTTTCTCTCTCAATACACTTTTAGCAACCACTTTGTCTATCTCTCTCTCTCGCTCATCACTCTATCTCTGTCTCTGTCTCTCTCTATCTCTCTTCTTTATCTGTCTCTCACAAAATTAAAATATTTTTAAAATATTTAAATATTTAAAATATTTAAAAAATTGATTTAAATTAAGTTTTGAACAGAGTTTTGAATTATTTGTCTTCTTTATTTATTAAGCTCCCTATAGATTTATCGATCCACTACAAGAAAATGCTCTTTTCGCTCTCTTTCTATATTTCTCTCTCATCTCTTGTTTATCTCTATTTTTCTATATGTCTCTCTCTATCTATTTCTCTCTCTGCCTCTCTGTCTCTCTGTCTCTCTCTATATCTCTTTCTCTCTTTATCTCTCTCTCGCTCATCACTCTGTCTCTGTCTCTCTTTCTCTCTCTCTCTCTCTCACTAATTTCTCTCTCTCTCACCACCCATCTCCTCTACCACCTTCACCACTACTGCAAACACCATTCCACCACCACCATTACTTCTACTGTCGCCACTTCACCTCTACGACTACCATTACTACTACTATCGCCACCACTCCACTACCACCACTACCACTACTGCCACTACTACTACCATTACCTCTCTTTCACCCCTGCCACTCCATTTACACTACCACTACCACAACTTCACCACTAATCTCTTTCGCCATCACCATCACCACTACCACCACCACCACCACCATCATCTCTTATCCACCACCTTCACTACTGCTGCTGCTCCTTTTCCTCTACCACAAAAAATTAGTTCATGATTTTTAGTAATAAAAAAAATAGGCCGTAGAAAAATATTTTTCATTGACTACAGAAAATTAACTTTTATTTTAGTGGAAAATATTTTTCATTAAAATATATATGAAAGAAATAAATTTTCAACCTTAATAACGAAAAGAAAATAAAAATTATTATTTATTTATTTTTATTATTTAAATATTCATTTACGATGAAATTTTTTATTATTTTTATTATTTTATTTTTTTCCCATCCCGCCCGCTCGGTTCCTCCCATTTTTTCCATTCTCGCGCCCCCCAAAATCCCCAATCTCTTTAGAACCAAAAAAAACCCTAAATCTAATCCTCTTCCTCACATCACTCTCTCAGTCGCCTCTCTCTCTCTCTCGTTCATCTCTGCACCGATCACTCTCTCACTCTCTCGTTGTTCATCTCATCGATTCGCACTGATCATCGCACCGCCGATCTACTCACAGGTAAACTCTCTCTCTCAATCTCTCTCTCTCTCTCGACCCGATGGTTGTTTTTTATATATATATATATATATATATCTGATATATATATCAGATATATCTCTGATCTTAGTTGATCACACTGTGTAATCTGAAATCTGATCTTAGTTGTGAAATCTGATATTCATCCAAAGCAAACAATCAGACCTACGTAAAAGTAACAATTGTAAAAAGTGACTTTTGTGTTTTTTTTAGTGAATATTTTTAAAATTGTAAATATTTTTTTTAGATACACCTTACTTAGATATATCTAAAAAAAAATTATGAATTTTTTTTAAAAAATTAATAAATACATAAAAATACAAAAAAAAATGTATTGAATTATTATATTTTTGGTATTTAATGAATTTTTAAAAGATTTTTTTTACAATTTTTTTAATTTTTAGGTGTATTTATGTTAGGTGTGTCTAAAAATTACAAAAAATACTTTAAATATTTATCATTGACTACAAAAAATTAATTTTATTTTAATAAAAAATATTATTCTTACTTCTATCAAATAAAAAAATAATAATAATTTTTTATTCATTAAAATAAATATAAAACAAATAAATTTTTAACCTTATTAAATAAAAAAAAATCATCAACTATAAAAATTATTTTAATAAAAAATTCATTAACTATAACATTTGTGGTGTTTGTAGGGTTTTGTTTGAGAACACACAACAGAGCCGTCTCCTCTCCTCCTGCTCGCTCTCTCTCTCTCCATCTAGGGTTTCGCCTTCCTCTCTCTCTCTTTCACACAACGACGGCGCCGATCATCCGTCACCGCCGATCCTCTCTCACCCCCGATCCTCCCTCACCGTCGCTCGTACCTCACTGTCGATCCTCCTCCCTTACCGCCGCTGCTGCCTCCCTCTCTCTCTCTCACAGACGACGTTGACGGTTGCTCGCCCCTCACCACCACTCCTTCCTCGCCGGCGATCTTCCCTCACCGCCGATTTCGAAGGGTATCTCTCTCTCTCTGTTTGTCGGGATTTCGGATATAGGGGGTTTTAACACACACACACACACACACACACACACACACACACACACACACATGTATACATCTGTGAGTGTATATAGGGGGGTTTTTGATCTGTTACATATATATATATATATATATATATGATCTGGTTTTTTTCTTGATCTGTTTTTCCCATACAGATCTGCCTAGGGGAGTTTGTTTTTGGTATTGAAGATCGATTTGTTTTTGTTTTTGTTTTTGCCAATGGGAGTACTAAATATGATTTGTTTTTGTTTCTTCCCATGCTTTGCAGAAATCTAATGTTGTGAGAAAATATTAAGAATGTTATCACTGAGAAAGAAGAGCAGATAGTGACAGTTAAAATAGAAATTTCATTTTAAATCTGTTTGGCCATTTTTCCTTGTTTAAGTAAATATTTACAATGTTTATGTAACAGTTGCCTTTACTCTTATGCTAGTAGTAACATATTTTATTTTATGTTATTTTTTGTGCATTAATGACTGCTTGAAGTAGTGCAGTGTCACAAAATAATTGCATTCACATTACATTTGAAGACCTACCAGCTTCTTTGGAGTTCAGAGAACTTAAGTTTTCACTTATTTGAATTTGAGACCTTTTTCATTTTATTGTTTAAATCTGAAAAGAAAAATTCAATTTTGGAAAGTATCTTTTCATCTTGTAGTATTTAATTTTCCCTTTACTTTTTACTATGAATTTCAAGGTGGAAGTTCCTTTAAGAATTTCTGCTTAGGTGCATGATGATTTCCATTTTAAGAATATCAGCACTTATAAGTGAGTGTAATTGCTGACATTTTACTTTATTAATTGTGTAGCAATGGCTGAAAAGCTACTCTCAAAGACGTTATGGTAAAACAGTTCATGAAGTTGATGCAGCTTGGGAGATTCTTCATGGCACCATTTACAATTGTGCGGATGGAATTGCTGTATGTTTTCTTGAACAAATCAATTTACAGTATCATATCACTGTTTCAGTATTATCTACTGTCAGAATTTTTGTTTAGACTCTAATTTTTTGTGAGTAAACTTACTCGATATCTTGCATAACAGGAAGGAGTTACTTATTAAAGAAATGAGGAGAGAATAAATCTCTAATTTCAACAAAGTAGTTTTATATTTGTTCCAGTACTAGATAAAACGAGGATATTGAAAAATAAGTGAAGAATACATTTAATTTATGAAGTAATTTACAGCTGTAGGACATTTCTCTTTATGTACAAAAGAATTATAACCTCTTATGACTTTTTAGATCCTTCAACATAATATATATTACTTCCAATTCAGCGCAACAAGATGGTAATTTTTGTCTTAATTCTCTACCCTTCTACATAATATATATTACTTTTTACTCTTAAGGGTCTTGTATTTGTAGCTTTTCATCGAATGAAAGATAATATTGTCGTTGCCTAAAGGCAAGATTGCATTTTTTTTTTTTTTTTGTTGTAGATGAGGGAGCAGAAATGGGCTGCTCTTTTGAAAGAAAAAAGGGCCTCTAGTGGATTGACAAGCCCTCCCCGTGTCATTGTGAGTATCCTGTATATGATATTTTTTAAAATGTTTGTATTGTTTGGACTCAGATGAAATATTCAATTAATTTTGGTCAATAGTGTGACAGTTTTTCAACACCACGTCAACTAAACTATCGATTAATTAAATAAATAGGCTTGAATCTCATCTTATTGGACTAAGGATGCATACCATGAGCCCGTCTAGGCTAGCCCCTTTGGGTAGGGTTTGAGCCAAAGGTCTTAGCCCACAATCCTGCCCTGCCCATAAGAAAACTGCTCATTGGGCTTAGCTTGCGGGCGGGTTTGAACACCATTTTTGCTACCTAACTTGATGCTGACCTTTACTCCCAACTAGCTCACAAAGATGGGTTAACATTGTCTATCTACTTGTAAAATTTTAATTATATTAGTTGAAAATATCACATGGACAATATTACATGTTATTCCGAGACTACTAAATAATTAATGGCAAAAGATGAATCCTAAGAAACACAATATGGCTTTTAGTCTGCTTAACTAACACTGTTTAATAGTTGGATGATGAAATAATAATTCAAACACTTTTCTTTAGTTATGTAGCCTTTATAAATTCTATTTTGCTTTCTAGCCATCATAGTTGAAGCTATATTCATCAAATATGAATGACTTTTTAAATTTCTATTCAAACTCATGATTTAAATACATATGTATCTGTAAAGTGGAAAGTATTACGTAAAACATCTCAATTAAACAAGTGCCTTAATTAGGTGGTCGTGTTGCCACATTAGATCATTAGTTTTTTCTTTCCTTTCCAACTTAATGGGATATCATTGTCCAGAGACAATTAGAATTGTTAATTAAAGTTCCTCTTTTTAGCTTCTTTTTTTATTTATTTTTATAATAATAATAATAATAATAATAATAATAACAACACTTCACTTGATAGTTATACGACGCGTGACATAAAAATACAATGAAATACAAATTGTGCTGTGTCAACATGGGCTCTACTAATACTGCAACTTTAGTATGAAAAAGGCAGATTTCAGTATACTACAATTTCAGATATAGCTGGAAAGCAACAATGACCTTGAATATACCCAACACAACACCACTCTAATTAACACCACCACCGTGTTCTAGTTTGGTTGGTGTATCATGCATATAACTCCTCATTAATAAAAGCAAGTTTTTACAAGTTTTATTGTTTATGTGTTGTATAGCCTAGTTTAATTTTTGCTTTATGGAAACGACTATCATGGGGATTTATGTATTAGCTTTTATCTCTTCATGATTTTGATGGTATTTATTGCTTTGTTCTAGATTTTCTTCAAAAAGATTATAATTTGCAATTGTTATCTATTTATTTGTAGGTCAAAAGGATATATTTTGCCGAGGGGAAGATTTGATTCTAGAAGTAAAGAATTTGCAGCTTGATTTTTGAAATAGGCCCAAAATTGAAATCTTGTTGGAAATTTTTTATTTTTTTATTTTTTTATAGAGCATTTAAATAGCCAAGTGTGCTAATTGGTGAATTTCAGATTTTATTTTATTTTTTTATTTTTTTTATTTTTTTTTAGGATTGGGGTGAATTTTATAATTTAAATATGTTTTTATGAACATGTACAATTTAATTGTTTTTTGTAAAATATTGAATTTGATGGTTTTATTAATTTTTATTTTTATTTTCTGTTATGATGTTTTTGTGAATGGAATGTAAATAATCAGCTCAGAGCATATTTTAGAGAGTGAGAGACGGCACTACCGTTGGAAAAAATAAAAAATTTTAATATTTTTATTAATTTTGTGACAGGTTTTACTTTTTGCGACGGCGTTATACTGTCGCAAAAAATAGAAATTTTATTATTTTTTAATACTTTTTGCGACGGCATTATACTGTCGCAAAAAATAGAAAATTTAATATTTTTAATACTTTTTGCGACGGCATCATATCGTCGCAAAAAATAGTGTTTTTGTCGTTGCAAAAAAGACTATTAGCAACGGTATTTTGGCCCTCTCAAATAACATTTTTAGCGACGGTAAAATAGGGTCGTCACAAAAAAGTCAAGAATTTTAAACGTTATTAGCGACTGCACGGTGCCGTCGCAAAAAGGCAAAAATTCCGTCACAAAATATTAGCGACGGCATTAGGCCGTCGCAAAAACTCTTTTGCGACCCCTGCATTTGCGACCCCCTCTTGCCGTCACAAAAAATATTAGCGACGGTATTTTACCGTCGCAAAAAGTCAATTTTTTTTGTAGTGGATCCAAAATAATTTATGGAGTGCTAATAATAGCACTACGACTGTTATCAAATTAAACTTTAGGGAGTGTCAGTGTAATTTATCCTTATTTATTTATTTTTTTGGCACTGTGAAAAGGTAATATATATGTTTATATAGATGTTACAATAGTGATCCCTTCATTCATTAAGCATTAAGTTCATGTTTGTTTGGGCGCTTGGAGGGTGGGATTGGATTAAGATAGCTGTTGGATATATGAATCCATGTTTGGTTCAGTTTTGGAGCTCTTGGACTAGTACTCCAATAGTATTCATAATACCGAATTAGTATAGTTATGGGAGAGGTGGGATTGAGAAAATAGTCTAATGGATTAGAGTGCATCTGGCCATTTTTTTTTATACCAAGTGTACCTGTTTGTTTTAATATTTATTTTTAAAAAAATTAATATAGAAATAATGTTTTTATTTATTTTATATAAAAATAATTTAATAATCTTATCACCAATTATTTTTCACGTTATCATCAAAACAAATACACTTTTACTTAATTCTCTCACTAATAATTTTTACATTAACAATTTTTTCATTAATCATCTCCTCAAGTGAGTTAGACAGCTGCTTAGGTGGGGCTCATATTTGAGAAAGACTCCAAACTAAATATCAAAAAATCCACGAAATCCCAAAAATAGCTGGGCATGTCGTGGGATACTTTGTAAGCTTGTGTTATTGGTTACGTAATGTTTTAAATTAATGATATAACCAAAAAAATTATAAATTAGTTTATTTGATTTATTTTTTTGTTAAATAATTATATGATAATAAATTAGTCAATTAATATTTTATATAATTTTTTAGTTATCAAGAAAACTCACAAAAATGTCACATATAACTTAATAATTGTCAATGTATACTGATATTTTTTCTGGGGTAAGTATTGTACGTATATATAGAAATATTTTTTCTTATCTTATCATATTTTGGCGTGTTATTCCTATCAATCAACCTTGACAAAAAATTAATTAGGGTCTTTCTTGTTTTTGTTTTCTTATTTTTTTATTTATTTTTTTCGATAATTAATTGTTTGGATCAATTTGTGTGTACTTTGACTAATCGTTGGGAGATCAATCTCACCGTCCACTAGTGAAGATCCCAATTAAAATCAAAGTAAAATTTTGTATAAACTGACCCAATAGAAAAATTGATAACTCTCGTCTTTAATTTCTTATGAATCAACCAAAAAAAAAAAAAAAAGATAGCACCTAGGGCCTATATGTTTTGAGAGGTAGGTGTCAAGACTAGACTAATAGTGAGGAAAGAATTACAATTATCATGTTTATTTTCAAAACGGACCTCAAGATTCGTAGTCCCTCAAGACTATAAAGAGCCTTGAATGAGAAGACTATTAGTGACCTAAAGCCACGTTTGTTTGGCAAATTAAGTTAGATGAGATTATTAGTGAGAGGATTGTTAGTGAATAGATTGTTAATATGTGGATTGTTGGTAAAGGAATTAAGTAAAAGTGTGTTTGTTTTGATAATAGTATGAAAGATGATTAGTGATAGGATTGTTAAATTATTTTTATATAAAATAAATAAATAAAATATTTCTATATTAAAAAAAACTAAAACAAATACGTGCACTTGGTAAAAAATAAATAAATTTAAAAAATAAATTTTTTATATAAAATAGACTCAATCCCCTCACTATTTTTTTAATCCTACTTAAAATTCATCCAAGCTAATCTCCCTACAGAGAGGGATTACTAAACTCCCTTCACTACTAATCCTATGACATTTTGTTGCATCCAAACAAGCATTTAGTGGGTCCCACGGATTGGTAATCCAATCCACCCTCCCAAACCCCCAATCAAACATGGCCTAAGAGAGGTGGTATTCAAAAATGAATCCCTTGGAACTATGGATTAATTGACTATTTTACCCTTATGTTTATTGCTAAATTTGTTACTATGATATTCACCTTCAACATTTATTAGTAGTCCAATGATAATAATGCCAGAAATTTTTGTCTAGAAATTTTTAACTCTATCCAGAAATTTTTGAAGCTAAAATTTGACAATAATGTAAAGGGTATTTGTGAAATTTTACATGGTTAATCCTACTTCTATCTCTCAAACCAAACATGGTTATCAAACAAACATAATTTTTCATTATCTCCTCACTAGCAGTCTCCTCACTAAAAATCCCCTCCATTCTACCTCTGAAAATAAACGGGCCCCTAGGAGGTTTCGAATATAAAACCCAGAGAAGAACAAACTCTTAAGTTCCAAATCTACACCACTAAGCCAACCTTTAGGGTTTAGATTAGGGTCTTTCTAAAGAACAATAATATAAAATAATTATATTATGTTCATTCTTTTTTATGTTATCACAAAATTAATAATTGATGCGATGACCTATTAAACCAACATAATTATGATGTAATAACAATAATATTCCTTTTAAATTAAAGAAATATATAAATGTGCAAAGAAAACTTAAGATGTAATCCAAATTTATGCTAAGTGTGATGGACATTACATCCAAATTAAATTTGGATCACATAATTTTTTTGAATGAATGTTTACGTGTGTGACACAATGAAACTTACGATCATGGTGGCTAGTTTTCTTGCATTGACCGCAACTACAATTGAGAAGACTCCAATTACAATTTTGGACAAGTTCGTGGGCTCAAAAACAGATTTGAGAACGTTAGATTGGCATTGCTTTCATGAAAGTTTTTATTTGTATGAGGATCTTAATCAAATTTATTTTTTCTATCTCTATTAAATCCTTTATTTTAGAATAATCAATCTATGTTAAATATTAAGTTTTAATAATTTTTATTTGTATTAAATGCCAGAAAATACAAAACAAATGGAGCGTAATATTTTGGCTAAATTGGGACTAGTGTTCGAAGACCATTGTCGTTGTGGCTAATGTTCTAAGTGATCACAACTAGATTTGAGTTTTATGTGTTGTTCTTTAATTTTCATTGACTTGAAATTTTTTAAAATTTCACGTGAAACCCATTATTTTATGTTTTATAATAAGAAAATCAGATAAAATATTAATTTCAGATAATATTTTCTTTAAAAAAAAAAAATTATACTCAACGTCACACCCCACAACCAATCTACTCAATGACTTCTTTATCATTTTTATGGGAGCTTCTATTTGCACACACACCTTCCCCTCTTTACACATCTTTTATTGGTTCGGAAGTTGATTTCCGAAAATAAACAATTGATTCGGAAGTTGATTTCCGAAACTAAATAACTTGTTCGGAAGTTGAGTTCTGAATGTTTTTCAATTTTTCGACAATCAACTTCCGAATGTGTTTATTTTATGTCCAAAATAGTAATTTCACTTAAAAATAAAATTAAAATAAAAATAATTTTTATTTAGTGTGTGTAAAAAGAGGATGAGGGATGTGCAAATAGAACTCCCCCATTTTTATTTTCTGCATCAAATAAATTTACAAGAATTATTCGTTAAGGAGCAAGCTCCAATCCAGTTAGATTTTCCAATTGGAGGGTGTTGTTGGGTTTCCATAGACTCACCATGGAGCCTGCATTGATGATTTGAACCATTCACTATATAAAGCTCATCGAGTATTTCATTTCTACAAAAAATTATATTTATCGGATATTGATAAATACTTGATCAGATAATAATTATGTCAACAATTTATTTTAAAAATCAAACTTACCGTAGACACAAATGTAATCTAATTAAGTAGATATCAATATTTGATCAAAGTATTTTTTTATAGAAATAAAATACTTAACAAGTTTTACATTAAACGATTCAAATTATCGATTTCAAATTGAATTGGATAGAAGCCTCCATTTGGCAATATGGATATTCCAACAGACAATATACATTGAAACATAAGGAGGAATTGAGTTCCAACATTTATTTAGTTTACAACATATTATAAGAGAGATGAAATTTTCTAAAAACATAAAAATAAATAAATAAATAAAAACAAACAAACAAACAAGAAAGTACTTCTTGAAACTCCATCACAACCACAACCACAACCACCACCCCCACCCCCACCCCCACTGCCATCACGCCCGCTCACAGCAGCAGTGTCATTGACTAGTCATGTTGTTTGCGATCAGACAAACCAAAAGCAAAGATGGATCATTGATACAATCGACACCGACATAACAATCATGCAGAGATAGAAAGTAGCTTCATCCGTTTCAGTACTACCACCACCACCCCCCACTCTATCAAGGTACCTTGCCATTTATCAGGACAACAGTATCAAAATATATATCAATTTCGACATACAGTTATAGACTCTTTGATATCAGAGAGACTGTTTGAGTTCAGAAGAGTGAATGCTCAAGTTTTCTTGCTTTGACGGTTGACTTGTTTACTCTGTTTTCCTCTTTGTTTCTCCACATTGAAACTTCAAAAGAATTGTAATTGGTTTTGGAGGAAGTTACACTCCGTTTGCTTCTTTCATATGAAGCTTATGTTGGGGTCCACCATTTTTGGGGTTTGACCCAAACTCTCATATGTAAACCTTACATTCACCAAGTTTGGATAACACTGTTGGGAGCCCCAAACACATTTTTGGATTTTGTGATTTGTAAGTGTGAATGTATACATTGAAAAGACTAAAGAGTTGGTTTCAAATTCATGAAAGTGTTTCACTTTAATTATAAATATTCTATTTGGAGAGGGAGTTTCCAAGAAATGAGTTTATCCTGGGCCTATTTTCATAATTCGAATCATTTATATTGTAAAACTTATCAAATAAATTATTCATAAAAAAATTAGATTAGTTTGACATTTATAGCTCCATAACAAGACTACATTTATTTATTTTTAAAACGATTAACATGATTTTGATTGTTATGTATTCCTATTTATAGTTTCAGTATCCATAATTGGCAGACTATTTGTGCATATCCATAGTTGAATAAAGAGTGTTTTCTTCAGTTTAAAAATTCCTAAAATTTGGAGCAATTGTGTTGGAAGATTTACATAATTACCCTCATATTTATACAAGGGCAAAAGTTGTTCACAAATGAAATTTATTTATTTTTTAATAGTGTCACAACTTTGTTTCGCGTTCACACCAACATGCATTCTCTACTTTACATAATAGTATAGATATAAAATGAACAAAACAGAACATGAGGCAGAACTCAATACAGAAGGATGAAAAAAAAGAAGCATACCTGACATGATGAAATGGCATACTTACACCTATGGTATAAGACTAGTGTTGACAAGAGAAGTGAATGTATGTTGCATTTTTTTCATGTATCATTGACTTTCACTACTACTAAATCAATATGAACACTATCAACTATATACAACCATATTTGTTCCGACCACGAAACCGACCGCTGGCTGCCTCAACAAAAAAGTGCACTGACAATGCCTTCGTAGAAATTGGACTGACAAAAGGCGTGGATCGATTTCTGATACTATACAGTGAAATACCGGAGGTCCTCAATTCAACAAGTTTTCTAAGGGCTCATCTCTTGCATAGACACAATCCCAGACTTTGTGCTTCAGCTGGTCTACTTCATAAATTCTCTGCACTTTCTCATCTATGTTTTGGGCTTATCCCCTGAAAAATGACATGTTGAGTGTGTCATACTTTCAAACATCACAAGTAAAAAATTAATGGAAGAACCTCAAACTCAAAGTATAGATGTGAATGAGAAAAGTCATCTGGAGGTATATTATTAACGGAAACAAGGGGATTTCAATAATTGGATATTCCTCTAAGGGGATCCCATGAAATGAGCAATAAAAAGCAAAGTGGATAATATTCCAAAAAGTTTCACAAACTTGAAAAGTTAAACACATAAATGCAGGCAATCAAAGCTATAATAAAAATAAAACTAAAAAACTGTAAAAGCCAAAAGTTCAAAATGTCTCAATTCAATGAACTTTTCATGCTCTCATTTGTCCACTGGACAGGGAAAAGGGGTAGAAACTCACGTATGGATTCCGGATCTATATGTACAAAGAAACTTGCAGCAACTATCATATAGCAGAGGAGGAGCATTAGTCCCTTGAAGTAATTAGAAGTCCCCTCCTGCAAGCACAATGAAGAATGACTATTGAATGAACTGTGAAAAAGATGAGGCGTTCAAATGCTTCAGAAAAATGATATTGAAAAATTATTCTTTACCTAAAATTATTTAAAATTAAATAGAAACTTTATCACAATTAAAAAGCAAAAAAATAAATAAATAAACAAAAGAAAGGGCAGTAATGGAAAATAAGGAAAATATATCTTTGTCAATGGACAAACCTGCAGCATGAAGGCTACAACTAAAACTGTCATGAAAAGAGTTGCTGTCTCAAAAAGTTGAAAATTTAAGTCCATAGGATGCCCTAAGAACCATCCATAAACCACACAAAACGGAATCTGTGTGCAACACAATAAAAAAAGGAGTTAAGAGGTAATTCACCCAAAGAACAAAAACATAAACAACATAAACACATTATTTGAATAATGAATTTAATATAATATGTATATATATATATCCAGAAAAACCTTTGAAACGATATGCGAATTATATGGTATTAAATGGTGGATTTCTTTATTAACAAAAGCATGATATTTCATACCCTAGTCTATAGCATGGCATTGAAGAAGCGATGGAAGCAATTACAATGGCACAAGTAGTTCTCAGCTATCTCAGAATTTGTTATGAGCTACAAAGATAAGCAAATCAACAAGAAACTCAAGCCATGCCCATTTAACCAATTGTTAAGAATGCTTTATTGCTCCCAGTTTTTTCACAATGGAAACAAATGGTGCACTTCTATCAGCATCTTCAGTGATAAAGAACATAACGAAAAAGAGTGAAAGATGAGAACAAACAGATGTAGATGAATAAGTTCTAGCTTGTCACCATGCTCTGCACAAATAGCACACAGTCTTTTCTGTCTTGTTCCAAGGTATATACAAAAATGGAGATGGCGCTATCCATCTCACATGCCCAAACCCTCCCTGACCCCAAGCCCCCAACCCTTCCCAACCCTTGATAAAGTTGGTGTTTGATACTTGACCTTTGGTACAACCTCCAAAAGACTTCATGAGTTAACCTAAGTGGCACCTCCAATATCACTTGTTATTCCAAAATTCAAAAGTGCCACTCTACTTTCTCCTATTATATTTCAATTTGTACATAATTTCGGCAATGCCTTCAAACCAGAATAAGAAAGGAAAATATAATACCAAGAAAGCAGCTCTAATTCTAAATGTACAATTAGAATCAGGTATAATCAGACTCAAGAAGCACACGCAGAGGCATGTGCAATTCAACAAGAGCTAGATAGAGCCATAAAATATTTAATACCTACCCCAAACATGGATATCTGCGTTGATGATCCTATTGCCACTCCCAAAGATATGTCCTACATGGAGATTTAGTAAGAGTACAATTTGTAGTCACACATATTGGTTACCAGAAGGAGAAGCCCAACAGAAAACACTTACAAGCTTGTCTTTCATGGCAAACATAATAGCACTTGCATGCTCTGCTGCATTTCCAACAATTGGGAGCAAGATGACACTTATAAATGCAACAGGAATATTCAATGTAATAGATGCACCCTGAAACATAACCATATGTTGGTATAAAAGAAGGTTCACAAAAATATAAATACAACTAAAGGATTCTCTTTCTCTTTGTCATGCAAAAACTTTTTGTGTAATTCAACATACCAAAGACAGATGCATATGAGAGAGAGATGCAAGGTAGATGAATATGTGAAGGCATCGTCATTGGAGGAACTAAAAAAGAGCTACTGCTTAAAGGCACTACCATTCCTGATGATAATAATACTCTGCAACATTGAGAATGGTAAATAACTATAGAATTGGATTAAGAAAGAAAGAGTACCTCTATGGCATTAACTAAGTATTCTGAGAGGAATGAAATCCACATAGTCAAGATAAAAAGCCATATTATTGATTCCCATTTGGTGATCTCAGGAGCTTCTTCATCAACCAAGCTCCCATCAGCCTGACTTTCTTCCTGATTTTAAGCCATTTATCAGACTAAATCATTCATAACAAAACAGAAAATGTAGTAAGAACTGTAGGAGAGTTCCCTATTTTATGCCATGTGTTGCATGAGATGCAGAGATGCACAGAGAAAGAAAGGAAAAAGGTAGTGCAGGTTTTAGAAGTATTGAGACAATGAATAAAACTCATCAGTCAAGTTATTTTTATCTGTCACAGTCCCTACTTCACCTTAGCAACTTGCCTATGAGAGCATGGTTGCTAGAGCAAGTGCAAGAGCAACTGGCAAAGTGGAACTGATATGTAAGGTTTCAAAAATTGGAGGGGCAAAATTAGGAAGCGAGAAGCAACTAAGAAAAGCAACCCTCTGCTAAGGTAATAAAAGAGGGGAAGCTTGTAAAGGTTCTCCTCCTCTTCATCATAACAAACATGCTCAATAATCTTCATTGAGAGAGAGAGAGAGAGAGAGAGAGAGAGAGAGAATCTTGTGATTGAAACATCTAATAGTCATAATTATAGTCAGACCAAACTCTACATTGAACAACAAGTATTTGATACCAACAGATTAATATATTTGATGTCTGAAACATAAGAAATGCATGTCTGTGTTTCAGGAAAGCATCAAAGGTCCAATGACTCCAACCTCATTAATAGTGCCATAGAGATTCCTCTGACTCTTTAGCTGAAAAAAAAGATAGGCAGCATATGCCACAAGCATAACACAGCTGCTGAACCTTGAAAGGGCCAACTCTGACTTCCCATAATGCAACTCAGTGTGTGTAACGTGAAGCACAGCTGGGAACATCAGGCCCATAACTGCCATCAAGAGCAATCCTGAATTCATCTCAGCATTTGCCTGCCAACAGGATTTGAACACTAATATTTAGTCCATCAAAGATAATAAGACATGGGAAAATGAAAACTAAGCTATACACCAGCCTTTTTCAGAAAAAAAAAAAAAAAAAAAAAAAAGAAAAAAAAAAAAGAAAGAACAAACGATGATGGGAATCAAAATTAGCCTACCTTGTTGAACACTTGTTGCTTATTAGAATGAGAAATTCCTCCAATGAAAAATGCAGATCCAAGCACCAGCAACATGTTTGACAGAATTGAGCCCAGTAATGACTGCTGAACAACACGTAACAAGCCACTTTTCATTGCATGAATTGATATTATCAGCTCTGTTGCATTTCCAAAAGTAGCATTTAAAAGGCCCCCAACTGTAAGTTCAAACCAAGGCCATTACAAATTACCCTAGAGGCAACAATGATCAAAGTCACAAAAATGTGAAGGGAACAAACTAACTATTAGCATGCTACTACCACAGTATTGAAATTGTAAAAGCCAAACTGTATATGGTCATTAGGAACCAAGACAATTCTAAACATGTAGAGTTTTCCAAAAAAATTCTGAACTTCCATAGTTTTACTGAGTTTTTGCTACAGCAAGGAGTTAGGCTGCATTATACTGAGGCAATTGGAAAATTTTACAAATCCAAAAGACAATAGAATCAATTTCTAACAATTTTATGATTCAAATGACACAGTTCAAGGGATTCATACATGAAAACCTCAGAGTTGTGTCTCCTTCATTGCCATTAAGTAGTATAATTTTGTTAAAATTATTTCTCACAAAATTCACTTAGATCTTGCTGTATCAAGCAAAAAGGAATTGACCAATAATTCTCATGACAAACTTTTATAGTCAAAGGTAATGTTTAGTTTTCAATGTTCTTTTTTACTCATTTAGATGGAATTAACTGTCAAAGTCATAAACAATATGCCAGTAGCATAATACGATAACAAGATAGTGTGTAAAAATTAACTTTGCTTACCCTATAATGTGTACCTAGGTTTAGAGTTTACACAATCTATTATTCTGAAGTGTTGTGTTTTTAGTTCTTTTGCACTTCTTTTATTCAATTTATATTGACACCAACAAATAATGTTGACCTTAGACCATGAACATAAGCCCAAAAAAGATATATACAGAAGCAGATGATAAATATGGAAAAGTAAAGGGAAAACAGCAGTGCTTACAGATTTCGACAATAAATATTATATCAACACAAAGTATAAAAGTTCAAAAAAAAAATTAATTTGTTGTTTATATCTTGCACAGCTTCTAGCATCAAATGCAGATATTTACACAAAAATGATATTAACAAGCATTTAAACAGGGAATATATAAGAAAGGAGTAATAATCAAAATAAGAAAAATAAAATACCCGTAGGTCCAGTATAAAAAGCCAGCTGCCTGCATTGAAAGGAAGCTAAACTATATTAGTTCCCATCAATCTTCATTACTGGAAGAGTAGAAATCTTTGTTGCATGGACTTAGTAAGACATCAGTTCTAAGTGATTTATTCATGTGAACAACTGAAATATCAATTTACCCAATTCTTAAAGAATCCACTAGTCTTTTAAAGTATTCAAGTCAGCAACACTTTAACAAACAAAAATGTGGCCTGCTCTTTCCTCATTAAACACACTAGTTGAGCATGTGTATGAAACCAGATACTTTAGACATGTATGATGTATCTGACATTCATAACCATGTTGTCCATGGACATAGATATTACTAGGTATAGAGGAAATGCATTAAGTATTACTCTGTAATCCAACCCAAACGCTCTGCCAAAGGGATGGTGCCTAACAAGCTTAGCAAGAAGACCGAGCCCTGAAATCAATTTGAAGTAATGAATGAGAACAATCATTTAATTAGATAGTGACCAAAAAGATGTAGTAAAATAAAATAATTAAAATAATTAAGAGAGAGAGAGAGAGAGGCGTAAAACTCACCTGATGACCAGTAAACAAATCAACCAGTATTGCTAAAGGCCCACAAGGCACCAGTAAGTTGATTTTGTTTGAGAAGAATACTACCTTGGTTCTGCTTAACACAATCTTCCATATATGTTCCCAACCAGAATCCTCCAAACATAAAGCAACAGAATTATATCTTTGTGGAGGTTTTGTCCTCCCATCAATAGACCCATGGTTGATCAAGCACTCATCCTCGAGATCAATCACTGAATGTTCCTCTAATGATCCCATCTGTGAAAACGATGTCATTACCACCAAAGGCCTGTGTATTTCAGACTACACATATAAAATCTCATCCAACATACTAATGAGCATAGTCAATAGGTTCAAAACCTCATAGTTGGTCTCTAGCAACAAAATGTCGCAGGTCACAAAAGCTACAATGCTCATCAAAGAGGAAAGTTCATGTAACATATATACCAGATATGGCATGCACTATGCACATTATCCCCACCTTGAATAATCCATTCCTCTTTTCCCTCATTGTTTTATAATTATCAGAGAAATTTACATTTGCAGTGAAGATTATGTGGCAAGAGTGATCAATAACTTTTCATACTTAGAATTGTCTTCTAACCCATTCTTTGATTGACACTAAACCAGTGTTTGGCAGCATAAAATTCACATTTTGGAAATGGATTTGGAGAGTTCAAAATTTGAATTAACTTGATTTTCCATTCCAAATCCATGACATGAATTATATACTACGGAACATAATATCAATGAAAATCTGATCAATGCATGCGATTCACAAAAAGGAGTATTGAATTTATAAAATAGTAATGAGAGAACTCACTTCAACATGTGATGGGATTCCAGCCATTGGTGAATTGTTGTTAGCCATCCACTAAAGATTCCATCTCCGAACACGGGCATAACTGCTGAGCCCCAATTTCACAACAAAGATGAAAGAGAACATCAAAGAGATCAAATATACATATATATATATATATATATAACCCTAGTGAAAGCAATCGAAGATCTAGCTGAAGAAGGACATAGAATTGCTGAGAATTCACAGAGAAAACAAGATTTCCAAAGAAAATTTACGCAAAAAAGTCCCGCAATTGTTATAGTTGTGCTGATGACTCATGCGATGTGATTAATTCTGGTATGGAAGAGAGAGAAAAGTGAGAATTGCTTGATTCGTTTGCTTGTTGGTTTTCTTGATCCTTACCCTTCGTTTTCGGTGGAGTGAGTGCATAAACTGTGGGGAATTTACTTGGTGTACTCTCTACGCGGAGGAGGTGGTTATGCGTGGTTGGTAGGCTGCAACTTGAGTGGGTTGAGGCCGTGCCAAGCCCAACTCAATCCCGTTGGAAAGTGGGTTGATTTTTAATTTTTTAAATTATTTTAATCTGAATTAAAAAGTTTAGTTTGAAAATAATTTTAGGATTTTTTTTTTTTTTGAAAAAAATGTAATAATTATAAATTAGATGTGATATTTTGTTTTATTAGATTAAAAGATCTATTTTATTTTTTGTGACTAAAATAATTAAAAAAATCCCAACTTTTGCTTCTCAAACGAAGCTATACTATACCCAGGTTGTTTAAAGCCCGTCAAGCCTGACTTGCGTTTAAAGGGTTCGTTTGGAGAGTGGGTTAGTTTTTTGAGTGTTTGATTTTTTGATTTTTTTGACTATTTTAACCTGAGGTTAAAAAATCTCGTTTTGAAAGGACTTTTGGCTTTTTTAGCCTTTTTAACTTTTTGGTAAGAGAAAAAATGTAATGATTATAGATTGGATGTGATATTTTATTTTTTATAACTAAAAAACTTATTTTATTTTTTGTGACTATTTTAAAAATAAAAAAAAAAAATGCCCCAAGGTTTGGCTTCCAAACTAAGCTAAAGTTTGATTTGTGCTTTGGATTGGACTCGAGTTATTCTTAGTATAATTTTTTTTTTTTTTTTTTTCAACGATCCTATTACCAATTTTTTGCTAAAATTATTAATATTATTACAACAAATAGTTTATATGCTGAACAAATAAAGAGGAGAGAGATTGAATTTAAAGACTCGATGGAATGGTCGCGGCAAAAATAAAATAGGAAGATTTTATATTATGTCATTTGTATATATGAAAATTTTGTTATACACATTCTCATATTATATATATTTTTAGTTATGTCATTATCTTCTTTAATTATAATCAATGTCTTTTTTTAATTATGATATTATTTTAAGATTTTTAATTATTACTTTTTTGTATTTAATTATGACTTTTTTTTTTTTAGTTATGACTTAGAAAGTATGAAATTATTCAATTTTTTTTTATAATTATAACGTGTATATGGTGTATACCCTTTGAGAAATGTATATCATAGTCTTTCCCACGAAATATATATGAGTAATTCTAAATTTTATGAAAAAAATATCATAAAAGTTTTATGAAGATTCTCTATCATTGGATTAGTTTGTGGTGTTTTATTGTGTCTTAATGCAATCGCACATACTAAGTTATACCCTGTCATTCATACAGCACTAGAAGGCAAAGAGTAAGTTCATGTATACACATAAACTAAACACAGAATATAACACAACTCTCTTACATTAAAGTAAGTTGCTTTATACTAGATTATTTCTTAAAACTTTATGAAACTTTTTCATAATATTTCTTTCATAAAATCTAACATTGAGAGAAAGAGAGAACAAATGTTTTTAACATCATCCATGTAATTTTATTTTCTCCTTTTTCTTATTATATATATATATATATATATTATTTACTAATTAAGATTGCAAAAATCAATATACAATCTAACTCATTAAAGTAAGTTGCTTTATACTAGATTATTTCTTAAAACTTTATGAAACTTTTTCATAATATTTCTTTCATAAAATCTAACATTGAGAGAGAGAGAGAACAAATGTTTTTAACATCATCCATGTAATATTTATTTTCTCCTTTTTCTTATTATTATTATTATATATATATATATATTATTTACTAATTAAGATTACAAAAATCAATATACAATCTAACTCAAAAAATATACTACTAATCTTTCCTTTTGATAATTGATTTTTTAATAATTTCTTAATCTTTTTTTATGGGATAAAAACAAAATTAATATTTCTTAGAATATTTTTTTAAGGGGAATTTTTTTTAAGGTCCATAGTATTAAGATTTTACAGCATAAAGGACATTCAATATTTTCATAATGTCTAAGGTCCCTCAAGTTGATCCAAAGAAAATTGATCCAGAGAAAATTGGTCCAAAGAAATTTTTCTCCAGAAAAATTCTGGATTTATCTCCAGAGAAATTTTGAATTTCTTTGACTTCGGAATTTCTCTGACTTCGGAATTTATCAAATGTGTCTTCATAATGTGTTTTAACCAAATTTCTCTAACGATACTGTTTCTCATGATATCGAGAAGAATCGATCTCATGGCAGCTATCTGCAGCCCATTCAGAGATGACTAACAAGGACAACCTAGTGAAACAACATACTAAAGTTGCTGAAGAAGCTATCTCAGGTTTGATGTTGATCTCTAATTGAGATATATAGAAGGAAAAGAAACTTGTGCACTTCTACCATTCTTTTTTTTTTTTTTTTTTTGTAATAATATTTAAAATTTTGCTCTGGTAATTTAGCTCACAGAACATCTATTGGCAATGGAAGAAGAAACAAAGATGTTGAAAGAGGCTTTGGCAAACCGCAACAGTGAATTGCAAGCTTCTAGGAGTATTTGGCAATCGAACTGAATTTTCTCTGGGTTGAGAATTTTCTCTGGTAATTTAGGTCACAGAACGTCTATTTCGATTATTTTTTTTCATTTGAACTGAATTTTCTCTAGGTTAAGAATTTTCTCTGGGTGAGAATTTCTCTAGAGAAAATTCAATTCAAATGAAAAAAAATAATCGAAATGGATGTTCAAAATAAAGAGAGAGAACGCTCCCCCCGGTAACAATGGTGTTCTGTTATCTCCTTCTCATCATCCATGAGTGAGATTGAGCATGTGAGTTTGTTCTTTCGTAGGTTCATCTTCTCGCTTTTGAAGTTTTGGATTCGATTAAGAGGTAGAGAGATAGAGTTCTACTTGGTTTTGTTTGCTTTGAGTTTTGTTGGTGTTGTAATGGTGTTACCATTTTTGAGGGTGCTCTGAGCTGTGTATGGAGGTATCTTCCAAGCAGCTGCCATATCACTCAAGTTATGAGGTGCTGCTGGTATTTGTGTGGAGGATATTGCAGGTTTGGACAATGGCCGAGATTAGTCCATCTCTATTCCAGGGTCGAAGTTATACACGTCCGAGGTGGGTCTGTTGCTCTTCTTGCGCTGTGATGTAAAGAGTGGAAATCGCAGTTCACGACGGTCTTTGCAGTTTATGAGGGTCTTCTCCGGTAACATTCTAGGTCGTTGGAGGTGCCTTTGTTTGCGTCATTTAGATGGGCTTTGGTCCTTTGTTTGCCTCGTGCTGTCTGTTATGAATAGCCCCGGATGTGGGTTTGTGGTTCATGAAGATGGTGGCTGAGCTTGTGAGCTTTGCCGATGGTTACTCCAGGTTGCCAGCGTGCTGCTGTGATGACAGAACTAGGGGACTGGTGTGGCGAAGAGAGAGGAGAGAGTTGAATCTTGGAGAGTCTGGTTTCGATCGACTTTGCCCATCTCTTCTCTCTAGGGTTTCGGAGAGAGAGAGAGAGGAAGTGCTACTTTGCAGTAGAGGAGGAGAGACAAAGAGTCAAATTTCTCTGATATATGTTTAGGGACCTTAGACATCAAAAAATAATGTTGTGGATCTCTTCTATTACGAAAAGTGGGAAATGGACACTAGACTAATTTTTTCTTTTTTTTAATTACGTTATTAAAAATCATATTTTATTTTAAATAATTTTTTAACTTCATAACTATTTTCGCAAAAAATAAAATCTATATATATAAGAAAAATGGGATTTTTAAGAATATTGATTGTGGGAGCTCCAAACTCCCAAACTAATTTTGTTAATTTGTTAATTTTTAAAGAAATAAAAAAAAAATCTATTGGTTAGTTCTTTAAGTCAAAAAAAAAAAAAAAAAAAGCTCTAATTATTTATGATTTTGAATTTTAAAATTCAAAATAATATGATAAGTCGCCCTCACTCTTTCCAAAATTAATGTTGATAAAAACAATTCATTTAAAGAAACAATAAAGGCACTAATTATCTATGATTTTGAATTTCAAAATTCAAAATAATATGGTAAGCCACCCTCACCCTTTCCGAAAATAATATAAATCTAAAACTTTATAAATCCAATCAAATTAAAAATTAAATACAATTCTCCCTTTAGGATACCCAATATTTGAATTTTTTTTTAGCCCGACCAACTCCTCTTAATGATGCAAAGGTTATTTTCTCTCTTTGCCAATAGTCAAACTTATTTCAAGTTTATTTGTTTGTGATTTTTATTTTTTATTTTTATAAATTTCTATTTTCATTTGAGTATTTTTTTTTTCTCTATATGACCTTTTTTTTCTAACTAAATTGATAATAAATATATATTTGTTTAACTATCTTTGTTTTGAGAGTTGATTTGAAATTTTATTTTTATTTTTTTGGGTGAATGTTTGTGTATTTTTTATATTGTTGTTAGTATTTCTTTTGATATATGTAAATTGATAATATAGTTATGAGAGATTTTTTTTTTTAATTTTATAAAATAAGGTGTCTTATATTATTCTTTATGATTTGGCCCCTTTTTTTTTTAATTTCTTAAACAAAATTTTCAAATTTTTTTATTTGTGAAGAATTAAAAACATTTAATTGACTTACCCATCAATAAATAAAATTTTAAATAATGAATGCAGTTCCATAATTTTATGGATTTAAAAAAAAAAAAATTAACACCCGTATATGGAATAAGAAAACCTAAAATCACTTATTTTTTTATTTTTCATTTTTAACTCTTTAAAACTCTAATGGTACCTTTTTATTTTTCCAATGTTGTCCTTTTATATTTGTAAAAATAAGAAACTAAACCGGAGTTGTATAATGGTTAGTGGAGGTAAAGAGCATGACAACAATAAAAGTAATGATGAGCTCGGCCAGAGTATTCTTTAGGTGGTTTTGAAAAGGTGAATATTACTAAAGAGAATAGTAGATAGTTTGGGTGATAAACTAATTTAGAAAACTAATGTGTGGTTGAGATTAAGTGTGAATTTTTCTATATAAAAATTGAATATTGATCATATATTGTTTTTTTATATATAATTTTTGATACTTTTACATAACTATCAAAAATTATTATGATCACATATTACTTATCATCTAATGTATTATTGTAGTATTATCGTAATCAGTTTTATTATTAATGTAGTGATGAAACGTCACATAATAAATAAAAATATTTTTTGTTATTATTATTATTATTATTATTTATAATATATTTCTTTATTTATATTTTACAATGTTCAAAAAAAAATTCATATTCATTGTTAGTTTTTGTAGATGAGAAGTCAGAAATAAATTTTAACCAAATTCAAGTTACAACTAATTTAAAATTGAAAAGGAAAGTTTAAAAGAAATTATAATTACAATCGCGCTGCAGACCCCCAGTGGGGGTCGCGCCCCCACTTGCTGAAACTTCAAAAAAAAAAAAAAAAAACAATTTTTTTTGGCCCAATCATGGACTGCCACCTCACTGGGGGTCGACCCCCAGTGGGGGTCCGAAGCAATTTTCTTATAATTATATATAATTTTAAAATATTTTTAAAAAAATACAAAGAAAAATTGGAACTATAAACTATAATTATCAAACAACCTAATTCTATTATGAAAACATTTAAATAAAAAATTGATCAAATTTAAATTTATAATTATTAAATATTTTAAACAAGTTATCAATTTTTTATTTAGGTTCTAGTTTGATCTAGTCTTAAATAGTTTTTCAAATATAAATATATCTTAATATTGATACAATCAATATTAGACATATTTTAAGAAGGGTTAATTATATCGATACCCCCCGCATTTTGTCTCTTATGTTAATTTGGTCTCTATAATTTCAATTAGTTTGATTTTGACTTTTAATTTTAAATTTTGTATTATTTTGATCCAATTGTTAACGTTGGTTAAGGTTTTTGAAAGAAAATAGTTATTGAGTTGGTTGAAATTAATTTACTAAGTTTAACAAGTTTATAATTTTGTCTATAAAAGTATAATAGATGCTACTCATGTATATATTTTCAATAACAAAAAAAAAATAACAATTATAATAATTAGACCAAATTGAGTCAAAATTATAAATTCAATGTCAAAATTGAGCAAATTAAAATTACAAGGACAAAAATAACACAAGAGTTAAAATATAAGGATTATCAATATAATTTATCCATTTAAGAATAAGTACATAATTTTTTAATTAATTTTAAAATAGTTAATAAATATACCAAGCAAATATGTACATATTTTCTATTTTTGTTATAAATTTTTTAAAAATATATATACTAATTAAAAATTAAATAAATAGGTGGGTCTATTAACTCATGGATTGGACATGAATTAAACGATTCTCTAAAAACTAGCCTTAAATCAAGAAATTGGCCAAAAAATCAACTTGAACTAAATTTTTTTGGTTACATTTTAGTATTTAATCCAATATTAGAATCCTCAAATTAGCTTATATTAGTCACGGACTGATAAACTATGATATAATTTAAATTTATTAGAACTAGAATATAATCTACAATTTAGGATGATTCTATCTTAAATAATGTTTTCATACATAAAAATATATATATATATATATATATAACTATTCATTTAATTGTTTTAAACACAAATATAGTTTTTTAAACTAAGTTTAAACTTTTTAATAAGTATGCGTAAAGTATGTTCATATTTCTTATTTTTATTATAAAAAATACTTATAAATATCCATTTACTAATTTAATAAAGGTGAATTATACTAATAGTCCCTATAGTTTGGGACTTGTGTCACTTTGGTCCCTTACTTTTCAATTGTGACATATTTGACCCTAAATTTTGAATCTTGTTCCAAATAAGGACAATTGAAAATATTATTAAATTTTTCAAGGGTAAAATCGTCAATTTGATAAAATATAAAACTAATTTGACAAAAATAAATGTCAAACAAATATTTTTGGATTTTTAAAAATTATTTCTACCCACGAAAAATAAAATTATATAAAATTGATAAATCTTTTAAACATTTATTTTTTTTTTTACCAAATTAATTTTTATTATGTGTTTGGATGATGATCATGCAAAATTAATTTTAAAAAATTAATCATGTAATTTTTATTAATTTTTATCAATTTTACATAATTTTATCGTTGGTGGATAAAAATAATTTTAAAAAAATTAAAAATATTTTTTTGACATTTATTTTTGTCAAATTAGTTTATATTTTATTAAATTGACGATTTTGTCCTTGAAATTAAACAATGGTAACTTCAATTGTCTTTATTTGAAACAAGATTCAAAATTTAGGATCAAATGTGTCACAATTGAAAAGTCAGGGACCAAAGTGACACAAGTCTCAAACTATAGGGACTATTTGTGTAATTTGCCCTTTAATAAATAGATAGGTTCAATGATTCATATAAATTGAGAATAGACGAAGACAATTTTTAATGATTAGGTAAATGACAAGTTGGCATAAATCTAATGTTAAGCGCAAATATCACAAGTAAATTTTAATCCATTTTTTACGTAAATCTTATAGTATAAGACAAATTATAATTTTGATGCTAGTCAAATTTTTAGACTCTACAAAACATGAAAAAATTAATATATTGACAAATGTAATTTACCACTATCATATGATAAATTAAATTTACAAAACTCATAAAACGAAATGTATTTATATTTTATCATAAATATAATTTTTTTAATTTTTATCAATTAACTTATGACATGTGTTTATTAAGAATTTAAAGCACGCAATTAATGATATAAGAATAAAAAAAATTTCTCTTATATATAATTGTGATAAAATAATAAAATTTAATTAATTCTAAATTATTTTTACTAAATATTGTAAATAAATTTTTCAGATTATTATTTAATTTTAAAAATTAATTGTTGATTATTTATTTATACCCATATATAGCACGGCATGGTTTGGGAAGTGGGTTGGTTTTTTGACTTTAATTTTTTTTTAATTATTTTAACTTAGGACTAAAAAGTTTAATTTGAAAAAGACTTTTGACTTTTTAAATTTTTTGTGAGAAAAAAATATAATAACTATGAGTTAGATATGATATTTTATCTTATTAAATTAAAAAAATTATTTTATTTTTTTATAATCTATTTTAGCTAAAAAAAAAAAAAAACCCTCCCAAACCCTCTTCCCAAAGCCTGCCAAAATAACCAAACGGAGCCTAAAACAATGGAAATTCCTCGGGGACACACACACCAGAGTCGTATCTGTCATCAAGCATTGATGCAGCAAATATGGAGCTCGAATTTCAGGGCATTAATATTCCGAAATTTTATATATGCAAAAAAAAATAAAATAAAATAAAATAAAATTGTAGTTACCAAAACTGAAAATTAGGCATTAGTGCTCACAGGTTTAGTGCGGCAAATCATTTTTGTTTTTAATATGCAAGGAAGATCCTAAACTACTCATCCACGTTCAGATTGATCGATGAGATGAGAAGAAAAAATGGAGTGGGAGGAAGGCCAAGTCTCTCAAATCTTCCTCCCCAACCATCCCCCATGGCTTTCAGTTTTCTCGCTCAGGTAATCCTTTGTATTTCCTTTCTGTATATATATAGGTAAAATCTGAGTATATATTTTTATCTATGTTTATATATGCATCTATGTGTAGCTTTGAAGTCTGTTTATGTTTTGATTTTTTTTCCCGTTTCAAAATCGTTTTTTTTTAGGACTAATCACACTAGTCTTCATTTTGTTGCACTTGAATTATCAATCCTTCAATTTTGTCAATTTGGTTTCCAAATTGTAAAATACGAGTTAAAATGCCCTCCCTAATAATCCTAACAGGAGTGTGGAATTTCATAAGTTCAAAAAAAAAATGCTAGTACAAAATTGAAAGATCCAAGGACTAAAATGCAACAGATCACATACTTTGTGGACCAAAATGCAACGAAGTGCACACTATGGACAATGTGTGGATTTGGTTTTTTTTTTTTTTTTTTTTTTTTTTTTTTTTTGCCTTTTCATGTAACATTACAAAAACATGCCAACTTTTATTAATCAATTCGGATGGCATGAGAACTGGGACCATTTAAACTCATATTTAGTGATTTTTTGAGTACCAAATTAATGAAATTTGAAGTTTGGGAATTAAAGTGCAACATAATGCATACTTTGGGAACCATTGGGGTAATTAATCCTTCTTGTTATTTTCCTTGTCAATCTGATTTGAGGACAAGAATGGCTGTTATAGTTTGGTTTTCAATTTGCAGCTGGAATTGGTATCTCAAAGAATGGATTTTTAATAGCCTAAATAAGTGTTCTGAATATATGTCTTCAGAAGCAATTGAAGTACTTTGTTAACATATGGAAGTGTTTCGGTTTAATTTTGAAAGTATTGAAAGCACGACTCGCAGAACCGTCCTAAGTGGTAGAAATTCTTTTGAAATAGGCTGTTAAAATGCCTAATTGCAAATTGGTAAGCTTTGTGTAACTCCATGTGCGTTTGCCCTTGTGAACTGTGCATCTTTCTTATTATTAGGAATTTATTTTCATCCTTCATTTCTGCACAGCTCTCTGATTCTGAAGCACACCCTGATTGTTCTCGCAATGGTATGTGGGTCAATGAAGTTAATAGCAGTGATCCATGTAATATAGTACGTGAAACTTCCAGTGATAGTGATGATGATAGGCTATGCCATGGCTTGGCTCCTAAAACAAATGGTAACCCGACAGAGAAGTCTAGTGGTTTGGGCCCTCAGGGCATTCATGAGCAAGAATTTTGTTTGGAAATGGATTGGACAGAGAAAGAAGTATGTATAAAATGTGATAAAGGTGGTGAGGTGTTGGGTTGTAGTGACAGTTGCTGCCCGTTAGCTGTTCATGAGGAATGCATGCACTGCTCAGCTCGGTTTGATGGTGCTGGAAACTTCTATTGCCCTTATTGTTCATATAAACGAGCTATGTTGGAAAGATGTAAAGCAAGGAAAAAGGCTATGTTGGCAAAGAAAGCTTTATCGATTTTTTTGAACGTTGACCCACATAAGCAAAAGGCTGAGAGAGTTGGGAGGAAAGAGCCAAATCCATCAACAGTTGTGAGAGACACAGAATATAACGATACCAGGAATAAATTGGAATTGAACCGCAATGAAGTTTCCGTTCAAATAGAGGCACATCATAGAGAAGAAAGATTTAATTGTGAATGCACTACAAGCATTGTACCTTATAAAGGTGCTGAGGCATCAGCAACAAATGAGCGAAATGATGTTGTGCTGAGCAGATGTGGGGACAATGCAAGACCGTATGATGGGCGTCAGCATAAGATAGTGATTGGAAAACAGATGCGTGCAGGGCCTATTATTGCTTGTGGTCATGTTGGCGGTGCTTGTTGTAGGGAAGAAGAGACGGGACATCAATTTAAAATGGTACAGGTAGGCAAAAGTGTTCAAGTAGAGCACCCAAGACTAGTTGATCACCACCAAAGTGAGAGAGTGGTTCAAGATGAGCAGCAAGCACAGCCTTTGAGTGCTTCTCCTCTAGAGGAAGAGACAACATTAGGTGGTGCATGTTGGAGGCATGTTAAAAAGAAGAATAAAATTGTTGTACGGCCTCCTAGTTTTGATCACCTGAGGAGACCAGCGAGGAAATTAACCTTTGAACTAAATACCAATGTGGTGCACCAAGAGGGAAAAAATGCAGCCAGCAAATCTAGAGTACGACTGTGAGTAAATTTATATATTCTATGATATTGTTTAGTCTAATGTCTTCTTCTGGAGGTTCGTGTTGAAATAAAAATAATTGCGTTGCCAAATCGTGGCTAGTCGTTAATATATGTTTAAATTTTAAATTACTAACTGAACTTTCATTTTTTTGTATTTTTTATTTTGTATTCCCAATCTACAGAATGAAGCCATCATTTCCTAACGTGAGGCGTAAAAAACAACCATGGACAGCTGAAGAGGAAGAAATGTTAAAGGTATGAGCTCTGGATATAGCCATTCTACTTTTGCTTATTGACACAAACGGAAAGTTGAAGAACTCTTATTGTTCTAAGTTAAGGAGAAAGTAAGTTAAAGCAAGTAGAAAGGTGAGTCAAATTTATCAAATTGCTTAATGAATATATTACCTACTCCATTTTGCTCTCGATGCCCATTCACATGACAGATTATAGATGGCCATGTCATTGTAGAAGGTGATAGGCAAACTTTACAGAAAAAAGAATAATTGACAATCAAGCGGTCACTGCCAAAACAAAAATAAGCACCCATTTGGTCATGATTACAAAGGAAATAAGAAGATAGAAGAAGATTATTCTACCGTCTTTGTGGATTCTGTGTTCTAAAGGATTGATTGAAGTCTTAATTCCAAATAAGTTAGAAAGTAGTGCCTGGCATAACTTTGCAAAACCTTTTACCTTTACCAGACCAGCTTTAGAGAACAAAGGAGGACCTTTTTTTCCTTTCCCCTTTATGGGAAATGTTGTGCCTCCCAGTTAGAGAATTGTAGGAAGTATTGCAGATGTCCGAAATGGAATTAATTTTGTTTCCCCCCTGACTTACAGCCATCTAACTTCATTAAGCACTTAAATGGTGCAGGAAGGAGTGCAGAAATTCTCAACGTTGGTCAACAAAAATCTTCCATGGAGGAAAATTTTGGAATTTGGTTGCCATGTTTTTGATGGGACTCGTACCCCAGTTGACCTCAAGGACAAATGGAGGAATATTTTGGTCAAAGAATGCTCAACAAAATAATTGAAAGTTACTTTGATATGACTGACTCAAAAAGCACGAGGTAACTTACTGATTATACAAGAAGATTCAAATGTCCACAATAATGGACATTTGGAGCTTCATGGTATTTGTGATGGGTGGAGAGGATGTGAAATTGAAACTATTCTTGTCTTTTACCTGAATGTACATAAAGTTTTTGACGTGTTGTATTGAATTGATTAACTTGTCTTTTCCTGTTTTTATATAAATTTCCTGTTGTGATAATGAGGGCGGATATTTTTGTAGAATTTTTTCAGTAAGGGCACAATAATGGCAAGTTTGCTTGGGGATTTATTGAAGATGTATTTGCTTTCATTTTTGGCTTAATAGGAAAGTTTTGTGAATCTTTGTTTTCGCTTGTTGGAGAGCTTGATTTTGGTTAATGGCTTCTTTTTTAGACTCTGCATATCTGGTCCACGATGGTTGGACATTGTGAAATTCATCATCGAAATTGGAATTTGAGACCACCTTAATGAAATTGTGGAAAATAAAGCCTTGTTTGGCAAACTCTAAAAAAGCTTCTTTTTGGCTATATAAGCCAAAAGCAAAAGCCTGAGATGAAGAAAGACAAACGTAGATGGAACTTTTATTAAAAAACCTTTACAGAACAGTTTGTAAAGTCATCACTTCTGATATCAAAATGCATTATGCTACTAAACAATATACATCATACATATGCATATATATATATATATCATTTGTAGTGGAAGGTAAACTTGGTTCTCTCTTGTCCACCATAGTGGTTAGGAAGATCTTTAGATGACAGTTCCACTTGGAATCAAGGCGTCCTTGATTACTGTCACGATCGCACTCTTTATGAAGTATCCATCAGTTTCCCTCGCTGCTTCTTGAACATTGTCGGTATTGATGATCTGGAATAATAAAGTTTTCACATTAAAGCTTTGACCTTCCAAATGTACATGAGTAGTTTTGAGTGACATGATTTTATCATACAATTTACAATTCAAACTACTATGTAATTGCACAATTGAAATAATGGGTAAAAAAAAAACCTTCACGTTGTCCCCGATGCGAGCATTCTTGTCAATAATAGCTCTTTTGATGTGAGAGTTCTTGCCAATACCAATTGGAATGCTACCCTTCGCAGCCAGAAATCTTTTGTCAGCATCCGTCTGGAGAATATGACAAAACCATGAGTATGACAATTTCAAATGGAATAAATTAGTCACAATTTTAGTGCCATAGAACTTTAAAAAGTTTGGTTTTTACCTCATAATAATCTGCTCCCATCAACAATGAATCTTCTATAACTGCACCCTCAGATATGCAAGATCGAAGCCCAACCACAGAATGGTGAATTTTACAGTTCTGCACAGGGAAGAAAATGTGATCTTAATTAACACCAAGGCTTCATTCTCTATCACAGTCATGGATTTTTTACCTTAGCAGAAGGCAAGAAGTACGTGATATGCCACTTGCAATCTGCTGTGGAAAGGGGCACAGTAGTTGCACTATTTGTGTGAAACGTGAATGGCATCAAATGAGCAAAAAGGTTTTCTTTTTAAACAATAGTCGTTCACAACCATAGATGAAGGATTCCTCTACAAGTGTGGCAGCACATTCTGACATAATGCAATTTAAAAGCTTGTAGCAAGCTGAAGTGTGGGATGAGCCTACTTAGCTAAGAGAAGGGAGAGAGAAGACAGTGACAAGGTGCTGCAGTAATTACTAAGCGTGGCTCAATCCTTAATTGGCCTCTCATTCATTTCATATGAAGCCTTTCTACATTCTGTATGACCAACCATGGTATTTGAACTGTAGGCTTGATTAACTGCCTTGCTCCTACAACTCATATCTCTTAAGTCAATAGCATCTAGGGCAACCTCTCATGCCATTACTTCCATGACAAAAATGATTTTTTTTTAAAAAAAATAAGTGATTACAACATCGGTTGCAAAAGAAATCCCCTCTTCACTTGGCAAAACTATATTTTAGGTATGATTCATGAACGTGCAACTGTCATCTGTGGAATCTAAATAGATGGCAGATATTATCAGCAGACATTGAGTTACTTACCTTAATTACACAACCTTCACCGATAACACTATCTGTGACATCAGCATCAAGCATCTTGGAAGGAGGCAAATATCGAGGTTGGGTGTAGATTGGTGCTGAGCGATCATAGAAGCTACAGCAGAAGATAAATTAAAGAACATATCAAAGTTTTTGTACCACAAAAAGAGTTGATGGTGTTACATCACATCAAGGGTGAAAGAAAGATACAAAGTTCGATGGACAAGAGGAGAACCTGAAATCTGGCACTGGCTTTTTGGTGATCCCCAAATTGGCATTATAAAAAGCTTCAATGGTACCGATGTCTTCCCAGTAGCCATCATACAAGTAAGCTTGCACCTATAGGCAGAAGAGGCAATTAGACTTTCAAAAATTGTGAATCTGGAGAAGTAAAATGCAGATAGAAGATTATTTTGAAGGCCAGAATTCTAAGAAAATTGGTGATCGGCATTTTGTACACATTTAAGTTTCAGTTCAATAGATTTACACTGTTGATATCAGTAGAGTTAGGTGTCCATAAGCAGCAACTTAAATTAGCACAAAGCCATAGATATCTAGACAATAAACTATCGCTGCATAACTCAGGAATCAGGATGCATCAATTATCCTCAAAATGGCACAGCTATATAGAACCAGACCACTTGTTACACATCCCCATCAAAATGGGAAGCACAATAATAGTGCAGCAAGTGGGCCAATGAAGTGCAATCTATACATTTACATAGGTCCCAGACATAAAATATAAACTCTCAACCAACTTCAGTAAATATAAAGAACATGCATTGTGTCCTTTCTGATTTCGACAATACAAGTAGAGTACCAATAAAGAAAAAAAGGCTTTTCACATACTCTCATTCCAATGGAAGTTGCACCAGGAATAACTTCACTTCCAAAATCATTGGCTCCAGGAAATTTTTCATAAGCAGATTTATCATGACATCTTTACTCACAACATATATACCCATACTCGCGATGAAAGGCATCTCTTTGGCTCTCTCATCATCAAGACCTAAAATGGTAGTGTCAACCTAAAACATGACAAATAGATAAAATCAATCATAATCTGGGCTTATTTATCAGTTTTATAAATAAAATCATGACTTGTACTACTACTGATGAAGAATTATAAAGTAATTTATAAGAAACAACCTTCATAGCTTTCAATTGCTCTCCTTTTGGTTTCTCTGCAAATTCAATAATACGCCCTTCTTCACCAATTTTCATCAGACCAAATGCAGTGGCACGTTTTTCATCCATTGGCAATGCAGCTACAGTGATATCAGCATCAGTCTCTCTATGGGCTTGAATAAATCTCTCATAATCCATACGATACAGATGGTCCCCAGCAAGAATCAAGAACTCTAGAACATTGTGTTCCTCAAACAGCCACAAATACTGTCTCACAGCATCAGCTGTACCCTAATAACCAATAAAAATACAAATCAATACAGGGTGTCTAGCAAATGCTGGGTGAAGGGAAAATGAGGCATTAAGCAAAACAAAATTGGGGAACAGTTTTTGGTTTGTAAGTGATGCACTGATAGCAGCTATTTGCATCAAACCACAGCTTATAATGAGGTACATTAGAAAACTGGGGCAGATTACTCTTTTCTTTGCAAGTGATGCAACTCCTTAAAAACAAAGAGAATGGTACCATACAAGGGAATAGTGATAACGAAAGGAGAAAAACATTTAACAGAGAGGGTATGGTGGTAAAAAAAAAAAGGGGGGAGAAAAAAGAGAGAACCATTTAATAGGGGAGAAAATAACATAAATGGTGTTTGTCGAACTAGTCCAATTCTTAGGGACACTTGCAAGATAAATCAGGAATGATTTAATTTCAATTATCAGGATGATCTGAACTTGGTAATTTTGGTCTGGCATATTAAAGAGGACACAATAGTTGACAAACTTTCATTCTGATGCATGTGCATAACTCATCTATCAAACGCACAGAAAATGCCAGCACTAATGGTATACAAACAAATTGTCAACTTTAAATGGAATCTCACAGAAATGAAAAACTGCTGCACAGTACAAGACTGGAAGGTATAGAGTTCAGATTTTATACTACCTGGAACCAATTGGGGTTCTCTGGGCTTTGCTGAGCAGCAAGAACTTCAACAAAACCTTCATTCTTGTAGCCACCCATGTTATTTGCGTATGCGCGTGAAAGGTGACGATTTAGAGATGCAGAATTGAATTGTGTAAGAACATAGATCTTTGATATGTTGCTGTTAAGGCAGTTGCTGACCGGAATGTCAATCAGGCGATAATTTGCTCCTAAAGGAACAGCTGGTTTTGCTCTCTTCTTTGTAAGAGGGTAAAGGCGAGTCCCAGCTCCACCTCCGAGTATAATTCCCAGAACACTCTGTGAAGAATACAAAACCACTTAATCATTCCCTTCCTCAAATCAACTCATTATAAAGATCAAAGTTTCTAAGTACCCATAAGCATAAAATTCCACCATACAAGTTTAAAAAAGAAAGAGCAGACCAACAAAACCCATATTTTCCAAGCATTTTTTACTAGGACATGAGGAAACCAAAGTCATGGATCAAATGCTACACATATTTCAGCTGATTTTACATAAACATCCAACAATGTAGTCCTCTGCATCATAATGATCGACCATGAAATTTGAAGATTTTAAGGTCCATAGTAAGGTTACCTTATTTTATTTTGAGCAAATGTGCCAAATTAGTGCAAAATTCCCAGAAATAAATGCATTCAGTAATCAATGAAAAGCAAAACACATTTAATGGTCCTTGAGAGCAACTCCAACCATACTCTTCATTTTTTAATAGTTAAAATACAAAAAAAAAATAATTCTTTATTTTGCCTAATCCCTTTTTTTATCTACATACTTTAATGCTACTCTTTATTTTACCTATTTACACCCATAAACTGTTTAAAGAAACCTCCAAAGCTTTTAAAATTTAGCTAGTCTTATTTTATGTTAAAATAGCTATTGTAATAACTAGTCTTAAAGAATTTTGTTAAAATAGTTATTGTAATAACCTATCAATCATGGGTACTTCGAAAAACATGTCGTACCCGTACCGAGTACTTATCGGCGTATGATACCTCTTATGGTACTTCCGCATACATACCGGGTACACGTTCTTAGTTTTTGGCATACCCAGACGTACTTAGCATATACCTAGACCGTACCGTACCTCAGTTGAAATAATTTTTTCTTTTACTACAGAGATAAAACTCCTTTCACTAAACTTCTTTTTTATTTTTAATTTTATGTTTAGCATAATTTTAAAATTAAACTATGGTTTGTAAGTTATTTAATATATTGACATTTAATTTTGATTTATATCTTTACTTTTAGCATTAAATGTTATTTATAGGTTGGATCTTAACAAATTAAGCCATTTAATTAATTTTTACAATACTCTAAATTTAAAATAAATATTTTTTACAAACGTACCAAGTCATACCGTATCCTACTTTTTTTTTTGAATTTTACCATATCGATATACTCGTAGTACTCGTACCATACCCAATAGGTAATAACTAACCATTTGGATGACTAAAATATGATAATATTAGTATAATATTCTACGAGCAAAGTTTCATCCCATCCTCGTATACCTTTTCTTATGCTTTCTTAGCAAGTAAACGGAGCACAGAAAACAGCAAAAGCATCAAGCAAAGCACCAAGTTCTAAATTCTAATCTAACCATACTGACATTTTACAGCGTGATCTGCAAGAATATACTATTCCATTCACCAAAAAAATTTAGTAATAAAACGATTAATCTAAAAGCAAATGCAGTTCGTTCCAATAGAGAAATAGTATCCTGGATCTATAACTAGTGACTACACAGTCAAATCAATTCCAATTTCATCAACAGTTTAGATCAAATTGTCGTTTCAATTTCGCTCCAAACTCTTACAAAGTTCTTTGCGCTTTTGTAATTTAACTATACATGCGTGTATATGTATAATACATGTATCGAAATATCACACAGCGCAACATTTTTTAAACGAATACAGAAAAGGAGAAGGAACTGACTCTGCTTGCATCAGGATCGAGACAAGTCTGCGAATTCTGCGAATCAGAGACGGCCTTGGGAGAGACAATGAATGGAGTCCTGTCGCCGGAAGAAGCCTCAGAACGCCGCCGTGGAGAGGCCGATTTGGGCGAGATCTTGTCGCCGGAGAGATGAGACGAGGCAAAGGAAAGCCTCCGAGACGGCGTCGCATGGAGGTTTGCTCTCTCGCCGGCGAGGCTGGCAGTGCTATGAGGCACCTTCAATGCTCCGATCGCCGCCATTGTCCACCACCTCTACTACCACTCACTTCTACCACACACTCTTTTATAGAGAGAGAGAGAGAGTGAGACAGAGAGTATGGATAGTGTCTAGTAAATTATCAACACAGATCCAGATATTCTATCGAGGAAACTGTTTACCACTGGTTTTTCATGAAAGGGCTGGCCTTTTCTGCAGTCCGTAATTAGGCCTTGTTTGGCATCTACTATATAATCCATCTTTTTATCTTTTTATCTTTTTTCCATCACATCACCTCTCTACTTTTCTGCACATCTTTTCGTAAAAAGACAAAAAGTGCACTTTTTTAGGACACCCCAAACCAACCCTTAGATTAGAGAGTCTTGTTAGATTTGTGAGAATTTATTACGGGTTTTTTTTTAGGTAATTTAAATTGTTTAATATGTAGAACTCGTTAAATATTATATATTTGTAAAAAATTATGTTGATCTGATATCAATAATTATTTCATCGGATTTGATTTTTGTTAACCGTTTATTTTTTTACCATCTATTTTCTTTTATACAAAACTGAGTTGATCATGTAGCTATCAACATCCGATCAAATTAATTTTTTACAAACATATAATATTCGATAATTTTTATATATTCAACGATTCAGATTATTGAAACGAGACCTATAATTAATCTCTATTAATTTAATAATATTTTTTAATCCAATCACGGACGGAAGGGAATTCACCTACGTATCCATGTGAAATGCTTGTGTGGAGAGTATTTTGGGGTTAAAGTTTTCTTATTCGTTGGTACAATTTGGAAAGATTTAGCATTTTAGTTTTTAATTTTTTTGGATCGTATATTTTTTTTTTTACTTTTTTACGTTAAAAAGTTAAAAAAAACATTTTAAAAAATTTAAAAAAATAATTTCTCACCATCTTCTCGAAACACCATATAATAGGCGGTGATTCTGAAACGATTTGGTTTAATAAATTGATTAGAAAAATGATGCTCATTTTGCAGATTTTATAAATTTAATAATGTATAAATGATATGATTAATTGATAATTTAAAAATAAGAGAATTTATTTTAGTTCAGATTTTGGATTGGAATTTGCTTTTTGGGTTTGTGGGATTCACCATAAGTTCCGTTTCAATTATCTAAACCGTTCATTAAAAAATTAGATCGATCTGATAATTGTAAGCCAATGTTTGGGAAGTGGTTTTGAGGGCTTTTGTGGCTAAAATAGTTATAAAAAACAAAATAGGTTTTTTAACCCAATAAGACAAAATATCACATCCAACCCATAATCATTACATTCTTTCTCTCAAAAAAAAGTCAAAAAAACTAAAGGTCTTTCTCAAACCAGGCTTTTTAGCCCAAGGCTAAAAAAGTCAAAAAATCAAAAAGTCAACCCACTTTCCAAACGAAGCCTAACTTGTTCAATTTTTCACTACAAAAATATATAATAATTGTAATTTTAAAAATAAATCTTTTTTTTTTAGTGATACATGCAACAAATTAAATAAATTACAATTATCGGATCAACCTAATTTTTTATCTAGATGAAATACACGAAGCATCCAACAAGATGAATAATTTAAATCATCAAAATAAAATCCGTGATGGGCTCACAGATCCAAATAACACTCTCCTATCTAAAATCTAAACGGGAAGGATCCTCCTCCTTTAAAAAAGATATGTGAGACTAAGTCCTTGTTTGGGATAAACTAAAGAAGTCAAAAAGTTATTAAAAAGTCTACTATTCAAGAGTAGCTTGTGGGGGAAGCTACTAGGACATAATTATTATTTTATCATTTGAATTCAACTATCCAAAAAGTCAAAAAGATAAAATTATCATTTTGATTTTACTATAATATTTTATTACACATCTTTTAGTAAAAAGTCAAAAAATTATTCTAAACATACATATTATTTTCTCTACTAACTAAAAATCAAAAATTATATTCATATAACATATCCCAAACACACACTAAACTTAAAAATTAGATCTAAATTTTAATTTCCAATAATAATGCTCAATTGATTAATATAAATGGATGTCATTTCAATAATAATGCTCAATTGATTAATATAAATGGATGTCATTTCACGAGTTTTAATTTCCAGTAATAATGATCAATTGATTAATATAAATGGATGTCATTTCACGAGTCGAGAGATTACTATGATTAATAATAATGCTCAATTGATTAATATAATGCTCAATTGATTCATATAAATATTTGTGACAGACGACGCTTTACAACCGTTCGTTTTAAGTTTTTTCAAGCCACTCATAATTTTATTCATAAGCGACAAATAACATTTTCTAGACATTTTCGCTACCTGCTCACCATCAACATCCCATCAAGTTCTTTTATTTGATTTTTTTTTTTCAAAAAATATAATCCCACTGTTGTTGTCAGAATCTGTTTTTTTTCTAATTTTTTTATCAAAAAAATAAAAAATAATTTGACAAAAATAAACATTACAGATCAAAATATTTTAAAATTATTTTTGCTCCAACAAAAATAAAATTAGTTTTCTGCCTAATCTAATTTTAAAAAAAACAAAATAAACTGAGAGATTAACTTTAGAATTTATTTTTCAAATATTTATTATTTTGAAAATGAAAATAGGAGGTAGAAAAGAAAACAAAAATGCTTAATAACTCAAATTTGTATCGCCCAAATAGTTCGAATGTAACAAAACTATTTCATTTTATTCCCAAAACGATACCGTTTTGAGACATTCGAACCATTCAGACTATAAAAATTCGAACTACAAAGCATTGTTGGAAAGAAAATTAGAGTGTGCGAATAATCAAATCCAAATATCACTGTCACCAAATTCACTTTCAACAAACAATCATTGACACCACCATCATTATACGCCTGTAAACTAATGCAACAATCTTCACTACTTGACTGCATCAGTCGGACAACAGCAGCAGCAACATGATTCATCAAAATAGTTGTAGTTTTCTTCCTCAATCAATAGATAGTCAAAATTAGAAATTTAAACCCCAAACCACCATGAGTAATATAAGTAAAATTCAACACTAGATGTCAAATTTACACAATTAGAGAAGAATCAGTGGGAGGAAAAAAAAATAAAAAAAACACAAACAAAGCTATTTACTAAACTTTTTTTTATTAGTGTCAATATTTCCACATATTTGAACTGTTGATATTTTTCACCGGGAAAAGAACATCAAAACCTCTAAACGGCACAAGTGAACAAAGGAATGTGGAATGATTTTGAGAAAGTGTCATTTTCAACTGCAACAGCCCCCTCCTTGAGAAGCATTGACATCTCTGCCTCCTGATGGCCCTGGAATGCCACCATATCCGACTTTTATCCCATAAGACTGCAAAACAAAACAGATAACCAGAATTTTAGTATAGAGAATTATACCTGTTATCCAATCAGCATTCCTTAATATTTTTTTGATAACAATGAGATGTTTAAGCCATGGTAAAAATGTTTTTGCCTCAGAGAAGTTTTAAATTACATAGGCATACAAATACAATGTAACTAGTAGTTATATGTGAAACCTCAAATCTAAGTCAACTGTTAACTTCTTGGTCGAACACAAATGCATGTGAGTTTCATGTAATCCCAAACAAAAAATGAGGTCATATAATAAAAATCTAATCATTTAAACCAATTATGTTTGTTGAGTTTCCTATTTTGTATTGAAATGAAAATAATAACTTGCTCAACCTAAACTGTCCAAATTAAATGCCGAAAAATAATTCCAAGCAGAATCGAATCTTTCATGCAAAGATGAGCAATGGATTCTTCCACCATGAATAAATAGAACACTAGAGGAAGAGAGAATACCTCATTTGATACGTCAAAAACTCCATCCTGAATCTTCTTATAGATTGTTGCGGCTGTGCTTATAAATGCCTGTACAAAAACTTCATTATCAGAAAGATAAAAAGAAATTTGTCTGGAAACCAAGTATCATTTTAATATTGAATCAAGTCCTGCTCATGCTAGGAAACTTTCTTAAACGTCAGTCAGCCAATCAGTAGAAATATTCATCACCTCCTCAACATTCTGAGCAGTTTTTGCTGAAGCCTCCATGAATATCAAGCCATGTTCCTTGGCGAACTGTTCGCCTTCCTCTGTGCTTACAGCCCTTCTGTGAGCAAGATCACACTTGTTTCCAATAAGCATGATAGTCATGTTTGCATTTGCATGCTGCCTTGCATCCTCCAACCAGCTTGCAAGGTGATTGAACGTTTCCCTCCTGAATGGCAAAACAATTAAAATCATACTTTATAACTGCTGAGTAGCAGAGCAATATTACATTAAAACTAAACAAGCTCAGTAATGGCTGCACAACTCAGTCACTCAAAATCTATCATCAGCACTCTCTTAAACGTAAAGGTAAAAGGTCATCGCATACAAATATTAAAATACTGCAAGAAATCAATTCAAAAAGCTGAACCACAATGAGCTAGACAACCATGCACAATGAGAAGCTTATTCTGCTCTTCTCAAGATAAGTAAAATTATACTATAAGGCGCATAACCGAACGCATTGCATCAGCTAATTGATACCTAGGATTGCTTATGCATATTTCTAAATGGTATTCTGCCTCCTCTCTCTATAATCAATCAAAACAAAGAAGTACCTTTTATTTGCTTAAAGCTTTTTAATAATTCATTCTCCTATTTTGGCTGTATTTGGCATAATGAAAGAAATAGCCACCATATGGACCACAACATAACTGAAGAATACAAATAACCTCATTTTTTCTTTTTCTTTTTCTTTTTCTTTTTCCAGCTCTGGTAAGAAAGAACATTTCCATTCAGATCTGTTAGTGAAACAGGGGATAAAAGATCTGCCGCAGCTGTGGGTATACCACTGCTATTGCTGGAAAAATATATTCCAAATCATTCTTTCAAGAGTTCCAGATCCATATCATGGTCCAGAAGCAGTAATGTTTGAAAAAAGATGTTATCCAAATGCATTTCTCCATGATTTCAAAAGAGAGATTTTGTCAAATTGTTGACAAGCTCAATTTATTAGAGAGAAGGATTAGTGATAACTTTATTATTTCTAAACAACCCAAAACATCCCCTCATATGTGACCAGAGTATTCACCATAAGAGGCCAATCAAGACCTAGCATTATAAATATTTGGTAGTCTGTGAGGTTCTAATACAAAACATATTCTGCTCTGGTATCATGTTGAATTGTTGACCATCATCTCATCCAAAAGCTTAAATTATTAGAGAGAGAGAGAAAGAGAGAGTAACTTAGTACTTACATCCTGAACAGATTACATACTTTTTGCTTAAACTATTAATTTCCAATCAATAAACTGGTTCCAATATTTAAAGTTTCCAATCTTTCACTGGTGGTTAGGCTTAGGGTATTGATGCTAATAAAACAATGATACACCATTTCTCTCCTCTGCCCCTCACAGAGTATCCAATCTTCCAGCCTAATTGGCCTCGTTTGGGAAGTAATAGTTTTAACCTAAAAGTCAAAAAGTTAATAAAAAAACCAAAAAACCAAAAAACCTATAACCTATACAAAAAAGTCAAAGATTTCCTTTTATCTCTACTTTTTGAACATCTTTTCATAAAAAATTAAAAAGTCATTCCAAACATACAAGTTTGTTATCTCATATTTTAGCCAAAAAATCAAAAAGTTACTAAAATAGCATGTTCCCAAACGAGGCCTTCAAATAAGTTATAGGCACTCACAACATGCGTCAGACCTCTGATGGTGGTGCTAGACACAATGGTAAGAGTTTCAAGATTAGGACTTTTGTTTCTTGAGCTGGGCTTGCTTGCAACTATTTTTCCATTGCGTTAATGATACACACATTGTCAGATAACATAAAACATTCATTTTTCCTTGAATATCGAAGGACTCAAAAACAATTCCAGCCTGTAGGGTAAAGAAAGTCTCAACACGTTGGTATTTCAGATAAAAATAAAAAAATAAAAAAAAATCTTTCTATGAGGTGAAAAATTCATACAACTTTTGTACTAAACCTATATCAAATTTTTAGGCACTTAGGTCAACAACTCAATATAGATATTTTAATTTCTAACACAACTTAAGTTTTGGTTGAGTAAATCAATTAGTTCTCTTGATTTTACAACCTCAACCAAGGTAAAGATCTAAAAATGGATATTCTTCAATTTTATCTCTTGACCATCCAAGGCTCAATAATTATTCTACTTTCGTCGAAGTATGATTTATTGTCAAATTTTTACTTAATCATAACTTTGAATACAAGAGGACACTTAGTGAGTCATGCATTCATAGTCAATAGAAATTCAACTCAATTCCATGAATGAATCACATTCATCTCAACACCATGTGAAGAGATGAACACAATAATTTATAGTAGTAACCCATCCAAAAATTAGTACCCATAAAAAGATAATAAAATTTATTGGGGTTCAACCACTTGACTACATCTACTCTTTACCTTCCTTGTTGGCATTGGTCCACTAATCACAACTAGTTTTCAATAGGATCACCCAAAACCTTTATAACACACTTCAAGGATTTCAATAGGTTCTACCAAGAGTTTTCAACTAGAAACTCTTTAAAAAAATAAAAACCTTAAAAAAATCCTCCTTCAATACAAACAAACAACAAACAATGGTTTTACATGAGAAAATAAAACAACAATTCTTCAAGTATAACAGATAGCTTGCTTATGTCATTTAAGAAGATTAAAACATAAAAATGATACCTAGTGATATCATAAACTAGCAGTGCACCAGCTGCCCCTCTGTAGTATGATCTTGTAATAGATCTGAATGATTCTTGACCAGCCTGACAGCAAAAAATGATGAACAGTTAAATTTGCATAAACTGTGTCAGAGACTCAAGGGCTTTCCATTGAAACCGTGCCACTAAAAGATCAAAGCTAAGGAACAAAGTTAGGGTTCTTAATTGAGATATTCGTGCCATTCATGAAGCAGCTACAGAAGAAACCAGGGCAGGGCACCCTACATAGAACATTTTAATAGTAGAAAAAGAAAATCCAGAGAATAGGCAACATACCGTGTCCCAAATCTGCAGCTTTATTGGTTTGTTATCAATTGTGACCATTCTGGCCCCAAATTCAACACCAATAGTTAGGTCATGTACAGGCTGAAACCTCTTGTCAGTAAACTGAAGAAGAAGACATGATTTTCCAACTCCTGTATAAGAAGGGATCAAACTCAAATGAGTTGCACTTTTGCACACAATCAATGAGTATAACAAATAAAGCAACCCTATAATCTACCACAAACATTTGTAACTTCTAAAAAATGTAATAATATGAGATACAGCCAGCTAGATTGCATGCTAATTTATCCACACACACACGCACAAAAGGGAAGAGAGAGAGAGAGAGAGAGAGAGAGAGAGAGAGAGAGAGAAGAAAAAAGAGTAGATACTAATTTAATCAATTTGTACATGTACTTGGGTCCAAGGTGGCATCCAGATTACGATCCTCAGTATTAGATCTTGGGTTCAACCACTCCACTCTCCCCTTCTGATCCTCCCTTCCCTAGGGCCTATGAAGCATGGATTCCTCGAAATAGCCCCCGTACATGTGTCAGATATGTATCGGATACGGATATGCGCCCGATACGGCGGGATATGTATCAGATACGGCAAAGAAATATCCTATTTTTTTTTAAAAAAAATTTAAATTTCGGATACGTTTGGGATAAGCGAGGATACTTCAGAGATACGGTCGGGATACTTTCGAGATACGGCGGGGCGAAAAAATAATTTTAAAAACTTATAATGGGGATCAAACTATAAAATAACAAAAGTAAGTTAAAATATAACAAAAAAATCAATGAACCAAGCCCTACCTAGGTCATGAACAGCAGCAGCAAAGGAGGAGAGGAAGAGGAAGAGGAGTCTCTATCAACCAACCAGCAAGGAGTCGTCGATCAGGTTTGTGAAAAGCAGCTCGTCGATCAGGTTCGTTCCTCTCTCTCTCTCTCTCTCGTTCGATGTCACTCCCTCTCCCTCTCCCTCTCGTTTGATCTCTCTGGTCTGGACAGATCTCGCACAACCTCACTCTCTCTCTCTCTCTCTCCATCTCGCTCGATCTCTCCCTCTCCCTCTATCATCTCGCTCTCCCTTTCGATCTCTTTGGTCTGGATACAACTTTTTTTTTTGTTTTTTTTGTTTTTATAAGTATACTCCTATTTTGGTCCCATTTGATATCAGTTATACATTGGCTTTTATACTTACAAATTTTTTGATTATTAGTATAAAAGAATTAAAATAAGTTGTAATTGTAAATGTGTTTGGTTATGAAAAAAGTTGAACCTATTTGGCTACATAAATTGTCACATTTTATTTTTTTTTGGTGAAAAAATATCAAAAATGTCCTAAAAAGTTATAATTAAAACAAATATATGTCACTTTATTTGTTCATATACATATTTAAGGATGTTCATTGATGAAGGAGAGCAAGTTGAAGCTATTGACCTTGAAGACTCTTACCTTTATAAGAATCTTTCTTTTTTTATCAAGTTGTCTTTTGCTTTAAGTTTTATTTTTATGTTGAAGTTTTATTTTTATGTATGCTATATTACTAAAAATTATAAAAATAATATTTTTTATGAGCATATCTCCGCCGTATCCGTATCTTAATTTTTCAAATTTTGTCATATTGCCGTATCCATATTGTATCGTACCCGTATCCGTGCTTCCTAGCCTAGGGCAGGTGGGAGAAGTTAAATACATGCATTTGGACCGTACAATTCTTACAATACATGATGTAATGGGTATATACTAATCATTAGTAATGGGTATATACTAATGATGTAATGGGTACAATTCTTACAATACATGATGCATGACCAGGTGGAGAAGTTAATCATTTTTACCAACGATTTTATTAAGATACTTGATAGGAATTATTAGGACGTTTTTTTAATTTTCCCCAAGGTTGAGAGACAAGAGGAATAGAGGATAGTACGTATCACATGATCAGTTGCAGAGACACGACATTGAATTTACCAACACTAATCAATATAACAGAAGTTGAAATAGAATAAAGTCATATCATTATAGACGAAACAACGAATAAGAATTGCCAAATCTACATATCTCTTGGGTATTTCAAGACATCATAACACAAAAAAAATTTAAAATTAATGCTATACATGAATTCCTACAAAGTTCCATATCCATAATATCTATAAAAATAATAAAAATTAAAAATTAACACAATTGTTGAACAATGACTACTCCCATGCTCAAATTAATAATTTTTTTTTAAGAATTTGAAATTTTGAATTGATATATATATATAGGGAATTAAATAAGGAAGGAATTGAAAGAAAGTTTTACCAGTATCTCCGATGATGATGTACTTGAAAAGATAAGCGTAAGACATGATTGCTTAGATCTTTGATTTGAGTCCGAAAACTGCCCTAATTGGATGTATTTACGAATGAAAAAGTATGTATGTGTATATAGGTATACACAAACAGAATTTTGGGGGAAAACAGAGAAGCAGATCTCAAGCGGACAACAATCAAATAAATATATATCAACGAAAGAAACAATAAAGATATATGTCGGTTATATAGAGGAAGAATGTAGAGAGAGAGAGAGAGAGAGAGAGAGAGAGAGAGTGGGGGGAAGGGTTTGCCGAAAGTCGAAAGCTTTGTAATCCCAAAGCAAAAGTCGCCTTCTCCTTCCTTCTTTCCTTCCCTCTTCCAACTTTATTAGGGCTGATTGTTTGCGGATTTATTTGTTTATTCATCTATCTATTTATAGATTATATAAGGGAAAGAAAAATAAAAGTGTCTAAATTTTTATAATTAAATTTCTAAATTAAATTTTATAATTTTTTTGATTTTTAAAAATTATTGGCTAACTCTTATTCAATTGAAAAATAAAAGTATTGTTATTAACACCCTATTAATTATTTTAGATTCTTTATTTTTTAATTTTTTGTATAGTGTTGTTATTAGTATTTCATAAATTATTTTGGACCTTCTAATTTTTTTTTATTACAATATAACTCTAAATAAAATTACTACAAAGGACATCATTAATTTTGGGATACCTCATCTCACAATTAAACTTATACACCCACTACATCATGAATTAGGATTTATGAGAGCACCTACCTTTATCACTATCCATGTATCTTTCCCAAATCTCATCTTTAAAACCTACCCACCCTCAAAACCTTAGAAACCCTTTGGCGTATTTCGGTGGTAACAGTGCAACCATTTAATTAATTACACTTTTCCGGCTATGACAATAAGTGAAAATTTTTCTGATAACCACAACTCCATAAGACGAGAAGAATATAACAATAAAAACTTAGAGGAGGTTCATAACTTTGATGTTGTTCTTACCTCATAGGAGATTGGCCTTGTAAGGGTAAGTTTCTTGAAAAAAAAAAATGACAAAAATAATAAAATATGTTCGTCATTTTTTCGGGACTGAACTCCCGAACATATGATCGAAATTCGGAAACACAGGGCCGAACATTGTTTATTTGTTCGGGAATTGGTAATCGAACATTGATTTTGAACTTTTTGTGAAAAAAAACTTGAAGAACTGAAGAGTTTTAAGAACTGGAAATCGAAGATTTTAATCTCTGATAAGTGATTGTATGATAGGTTAAGATAAGTAAGGTTGGTGACAACCATAGACAAGTTTTGTATTGGAACATCCCCTGAAAGATTATTGTGACTCAAATCAAGAGCTTGGATTTGAGAGCAATGAAAAATATCAGATGAGAAGTTGGTCAAATAGGCAGAGACGGTATTCTTCTTCTTCTTCTTCTTCTTCTTCTTCGTGTGTTTGAAAAGGATGAGACTCTTCTTCTTCTTAGTGGGTTTTGTCAGGGTTTTTTGAAAGGGAAGTTTTTTGGGGGGTATGGGGAGCGTGCATTCAATGGGTGGAATGTTTAACGATAATTTTGGTATTATTTGGGAGGAGAAAAGAAATTTTAAGGATTTCAAAATTTATAAGTGGGGATCCAAAGAAATTGGGAGTTCAAAATAATTTATGGGGTTTTAATGGCACCACTCTTTTTCTATTATACTAATAACCTCAAGTAAAATTACTAAAAATAATATCAATAATTTTTGGACACCCTATCTCTCAATTAAGTCCACACATCCACTACATGATGAATTAAGATTTATCAGAGCACTCACCTCTATCACCACACATCCATCTTCTCCAAATTCCACTTTCAAAACTTATCCACCCTTAAAACCTTGAAAAACATTTGGTGGCAATATTTCAGCAATAACGGTGGCAACCATTTGATTACCTACACTTTTCCAACAATGACAATGAGTAGAAGTTTTTTTGGCAACCATAACTCCATAAGACGAGAGGACTATAAAAGCTCAGAGGATGTTCATAACTTTAATAGTGTTCTTAGCTCAGAGAAGGTTGGTTTTATAAGGATAAGTTTGTTGAAAAAAAATGAAAAAAATAATAAAAATTGTTCATCATTTTTTTTGGGACTGAACTCCTAAACATATGACCGAAATTTAGAAACACAAATCTGAACATTGTTTATTTGTTCGGGGAACAAGTAACCGAACATTTCTTATTTGTTCGAGAACAGATAACCAACTCTGACAATGTGTGATAACCCAACCCGTACTATACTTAATTATGCATGTGATTATGTGGTTGACATGAATTTGCAAATTTAAGTATGTGAATTATGTGAATATGGAAAAACATCTGTTAAAAGTAGGAATATCTGTTGCAATTGAAACTTTGAGCTAAAATTGAAGGCCTTAGAGGCGCGATAAACAAAAACCGACTTCATATCTATGATTGGCATGATTTATAGAGCTTACAGCGAAATTTTGAAAAATTATGATTTGTAATGATTTAATCATGTTTTATGAGTTGGGTCATATATGTGTGTTTAGCCCTATTGTTCTTCATTTGATGCTAAAGAGCCCTAGAGAATGAGTTAAAAAGAGAGTGGAAGAGAAAGCTAAGGATTTGAAGAAAATCAAAAGGTAAACCTAAGATTTTAGTTGAGGTATGTTAATTTACTTACAAATTTTGTCTCTAACTTATCTTTGTCAAGAAATAATGAAGAAATTAGGAATTTTAAGTTAGAATTTGGAGTTGTGTAGTGACTAGAGCTAAAGGCATAAAATTGGACCTTAATCTCTACACCATTATTTGATTTGAGTTCATTTTTATAATTGATCCATGAAACAAACCCTAAATGGTTCATACAAACAAGATTTGTGAGAAAATCATTCATGAATATATGTATTTTAAACTTGTGTATGTAAACAATGAAATTGTGAAAAGATTAGACCATGAAATTGTTGTTGATGTAAGATTGATATGTTTAATGTAGAATTATACTTGTATCATGCTTAGATATCATGCTTTTGAGTTGTTTTTACATGGATTTGGGCTTGGGAATGAGAGGAAAACGTTTGCATCTTGGAGCCATTTTCGGACTACCTAAGTGAGCCGAGACAGCTCGTGTGGCCTCAGGTTCCGCACGAGTGCCCAAGATTTAAGCCTAAACCCACTCCTCACTATGCGCTCGAGCGGTGGCCATTTCCGCACATGCAAAGCCACCACTCGAGTGACTGGATCGGCCGAACGTGCGGCTAAATAGGGAAAAAATTGTGTTGTTTTGTCTTGTTACCCCCAGCCTCTAGAATGCGTTCTTAACCTTATTTAGCCCCTTTTGGGAGTGAAATGATGAATAGAAACTCATTAAAGAAGGTTGTGAATAATGAAAGAAAAAAGTACAATTGAAGTAAATTACTTATCGAATATGTGTGTAACATGTTTGGTGTAGGTCATGTGCCGAAGAAAAGGCCACAAGATCGATCCCACGGTGAGTAATAATATCATATTTATATGTTCGTTATTGTGTATCGAACTATGAACGGTGAATGGTGCCGACATTGTGATTTGTTTGAAATGAGAAACCTCATTAATATTATATGACATGTTAGGCCCGAGGCCGTTTTGAAATATAATTGGGCCCGAGGCCTTTTTGTTATATGTTGGGCCCAAGGCCATTTTGAAGTATGATTGGGCCTAAGGCCATTTTGTTTATACAATTTTGAGTATTGTGAGAACCTTATGGCTATCTATTTACATTGTTTTACTGTATTGTTATCTATTGAGCTTCACTCACCAATTTTATATATGTACATATAGGTAATCCGCAGCATGGAGTACACCCATAGAGTCAGCTTCAGGAGCCATTCTTTTTTAGACCCAATTGAGTCACACCTCCGAGATGGAGTTTCATCTTTGACTCACATCATACTTTGACTTTATTTTGTTTTTGCTATTGTGGTCTTGGGTTTGTAAAGGGTCCAATGTGCAAATGTGAGTACCAAGGCTCCAATGTGCACAAAGGGTTAGCTTCTTCACAAAATAAGAAGCAAAATTTAGGAACTTCCAACACTTCAGGTTCTACCCGTGATTCAGCACCAACTTGCTCAGAGTGTGGAAGGAAGCATCGGGGGGTTTGTTATCGAGCATCGGGAGCTTGCTTTAATTATGGAAACACGGGATGGTGAGAGATTGTCCTATATTTGGGCAACAAAAAGGGAATAGGCCAACTGCTAGTTCACCCAGTTTCACTACTGCAACAAAGACCCCGGTAAGGCCTACTACTTCTAGAGACAATGTTAGGCAAGAGAGAGTCTTTGCTGTCGTTCTGGGTGATGTCCGAAATTCAGATGTTGTGGTTTTAGGTATGCTTTCCATCAATGGCTAACCTGCTCATGTGCTACTTGATTCGGGTTCCACCAATTCCTTTGTTTCAAAAACATTAGCTCCTAATTTGAATAGATCTATGGAACCCTTCAATTATGTGTTGTGTGTGTCTCTTCCATCCGGGGACTATGTGTTATGTGCTTCTATGTATCCTACATGTGAGCTTTTATTTAGAGATATTCCATTGTGTGCTAATTTGATGCCTCTTGAAATGGTACACTTTGATATAATTTTGGTAATGGATTGGTCAGCTAAGTATCATACAACCATCGATTGTGTGTCTAAGCAAGTTGTTTTCCACCCACCGGATCAGGATGAGTTTACTTTTGTGGGACATGGGGTGGTCTCTCCGCCCTATTTGATATCAACTATAAAAGCTTGTAAACTACTTCAGAAGGGTTGTAGGGGTTATTTGTGTAGTATTTTGCATGTAGAGACAACTGAGGTGGGTGTTGAAAATATTCAGATTGTTAAGTGACTTTTCGAATGTAGTTCACGAAGAATTGCTAGGGGACTTGATAGATCGTGAGATTGAATTTGTCATTGATATTGTACCGAGTACTCAACCTATTTCCAAGGCTCCGTACAGAATGCCTCCAGCAGAAATGAAGGAATTGAAAATACAATTGCAAGAATTGCTTGACAAAGGGTTCATCTGACCAAGTACATCGCCATGGGGCGCACCCACTTTGTTTGTGAAGAAAAAGGATAGGACCCTTCGGTTATGTATTGATTACCAAAAACTTAATAAGGTAACGATGAAGAATAAATATCATTTACCAAGAATTGATGATTTGACCAATTACAAGGGGCACAAGAGTTTTCAAAAATCGACTTGAGATCTGGGTACCATTAGTTGAAAGTCAAAGCAGAGGATGTTGAGAAGACCACCTTCTGAATCAGGTACGACCATTATGAATTTTTAGTTATGTCATTTGGGATTGCGAATGCACCGGCAACTTTTATGGATTTAATGAATCGGGTTTTCAAACCGTACTTGGATGAGTTTGTGGTGGTATTCATTGATAACATTCTTATTGATTCGAAAAGTAGGGAAGAACATGAAAGGCACTTGATATTAATTCTTCAAACACTTAGGGACAAGAAATTATATACTAAATTGAAGAAATGTGAATTTTGGTTGAATGAAGTTGTGTTTTTGGGACATGTAATTAACAAAAATGGTGTGTCTGTCGATCCGCAAAAGATAAAAACTATTGTGAGTTGGCTTGCTCCTACCAATGTTTCAGAAGTATGTAGTTTTATGGGTTTAGTCGGTTACTATCGAAGATTTGTTAAAAATTTCTCTAAGATTGCGGTGCTGTTTACCCAATTGAGTAAAAAAGGTGTTCCATTTGAGTGGACAGAACTGAGGGAGCCTGCTTTCCAAGAATTAAAGACAAGCCTCACAATAACACCGATCCTCACCTTACCATTGGGTACAGAAAGGTTTATTATTTATAGTGATAATTCTGATAAGGGTTTGGGGTGTGTACTTATGTAGAATAGAAGGGTAATTGCGTATGCATCTTGGCAATTGAAACTGCATGAAAAGAATTACCCTACGCATGATTTAGAATTAACTGCTATGGTATTTGCATTAAAGATATAGCGGCATTATCTTTATGGAGCAACATGTGAAGTCTACATCGACCACAAGAGCCTCAAGTATTTCTTTACTCAAAAGGAGCTTAATATACAACAAAGACAGTGGTTAGAACTCATCAAGGATTATGACTTGCAGATTCATTATCATCCCGGTAAAGCTAACACGATAGCAGATGCTCTTAGTAGAAAGTCAATAGGAAACTTAGCATGTTTGTTTACGGAGTGGAATGAACTATTACTTGACTTAGAAAGAATAGAGGTGGAAATTGTGCTACATAAATGGGATGAAATGTTGGCGGCAATGACCGCATAACCGGCTATCATTGAAGAAATTGAACAAAGGCAATTAGAGGATGAATTTCTCAAAAAATTATACGATGAGATGGAATTAAAACCGAGACCGGGATTCTCTAAAGTTCAACGGAAGATTGTGTGTTCCAAACGTCCCCAAAGTTAAAGGAAGAGTCTTGGAAGAAGCTCATAAGTCCAGGTTTGCTATGCATCCCGGGAATACCAAAATGTACCAAGATCTCAAGTAAGCCTTTTAGTGGCCTAATATGAAAAAAGAAATTGCGGAATTCATTTCAAGATGCCTTCAATGTCAACAAATGAAAGTGGAGCACCATAGACCGACGAGCTTACTTCAACCTCTCCCTATTCTAGAATGGAAGTTAGAGCATATAACTATGGATTTTATTGTGGGCTTACCTTGAACACCCCGAGGTATGCATTCTATATGGATTGTTGTGGATAGATTGACTAAATCTACTTACTTTTTGCCTGTGAAGATTGTTTATAATGCTGATCGACTTGCTACTGTGTACATTGCTGAGATTATTCGATTGCACGGTGTTCCGATTTCCATTGTGTTGGACAGAGATTCTAAGTTTGTGTTAATGTTTTGGCAAAGCTTACAAAAAAGCACTGGGGACGGAGTTAAGGTTCAGTATTGCATTTCATCCACAAACCGATGGACAATCTGAAAGAACTATACAGATGTTGGAGGACATGCTCCGAATGTGTGTTTTGGATTTTTGTGAAAGTTGGGAAACTCATTTACCTTTGGCTAAATTTGCTTATAACAATAGTTTCCACTCCAGTATTGAAATGGCACCATATGAAGCTTTGTAGGTGTCACGCCCTCAAAATAATACATATAAACCCAACAATCTTGACATGCATAGACATAAGAGATTAAAGTATATTTCCATTTATCAGAGTATTCATTACAAAAGTATTACATGTTGACATCAAAAGTAAATGCCCTACGGGCTTACAACTTTCCAAGTCAACACTTGGGTATAACAAAAGAAGAGTTCTAACTCTTTATACAAAATAAGCCCTTGGCTTGATTTACATGTAATACAAAAAGATAACAACAAAAGAGTCTTTCAGCCTCTAGGTCTCCCAAGCTACGTCCTTGGAGGTGGTATATCACCTGAACTTGAAAATGATGTCTCATATAGGATGAGCTAATGCCCAGTAGAGATATACTAAACCAAATATGAGAAATAACTAAAACATTAGTATTTGATAAATGGTTAACACTTGTAAACCAACTTACAACACTTTCCAGTTCAATGACAAATACAACCGTTTTTCATTCCACTTTCCTTTACTTATCCAATTCAGATTCATAAACATGGCTCATTATCTAGCCCAACAATCTCATGAGACTACAACTCATATTAAGGCCCCGTTTGGGGAGTGGCTAAATTAGCCAATTAGCCAAAAAGTTACCTTTTTAGTCAAAAAGCCAACAGCACATACCAAAAAGTCAAAGATTCTCTTTTCTCTCTACTTTTTGCACAGCTTTTCGTAATTAGCTAAAAAGTCATCCCAAACATACAAGTTTTTTTTACCTACCTTTTTAGCCAATTAGCCAAAAAGTTACTAAATTAGCCTGTTCCCAAACGAGGCCTAAAAACACTTCCGTTATCCACAATTCAAATGAAACTATATCTCATATTAAACACTTCCATACTTCAATTATCGACGTCATGCAAACATAATTAAGATTTCGAGACTTTCACCATGGACACTCCGGCCAACTTAGTTATCAATGGAGTCCATCCCTTATCTCCTCATAAATGGGTTTGAGAGTACATCCCCTATCTCCTCCCACACAATATACATATACAATGTATTTAAACTCTTATCATATACAATGATCAATCAATACACATATTCGATGTATTATTCCAACCGTCATATTCAATGACATATTTTAGGTGATTAGTTTCAGTTTTCCCTAATCAACATACAGTGTCTACAATAATCAAGACTATCCTCCACCGATAGCCCAAAACAGTTATTTCTAAACAAATAATATATTTATCAAATAGATAAAATATCAACATTCTCATAGGTGAGTGATTTATTTATCCAACTACACCCTTTAATCCCATAAATTCCCAATTTCATGATTTCCAACTCAATTTCATATTTCTCCAAATTAATTATTCGACACATTTAGGGTATTTTCCCCCCCTTTTTCAAATATCAACCCTAAGGTTCAATTTCATCAATTTAACAACAATAATTCCATTTTCCAAGGTCTCACATACACATGGAGTTTAACAATTGAAAACCCCATTTCTATAACTTTAAAACAAACCCTAACTTTCCCAAAATTACCATAATCCACCTCTAATCAAAATGACTAAAAATTTATGTCAAAACCCATAAGAAGGAGTAGGGTATCCCTACTTCAAAAGAAGAGACTCAAAGGAGATGAAGGTGAAAACCCAAGATGCTCCAAACCCAATGATTTACGGATCAAAATGAAGGCCACGCCAAGCCCCACACTTTTTACAAAGGAACTAGGGTAGGAGACCACTAGAACTAGATGGATTTATAGAGAGAAGGTATGTAGAGAAAGAGAGAGAGAGAGAGCAGCTATTCTAGGGTTTGAGTAAAAGAGATGAAAAAAAAGTGAAGAAGAAGCTGTTACTATGAACTGATATATTCGAGCCTCGCTCAAGCGAAGGAGTGGTCGCTCGAGCGACCAGACACAAAGAAACCTCGCTCGAGCGTAAAAAGTCTCGCTCAAGCCAACAACACGAAGCTTCAGTTCTACAACCCAGAAGCACGCTTGAGCAAAGAAAAGCTCGCTCGAGCGAAGAAACTCAAAACATACAGCTCGCTCGCTCGAGCGAAGGAAAGCTTGCTCGAGCCAAGAAACACATCCTTTAGGTCCAAACTAGACGCAGACGCACGCTCGAGCGAAGAATCTCTAGCTCGAACGAAGAGACACACCAGACCAAGCTCGCTCAAGCGAAGAAAAGCTAACTTGAGCCAAAGCTGCATCTGAAAAAAAAAACCTGAAGACCCACGAAACTCGCTCGAGCGTTCAAACCCTCGCTCGAGCGAATAAGCAAAACACAAGGCTCGCTCGAGCGACAAAGTCCTGGCTCGAACGAAGAGACCAAAAACTGGACAGTAACCATTTGCTCCAAAACACACCCAACCTGTTACAAACCTGCCCAACGTATCCTAAAACTCAAATACAAGGAATTAAAGGACGGAAAGAGATATATACCGCAATACTCAACCATGAAACCCAAGTCCAGAATACTATGTATAAAAAGGGAAAACCCGGGATCGTTATAGTATGGGAGAAAATGTTGAACTCCGATTTGTTGGATTGAGGTTAGGGATAGGTCGTTGATTAGGCCTAAAATTGTGCCAGTTACTACGGAAAAGATTCAAATCATCCAACAGAGATTGAAAACTGCTCAAAGTCGACAAAAGAGCTATGCGGATCAAAGAATGAGAGACTTGGAATTTGAAGTTGGGAATCATGTTTTTATCAAAGTCACTCCAATGAAAGGGCACATAAGATTTAGGAAAAAAGAGAAATTATCACCTTGATACATAGGGCCATTTCAGATTTTGGGAAGATCGGGTCCGGTTGCCTATCGGATTTTTTTACCACCGAGTATGGAGCAAGTGCACAATGTGTTTTATGTATCAATGTTGTGAGGCTACCTTTGGGACCTTTCCCATGTTATTGACGATCATCAAATTGTGCTAGATGACGATATGGCTTATGAGGAGAAACCTCTTTGAATCCTTGATCGACAAGCCAAATAACTAAGGAACAAGACTATCCCAATGGTAAAAGTGAAATGGAGGGAACATCATGGAAACAAAGTCACTTGGGAACTGGAAGAAGAAATGAGACAACGATATCCGAAATTGTTTTCAATTTAAGGTAAACAAGTTCGGAGGACCAAACTTTCTAAAGGAAAGGAGACTGTGATAACCCAACCTATACTATACTTAATTATGTATGTGATTATGTGGTTGATATGAATTTACAAATTGAATTATGTGAATTTGGAAAAATATCTGTTGAAAGTAGGAATATCTGTTGCAATTGAGACTTTGAGCTGAAATTGAAGGCCTTGGATGCGCGATAAACAAAAATCAACTTCATATCTATGATTAGCATGATTTGTAGAGCTTACGGAGAAATTTTGGAAAATTATTATTCATAATGATTTAGTCATGTTTTATGAGTTAGGTTATATATGTGTGTTTAGCCTTATTGTTCTTCATTTGTTGCTTAAGAGCCCTAGAGCGAGAGTGGAAAAGAAAGCTAAGGATTTGAAGAAAATTAAAGGGCAAACCTTAGATTTGAGTTGAGGTATGTTAATTTACTTACAAACATTGTCTCTAACTCATCTTTGTCAAGAAATCATGAAGAAATTAGGAATTTTGAGCTAGGGTTTGGAGTTGTGTAGTGACTAGAGCTAAAGGCATAAAATTGGACCTTAATGTCTACACCATTGTTTGATTTGAGTTTATTTTTATGATTGATCCATGAAACAAACCCTGGATGGTTCATACAAACAAGATTTGTGAGAAAATCATTCATAAATATATGTATTTTAAACTTATGTATGTAAACCATGAAATTATGAAAAGATAAGACCATGAAATTATTGTTGATGCAAGATTGATATGTTTAATGTGGAATTACACTTGTATCATGCTTAGATATCATGATTTTGAGTTATTTTTACATGGATTTGGGCTTGGGAATGAGAGGAAAACGTTTGCATCTTGGAGCCATTTTCAGACTGCCTGAGTGAGCCCAGACAGTTCGTGCGGCCTCGGGTTCCACACGAGCGCCCAAGATTTAAGCCTAAACCCACTTCTCACTGTGCGCTCAAGCGGCGGCCATTTCCGTATGTGTGGAGCCAGACCGCTTGAGTGGCTGGACCGGCCGCAAGTGCGGCCAAACAAGGAAAAAAAATTGTGTTATTTTGTCTTACTACCGCCGACCTTCAGAATGCATTCCCAACCTTATTTAGCCCCTTTTGAGGAGTGAAATGATGAATAGAAACTCATTAAAGAAGGTTGTGAATAATGAAAGAAAAGAGTACAATTGAAGTGAATTACTTATCGAATATGTGTGTGACATGTTTGGTGTAGGTCGTGTGCTGGAGGAAATGCCACAAGATTGATCCCATTGTGAGTAATAATACCATATTTATATGTTCGTTATTGTGTACCTCGAACCATGAACAGTGAATGGTACCGACATTGTGATTTGTTTGAAATGAGAGACCTCATTAATATTATATGACATGTGCAACGTTGGGCCCGAGGCTGTTTTGAAATATGATTGGGCCCGAGGCCGTTTTGTTATATGTTGGGCCCAAAGTCGTTTTGAAGTACGATTAGGCCTAAGGCCATTTTGTTTATACAATTTTGAGTATTATGATAATCTTATGGCTATCTATTTACACTATTTTACTTTATTGTTACTTATTAAGCTTCGCTCACCCAATTTTATGTATGCACATGTAGGTAATCCGCAGCATGGAGCACATCCCTAGAGTCAACTTCAGGAGCCATTCTTTTTGAGACCCAATCGAGTCACACCTCCGAGATAGAGTTTCATCTTTAACTCACATCATACTTTGACTTTATTTTGTTTTTGCTATTGTGGTCTTGGGTTTGTAAACGTTATGCACAAATTTCTTTCGATACTTATATTCTTTTTGCATGGGCATGTAAATGATGTGAATGTGTTACATTTTGCTCATATTGGTATGGCTCAATGGACTCATTCTTTTGTTGTATACTTCCGTTTTTGGCCCCATTACTATAATTGTAACAACCCTCGTACCGATTACTGAATAACCACTGAATTACGTACTGAATACTGCTAAACCGAACTGATAATGACTGATAAGTGAACTGAATGAGATACCGAACCAACTGATTCAAATTGAAACTGAAATCGAATAAGTTCATTTATCGAATTGCATATTGCATTTGTTTGATTGAATGACTATCTGCTTAAATTCATATGTTTAAACTGCTAATTGAAGGCCTTATCGGCGGCCGATTTAGGAACCGTTTGATGTTTTGGGATCGGTAGAATATTTGCGATTTAGCGGTATATTTATCTAGAAATTGATTAGGAGTGATTAAATTAGATTAAATTGAGTTAATTAAAGAGTTGCCTTATTTACAATTATGCCATTGGGTGGGCTTTGCTTAATATTATTCTTTGTAGAGCCTTATACACTTAATCAACCATTCCCTCAGCCTTGTTTGAGAGCTACAACCGAATTTGGTGAAAGAGAGGGAGAGAATTTAAGGGGAAAATTTAATTCATCTTGTAGACTTGAAGAACTTGTAGGAAATTGGCAAATTTAGCTCCCACACCTTGAATACAAGATTAAGGTAGGACATTCATCTCCTTATTGTTGTCTTTGAGCTAAGTTTTGCATGATTCTTGCATCATTGTAAAATTAAGTCATGAATTTGCTCATAAATGGTGAATTGGAGCTCAAATGTTACATGCATGCTTGAATTGATACATTTTGAAGTTGAATTCTTGGAAAATTGTACATGCATGCCCATGTTTTTATCATAGTCCATGTCTCCACATTGTTTTCAAAGATTGGAGCTCAATTGAGCAAGAATTGAAGCTTGGTTTTGGTTTAAAACCCATGCATTGCATGTTTAATATTGTTCTTGAAAATGGGTTTGAAAAATGGTTTTACTTGACTCACCTTTGGGGCTTGAATTCATAAATTGGCTTTTGAAACTTGTTATACATTGTTTTGGGATGTATTTTCCAAAATTTGAGCCCAAGAGGTCGAGAATTGAGTTGAGAATGCTTGGTTTGAGCTTGGAAGGCAAATCTGGAAATTCCAGATTTGGCTTCTTCGCTCGAGCGAAGGATTCCTCGCTCGAGCAACCAACGTTTCTCCGAGCCACGCCGGCGAAGGATTGGTGGCTCGGCGTAAAATTGAGCATCCAAGATCTTTTATTGTTTCATCGACCGCTCGGCGAAGGATTGTTCGCTCGGCGAAGACTTTGTTTTACAACCTCGCCGGCGAAGGAAGGCTCGCTCGGCGAGACCCCTGCTTTAAAGAACTTATGAAAAATGCCTTCCAACTGTATTTTTGCATCCTCATCCCATCCTAGGCATTCTTAGGCCTAGTTTAAGACATCTTCATGAGGATTTAGACATAGAACCACACCGAGGAAATTTAGGGATTTAATTATCATCCTTCCAATTGTGGAACTTAGTGTGTGTTCTATTTGTTAACTGTTTAGGGTTGGTTTCTGGACGCTCTTTAGTCGCTATTAGCCCAATCTCTGTGAGTAACAGTTGTGTAAAGATATGTTCAAAATGGTTATATTTTGCTTCAATCGAATCTGTCTATTGAACCGATATTGTTTATTGAATGAATGTATGTCTGTATTTCGAATCAGACAGGCATCCTTAGCACCACTTATTGGATCGTTACTGAGCTCTCGGTTTCCTTGTGGAACCATATTGTTTGATGGCCATCATTATTGTTGGGTCTGTTTGGGCCCGGTCCTTTTGGACCTACTGTTTATAGGCTAATGGATGTACCACATATGACTGATTGATTGAAATACTAATTGACTGAAATACTGAAAGATTGAAACATCAGATAATGAATTGATTTCATTCTCAGAAGGACATTCATTCATAACTTCTTTACACGTTATGTTATTCACCGGGCTTTAGCTCCTTTATATATATATATGTAGGTTCTCATTAGCGACCGAGCTAGGAGCGTGATTGGTCCCCGCTTTTGTCAAGCCAGCCTATGTGCCTCACTGCGAGGTTCCGAGTTGCCATGCTATGGCTTGGGGTGTTTTTGTGTCCCCTATCGGTCTCCTTACTATTTTGTACCGTTGTATAGATCGTTTACCGTTTTACTGTACTGTTGTCTAGGGACTTGATCCCTATACTGACTGACTGTGTATGATTGTATAGACTGTATATGGATTGTACTGTTTTGAACTGTATGAATGCATAAAAATGTTTTTGGCATCTGATTTTCACATTTCAATGGACACTAGTTATTTATCAGATTGGCTTCCGCCAGCCCTCAGACTGATTGATCAGATATCGTTTCAGAGGCCTTGGTAATCTCGACATCGCGATTCTTGCTAAACCCATAGGGCCGGGTTTGGGTCGTGACAGAGTGGTATCAGAGCGATACTTAACCACGAGTTATACCGCACACACGTGTCCAAATGAGCTATAGGGTGTCCTAGAAAAGCAATTAGGGCATCTCATGAATTCGAAAAGTGTGTGCTTATGACTGACTGATTATACGTTAAAATGTTAAACTGTTTAATTGTACAACTGTTTATGATAATTGTTATAACTGCTTATAGTGAAATGGATAATGCAAATGAACCTGAAGCATCATCCTCTGAGGCCAGAATGGCCAAACTTGAACAAATGATGGGACTGATAATTGAAAGACTAGAACAACAACCGAATCAACAGCCCCCACCTCCTCCTCCTCCGGTGCAGCCGGAACAGAATGTACAGAATGTGAATGCCAATGAGGTGGACATTATTGCGCTGACTCAGAAATTCAGCAAGATGAAACCGCCGTCCTTTCAGGGAGGCTTAGAACCGTTAAAGGCTGAAGCTTGGGTTCTTGAGATTGAAAAGTTATTTGAGGTTTTTCCGTGCTCCGAAGCAAACAAAGTATTGTTAGCTACCTTCACCCTTCAGGAAGAAGCAAGAAGGTGGTGGATGTTGACCCGTGATGCAAATACTATTGTGACTTGGGCTCAGTTCAAGGAGTCCTTCTTTGAAAAGTATTTTCCCCAGTGCATCAGAGACAGAAAAGTGACTGAGTTTGAACAGCTGAGACAGGGCAAAACGTCTGTTGCCGAGTATGAGAAGCAATTTACCGAACTTGCTAGGTATGCACCACATATGGTGGATACCGATTATAAGAAGGCCAGGAGGTTTGAAGGCGGCCTTAGTGTTGCTATACAGGATCGAATAAATGTTTTGAAAATGCCAACTTATGTAGGTGTTCTCGACCGGGCATTGATGGCCGAGACGAATATTGCGGCAGTGAAACAATCTGAAACACCAACAACTGAGTGGCAAGGAAAAAGGTAGGGTTTCAAATTTAAGAAAGGCAAGCATAACCCAGCAAACAAGAAACAGAATACGGGGTCGACTACTAGCCCCAGCCAAGGGAGTGGGTTTACTCCACCCTGCTCCGTATGTGGCAACAAGCACAAAGGGGTTTGCTACGATTGGAGCTTGTTTTGTGTGGCAAGGTGGGCCACAGAATCAAAGATCGCCCTCTCCGCCACCAAGAGTAAAGTTGCACCAAGCCAAGCAAAGATCACCGCAACACCAAAACCGAACCCTAAAGCTACCGGGAAAGAGCCTATGAGGCAGGGCCGTGTGTTCGCCCTAGTACCGGGAGATGTACAAAACACTGAGACTGTTGTGTCAGGTATCCTCTCTATCTGTGCTCAAAATGCATATGTATTGATTGATTCGGGGTCTACACATTCTTATGTATCACATGCTTTTTCGCGTAAATTTAATAGACCCTTAGAAGCCATGAACTATCTGCTAGCTGTATTATCACCTGTTGGGGGATCCATGACATGTGCATATATGTATCCTGCTTGTGAGATTATTGTTGGGGATATGCATCTGTTTATTGATTTACTACCGTTGAACATAGATCATTTCGATGTAATATTGGGAATGGATTGGTTACAAAAATATCATGCCACTATCGATTGTGTGACCAAGCAAGTTGTTTTCCGTCCACTGGGTTTGCCTGAATTTGTGTTTAATGGGAGTGGAGTAGTACCTCCTTCATACCTGATTTCTTCTGTAAAGGCTGTCAAACTGATTAGAAAAGGGTGTAAAGGGTATCTGTGTTCTGTGCTAACTGTATCTACTGACAATGATGTTAAAACTGATGTGAATTGTATTCCTATAGTCAGAGAATTCCCAGATGTATTTCCAGATGAATTGCCAGGGGATTTGATTGACCGGGAAATTGAATTTACTGTGGATGTGATTCCGGGTACACAGCCGACATCTAAAGCTCCTTACAGAATGGCTCCAACTGAACTGACGGAATTGAAAGTACAGTTGCAGGAATTGTTAGACAAGAAGTTTATCAGACCCAGTACTTCACCGTGGGGTGCACCTGTTTTGTTTGTAAAGAAGAAAGATGGCTCACTGAGACTGTGTATTGACTATCGCGAACTGAACAAGGTAACTGTAAAGAATAAATATCCCTTACCGCGCATTGATGATTTATTTGATCAGTTACAGGGTGCACAAGTGTTTTCCAAGATTGATCTCAAATCGGGGTATCATCAACTGAAGGTAAAACTGGAAGACATTGCTAAAACTGCTTTTAGAACGAGGTATGGCCATTACGAATTTTTAGTTATGCCATTCGGAGTTACGAATTCCCCTGCTGCATTTATGGACCTTATGAACAGAATTTTCAAACCATTCCTTGATGATTTTATTGTGGTATTCATTGATGACATATTGATTTATTCTAAGACTGTTGAAGAACATGAACATCATCTGAGACTTGCCCTGCAAACCTTAAGAGAACAGAAACTGTATGCTAAATTATCTAAATGTGAGTTTTGGCTTGACCATGTGATGTTTTTGGGACATGTTGTTAGCAAAGATGGAATTTCGTGATCCACGTAAAATTGAAGTCAGAGTGAATCGCCTAGACCAACCAATGATCAAGTCAAAGCTTTTTGGGATTGGCTGGATATTACAGGAGATTTGTTAAAGACTTCTCCAAAATTGCCTTACCACTGACTCAATTGACTCAAAAGGGGACTTCATTTGACTGGACTGACCAAAGAGAATCAGCATTTCAAGAATTGAAAACCCGACTTGTGACCGCACCGATTCTGACTCTACCTTCAGGTACGGATGGTTATGCTGTGTTTAGTGATGCTTCTCATAAGGATTTGGGGTGTGTTTTAATGCAGAATGGGAGAGTTATTGCTTATGCTTCCCGACAGTTGAGACCACATGAAAAGAACTACCCTACCCATGACTTAGAACTTGCTGCAGTAGTTTTTGCACTGAAAATTTGGCGTCACTATTTATATGGAGCAACATGTGAAGTGTATACTGACCACAAGAGCCTGAAGTACTTTTTCACTCAGAAAGAACTGAATATGAGACAGCGGAGATGGCTGGAGCTGATAAAAGATTATGACCTACAGATACTGTACCATCCGGGAAAAGCCAATACCGTTGCCGATGCTTTGAGCCGAAAATCGATTGGGAACTTAGCCTGTTTGCTGACTGGACAGAAGGAGTTGCTTTATGACCTTGGGAAGTCTGAAATCGAAATTGTTTTGAAAGAACAAGGTGGAACCTTAGCTGCTATTTCTGCTCAACCGACTTTGATTGAAGAAATTAAAGAAAAACAACAACTGGATGATTACTTGAAAAAGGTTATTGAAGAAAGAGATTCTAAGCCGAGACCGGGGTTCAAATTTGACAATAATGTACTGAAATTTCAAGAAAGACTGTGTGTACCAAATGACACTGAATTGAAAAGAAGAGTTCTGCAAGAAGGCCACAGTTCGAAGTTTTCTATTCACCCAGGGAATACGAAAATGTACCAAGATCTGAAACAGAATTTTTGGTGGCCAGGAATGAAGAAGGAAATTGCCGACTTTGTGTCTAAGTGTCTTCATTGCCAACAAGTCAAAGCGAAACATCAGCGACCCGCAGGCTTACTGCAACCCTTGCCCATACCAGAGTGGAAATTGGAGCATATCACGATGGATTTCATTGTTGGGTTGCCTCGCTCCAGGAAAGGTATGGACTCTATTTGGGTTATTGTTGATAGACTGACTAAATCAAGACACTTCCTAATTGCCAAGACAATTTATAATGCGATAAATTGGCTATTATCTATATTGACGAAATTGTAAGATTGCATGGAGTGCCAGATCTATTGTTTCGACAGGATTCAAGTTTACATCGAGGTTACGAAAGCAGAAGCCTCTGCATTGAGTCTTGAATTGAAATTTGAGTAGTGCCTATCATCCTCGAGACAGATGGCGGTCGAAAGGACCATCCAGACTCTAGAGGATCTTGAGAATGTGTGTCCTTGATTTTCGTGGAAATTGGGAAAGTCATTTGTCGTTGGTCGAATTCGCCTACAACAACAGCCTACCATTCGAGTATCCAGATGGCGCTTTTGAGGCATTGTATGGCGAAAGTGTAGATCTCCAATTTCTTTGGCGAAGTTGGAGATGGGCCTTGCTTGGGCCCGAGATTGTATATGAAACGACCGAAAAGATAAAACCGATCAAAGAAAGACCGAAAACTGCACAGAGTAGACAGAAAAGTTATGCGGATGTTAGAAGACGGGATAGAGAGTATGAAGTGGGTGATCACGTGTTTGTGAAAGTGACACCAATGAAAGGCCAGACTCGCTTTGGAGTCAAAGGCAAGTTAGCGCCAAGATATGTCGGACCGTATCAGATTATTGAGAAAATCAATCCGGTGGCGTATCAAGTTGCACTTCCTCCTGAAATGGAGCATATGCATAACGTCTTCCACATTTCGATGTTGAGAGACTATCTTCGAGATCCGTTTCATGTGATTGAGCCTACTCGTATCGTGTTGAGTGATGACTACACTTACGAGGAACGACCTATACAGATTGTCAACAGACGGATCAAGAAATTGAGGAACAAAGAGATCCCGTTAGTGAAAGTTGACTGGCAGAATCATGGTGGTGTGTATGCCACTTGGGAAAGGGAAGATGACATGGCTAGGCGATATCCTGATTTGTTCTCCAATCTCGCTTTTCCAGATCGAAGGTAACTCGAGTTTAGAGGACTAAACTCCTTATAAGGAGGAGATCAGAATAACCCTCGCATCGACATCGAATAACCATCGAATTACGCATCTTGAATACAGCTAAACCGAACTGATAATGACTGATAAGTGAACTGAATGAGATACCGAACCAACTGATTGAAATTGAAACTGAAATCGAATAAGTTTATCTATCGAATTGCATATTGCATCTGTTTGATTGAATGACTATCTGCTTAAATTCATATGTTTAAACTGCTAATTGAAGGCCTTATCGGCGGCCGATTTAGAAACCGTTTGATGTTTTGGGATCGGTAGAATATTTGCGATTTAGCGGTATATTTATCTGGAAATTGATTAGGAGTGATTAAATTAGATTAAATTGAGTTAATTAAAGAGTTGCCTTATTTACAATTATGCCATTGGGTGGGCTTTGCTTAATATTATTCTTTGTAGAGCCTTATACACTTAATCAACCATTCCCTCAGCCTTGTTTGAGAGCTACAACCGAATTTGGTGAAAGAGAGGGAGAGAATTTAAGGGGAAAATTTAATTCATCTTGTAGACTTGAAGAACTTGTAGGAAATTGGCAAATTTAGCTCCCACACCTTGAATACAAGATTAAGGTAGGACATTCATCTCCTTATTGTTGTCTTTGAGCTAAGTTTTGCATGATTCTTGCATCATTGTAAAATTAAGTCATGAATTTGCTCATAAATGGTGAATTGGAGCTCAAATGTTACATGCATGCTTGAATTGATACATTTTGAAGTTGAATTCTTGGAAAATTGTACATGCATGCCCATGTTTTTATCATAGTCCATGTCTCCACATTGTTTTCAAAGATTGGAGCTCAATTGAGCAAGAATTGAAGCTTGGTTTTGGTTTAAAACCCATGCATTGCGTGTTTAATATTGTTCTTGAAAATGGGTTTGAAAAATGGTTTTACTTGACTCACCTTTGGGGCTTGAATTCATAAATTGGCTTTTGAAACTTGTTATACATTGTTTTGGGATGTATTTTCCAAAATTTGAGCCCAAGAGGTCGAGAATTGAGTTGAGAATGCTTGGTTTGAGCTTGGAAGGCAAATCTGGAAATTCCAGATTTGGCTTCTTCGCTCAAGCGAAGGATTCCTCGCTCGAGCGACCAACATTTCCTCTGAGCCACGCTCGAGCCTAAAAATTGAGCATCCAGTACTTTTACTGTTTCATCAGACCGCTCGAGCGAAGGATTGTTCGCTCGAGCGAAGACTTTGTTTTTACAACCTCGCTCGAGCGAAGGAAGGCTCGCTCGAGCGAGACCCCTGTTTTCAGCAACTTTTGAAAAAAGCCTTCCAACTGTATTTTTGCATCCTCATCCCATCCTAGGCATTCTTAGGCCTAGTTTAAGACATCTTCATGAGGATTTAGACATAGAACCGCACCGAGGAAATTTAGGGATTTAATTATCATCCTTCCAATTGTGGAACTTAGTGTGTGTTCTATTTGTTAACTGTTTAGGGTTGGCTCTGGGACGCCATTTAGTCGCTATTAGCCCAATCTCTGTGAGTAACAGATTGTGTAAAGATATGTTCAAAATGGTTATATTTTGCTTACTGAACTGAACTGTCTATTGAACTGATATTGTTTATTGAATGAATGTATGTCCTGTATTTCGAATCAGACAGGCATCCTTAGCACCTTTATTATTGGATTCTGAGCTCACGGGTTTCCTTGTGGAACCATATTGTTTGATGGCCATCATTATTGTTGGGTTCATTTGGGCGGTCTTTTGGACCTACTGTTTATAGGCTAATGGATGTACCACATATGGTGATTGATTGAAATACTAATTGATCAAATATCGAAAGATTGAAACATCAGATAATGAATTGATTTCATTCTCAGAAGGACATTCATTCATAACCTCTTTACACGTTATGTTATTCATCGGGCTTTAGCTCACTTTGCTTATATATATATGTAGGTTCTCGTGGCGAGGCCGAGCTAGAGCGTGATTGGTCCCCAGTTTTGTCAAGCCAGCCTATGTGCCTCACTGCGAGGTTCCGAGTTGCCATACTATGGCTTGGGGTGTTTTTGTGTCCCCTATCGGTCTCCTTACTGTTTTGTACCGTTGTATAGATCGTTTACCGTTTTACTGTACTGTTGTCTAGGGACTTGATCCCTGTACTGACTAACTGTGTATGATTGTATAGACTGTATATGGATTGTACTGTTTTGAACTATATGAATGCATAAAAATGTTTTTGGCATACAGATTTTCACAGCTCAATGGACACTAGTTATTTACTGTATTGGCTTCCGCCAGTACTCGATTGATCAGTATTCTTTGTTGGGGCCTTCGATAATCTCAGATTACTGGCCAGTTACGGTGCTAAACCCATAGGGCCGGGTTTGGGTCGTGACAATAATTACTCTGTATGTTTGTTTGAGGCCAAAGGTAATCAAGTGATTACCGACCGATTATGACTCAAACTTTAAGGGGTGGGTTCAGGTCAAGACATAATGGTCAAACCAAAGAAAATGATGAGGCGGCAGAGATCACTACCCAAGCCAGTCTTGTCAGGGCAATTGACAGTAATCACACTTAGTTCTTTTTCTTATTTCTCAAGCACAAAAACCCCAACCTAATTTCTTGCTGATTTATTTTAAGGATTAAAGATTAAAAACCCTACATTTATTTTCTCACTGTAAGGTCATGAACAAGTATGCGGAGATGAAGTAGTAATCACCTTCGTAGGTTTTGTTAGGGTTTTTGGAAGAGAGGTTTTTTAGGGTGTGGCAATGTAGGGGGTGTGTATTCAATTGAATGGGAACGTTTTCACAAAGATAATCTTGATATAATTTGGGGCGATAAAAAGAAATTTTAAGGGTTTTAAAATTTATAAGAGGGGGTCCAAAGAAATGGAGGTCTAAAATAATTGATGGGGTACTAATATCAACACTCAAAAATAAATAGGGGCGTTCAGCTCATAAATCTAAATTTGAATTTTATTTGGCTATAGATCCAGGCTCTCAAATAGTTTGGCTATAAGGAAAAACTTAGGTAAAATGACCAAACTACCATATATATATATATATATATTCCTGTTATACACGTTTCCAAACTCAGCTCTCATTTCTCAAAACCTTTATCTCTTTTTATCTCATCTCTCTCTCATTTCATCCGCTCCCTTTGCACCTTCTTCGCCTCTGCCATTGTCATCGGCGTCTTCATCGTCTTCAACGGCAGCGGCGGCGGTGTTGATATTCTCATGCTGTCTCCTCATCCACTGCCATGACCATTGCTGCTAACGCCACCACCCCCGTCTCTTCCTCTAGTCGTCATATTCTTTTCCAATCTTCATTACTAACGTTTTCTTCCCTAGTCCACCTTATTCTCCGATCAAAACCCTAGATCACCGTCGTGAACGGCCACCAAACCATAGATCTCATTCCCAACCTCCCGAAGCAGCTCGCCATCACAAATCTAGGCGCCGATCTTGGTCAAATCTATAATCAACTGTAGATCTGGTATCTCTTGGTACTAATATCAACACTCAAAAATAAATAGGGGCGTTCAGCTCATAAATCTAAATTTGAATTTTATTTGGCTATAGATCCAGGCTCTCAAATAGTTTGGCTATAAGGAAAAACTTAGGTAAAATGACCAAACTACCATATATATATATATATTCCTGTTATACACGTTTCCAAACTCAGCTCTCATTTCTCAAAACCTTTATCTCTTTTTATCTCATCTCTCTCTCATTTCATCCGCTCCCTTTGCACCTTCTTCGCCTCTGCCATTGTCATCGGCGTCTTCATCGTCTTCAACGGCAGCGGCGGCGGTGTTGATATTCTCATGCTGTCTCCTCATCCACTGCCATGACCATTGCTGCTAACGCCACCACCCCCGTCTCTTCCTCTAGTCGTCATATTCTTTTCCAATCTTCATTACTAACGTTTTCTTCCCTAGTCCACCTTATTCTCCGATCAAAACCCTAGATCACCGTCGTGAACGGCCACCAAACCATAGATCTCATTCCCAACCTCCCGAAGCAGCTCGCCATCACAAATCTAGGCGCCGATCTTGGTCAAATCTATAATCAACTGTAGATCTGGTATCTCTTGGTAGAGTTTACCAAAAATGTTAGGTGCTGCTGCCTTGGACATGACTGAAAAGCCGCTTTTTGCTACTGATGATGATGATATCTATTGATATTATAGTAATTTTCTTTTCATCAATTTGAATTTGATTTTTGAGTTATGGAATTGTTTTTCTATGCTTATGATCCATTTTGACAACAATTTGAAATTTTTATTTATATTTTAAGGTTTATTTTTTTTGCTATTGATGATGATACTCCAAACACTCCAAGGAAAGGGCTGCTTCTGATGGAAACTAGAGGAAAAATTGTTGAATTTGGCATACTAGTGGACCCAGAAATACAACCTTTATTAATAACACTCTAGTACACAAAACACTTATACACAATCACACACTAATACACTTCACTTATCCACTCATACATATATTCAAGCACTCACATTTTGTGTCTTCCTCACACAAGGCCTTGAGACACCTCACATTAGATAGTGTTTGACCACTCACTTTGGACTCACTCTTCTTTCACTCAATTGTCCAATTGCTTAGTACTTGCACGCATCTCATATTTATACAAGTTAAAGAACTTTCTAGAATATACTCATACTTTCCCTACACTCTAGAACAATCTAGATTACTCCAGTACATATTAGAGCTTTTTATTCTTCTCTAAAATATTCAACAACCTTCCGGAACTTTTTAGATTTCTCTAGTTTTCTCCAAATTTTTTTAATGTTCCAGAACCTTCTAGGATATTCTAGATTCTTCTGAATTTCTCTAGGTCTTTCCAAAATCTTTTAGATATTTCTAGAGTATTCTAGATTCCTGTGGAAACTTCTAGAATATTCTATAGAGAAGATTCTAGAGAGTGAGGAGAGTTAGTGATGACTCTCAACACTCCCCCTTCTCCCCCAAACACTGACTCTCTTTTTTGGATTATTTAACCATGCCACGTTGTTTCAGAAACTCTTCATGAGTATATCTATACCCTAGTCCTCTACCACGATAAACTTTGTCTCTATCTCTTTCAATATTGACTTCTCTTTTTTGAAGTGATTTATTCTTCCATAGAACACCACGTCCTTGGCCAACTATAGGATTCTCATCCTCTAATTTAGATAGCGAATGCCACATTTGAATATATATTGATGCATTAATATATTCTTTTGTTGTCTTCCTCCAATTGTTAAATTTTGTTATTCCCTGAAATGTTATTAGTTCCTTTATATCATCCATCTTAGCAAAGGTTACATCAACGTACCTTGGGTTAGGTTGGCATTGCCTTGCAAATATTGGATGTTGCCACTTTATCACTTCTTCAACTACTACTTCTTCTGCTTGTTTTCCCAACTTCTCTAGTAGGTGAGCTTCTGGATCTTTAAATGTTGAAGACTGAGACTCAATTGCAAGAATCGACTTATCTTTGATAGAGTGTGCATCCACTTCCTTTGTAACTGCATTGCACTGCTCATGTACGCCTTCATTGAAGTCTATCTCCTATTTTGAATCTGCTTCAGTGACCACAAACATTGTAGGAGATGCTTCAAAATCTCATTCTTCTTCAAATTCTAGCTCTTGTTCTAAGTAACCTGGTTCCATGATCTCGAACATTGCACATGAAGCTTAGACATCCTATTTTTCTTCACTCTTATCTTGGTAACCATTAGATGTTACCATATGTCACGACCCAAACCCGCCCCTATGGGTTTAGTATCAGAATCGCCAAGAATCCATGATTACCAAGGCCCGCTAACAAGAAAGACAAGAATACGTAGTACGGCGAAAGCCAAATAGTAATAAAAGATGTCCAATGAGCTGTGACAGTATATATACAAAAAGACTTTTCTGTAACATATTCACATTCATAAGCAAAACATATATACACCATATGTATAACATTCGGGTTAGGGACCAAATCCCTAATTAGCATAGTACAGTACAAGTCTTAAACAGTATTACAAAACAGAGACGGAAGGGTGAAACTGAGACACCCTAAAACAGCCTTAGCTTGGTCAGACTTGGAACCTCGAAGTGAGGCGCGATGGGTGGCTTGACAAAAAGGGAGTTAACCCGACGTTCCTAACTCCGGTCCTGTGCTTGGACACCTACATATATATATATATATATATAAACAGTGAGCTAAAGCCCAGTGAATAACAAATGCGTAAAGGGGTTAAGAATGAATGTCCTTTCAGTCATTAAACAGTCATATCAGTCATTTAGAAACCATAGCAGTTATACGTGGTACATTCCATAGCAAACAGTACAGTAGATCTTAACAGACCGAACAGTCAGTTGATGGCCATCATAACAGTAAACAGTAGTGGTTCTAAACATGGGAACCGACAGAGATCTCGATGGCGTGATAAAGACAAAGAATAGTAAATTGTTATGGGTACCACGAATACAGTTTACAAATACAACATTCATTCATTAAACAATGACATTTCAGTAAACAGAACAGTTGATCATTCAGAAAATATTCATAATTAAACATATCTTTACAACATTGTTACTCACAGAGCACTGGGCTATAAGCAGCTAATGAGCGTTCTCGGATGCCAACCCTACACGATTCTGTAAGCTAACACACGCTAAGTTACACACTTGGGAATCAACAACTTAGTCCCTATCTTGACTCGGTGTGGTTCTACATCAATAGCCTCATTAAGATGCCTTAAACTAGGCCTAGGAATGCCTAGAATGAAATGAGGATGCAAAGATGTACCTTAAAGCACTTTTCAAAATTTTCAGAAAATAGGGGTCTCGCTCGAGCGTGGCTTTCTACGCTCGAGCGAACATGCAGACAAAGGATCTCCGCTCAAGCGTGACTTCTGTCGCTCGAGCGGACTGTAAACTCAAGCAAAAGTACTGGATGCATGTAATTCACGCTCGATGGGCGCTCGACCTCTACTCGAGTGTGAGACACAGTCTCGCCGGCGTGCATTCCTCGCCGAGCGGATCAGAACACATGAAGAGTGCTGGATACACGCATTTCACGCTTGAGCGTTACTTTCCTCGCTCGAGCGGGATGCATGTACTCAGAGTGTACGCTCGAGCGTGAAGTATTACGTTCGAGCATGGGTCCAAAATCTAGAATTTCCAAATTGAACCTCCAAGCTCAAATTCAACATTAAAAGCATCAAATTCGATCCTTTTGGGCCAATTTTTTGGAAAAACACTTTAAACCCATAATATAACATGTTTCAAAGATCAATTTGTAAAATCAAAGCCCAAAGGTAGTTCAATTAAACACAAATCCAAACAAAACTTCATAAACATAGTGTATATGTAACATGCAAGTGTTCAATTGAAATCAAAGCTTCAAATACTTGGTCAAATGAGTCAATTCACTCAAAAGCATGATGAATTCATTGACCATAGCTAGAATATAGACATGCATGTGAGGATTTCCATGAAATCAACCTCAAAACTCAACAATGTGTACATGCATGCATGATTTAGCTACTCAAATAAACTCTTTAAACCAATTCTTGACTTAGATCACTAATGACTCATGAACCATGCAAGAACCAACTTGAATTCATAACTAAAGGATAAATATCCTACCTTAGGTCCTGAATTTCAAGTCTAGAATCTCAAATATACAATTCTCCTTCAAAGCTTCTAAGTTTCAAGCCAAACTAGATGAACTCAAGTTTTTTCCCTCGCTCTCCTCTCTCAAACGGTTTGTCTAAGGAAAATGGCTGAAGAAAGATGCCTAAAATATATAAATTAAGTCCCAAACAAGTTTTGTAGGAAATGGCCACTCAATGGCAAAATTATAATAAATTCCAACTAATGTAACTTAGTTTATTTAATTTAATTTAATCATTCCAAATCAAATTTAAATTAAGTCTACCATAAAATCACATAAATTCTAATTAACATATAACATTAATCAATTTCAGATTCGGCCGCCGATAAGGCCTGTAATTTGCAGTTCAAAACTTAAAACATGAACAGATCAATCAATTGATAAACAGATAGAAATGCAATCAAACAACATACTTATGCAATCAGTTTAGGATTTCATCCTAATCAATTACTTATCATGTTCAGTCACAGTTTAGCAATAATCAGTGGCGAGGGTTGTCACAGTCTCCCCTCCTTACAAAGAGTTTGGTCCTCCAAACTCGGATTACCTTCATTCTGGAATAATATCGGATTCAGAGGGAACAGTTCAGGATATCTCTTCAATATATCATCTTCTCTTTCCCAAGTGGCAAAAGTGCCACCGTGGTTTTGCCAATCCACTTTCACTAACGGAATTTCTTTATTCCTCAACTTCTTGATTCGTCGATTTACAACCTGAATAGGCCGTTCTTCATAAGTGTAGTCATCACTTAGCACTACATGGGTAGACTCAATAACATGGAAGGGATCCCGAAGATAGTCCCTCAACATTGAAATATGGAAGACATTATGCATATGCTCCATTTCAACAGGAAACGCCACTTGATACACCACCGGATTAATCTTCTCAATGATTTCGTACGGTCCGACATATCTCGGCGCTAGCTTACCCTTGACTCCAAAACGAGTTTGCCCTTTCATTGGTGTCACTTTAATGAAAACATGATCACCTACTTCATATTCCCTGTCTCGTCTTCGGACATCCGCATAACTTTTCTATCGGCTTTGTGCGGTTTTCAATTTTTACTGAATCAGTTTCACCTTTTTAGTGGTTTCCTATACAATCTCGGGCCCAAGCAAAGGCCCATCTCCTACTTCTGCCCAGCAGATAGGAGATCAACATTTCCTGCCATATAAAGCCTCGAAAGGCGCCATACCAATGCTGAAGTAAAAACTGTTGTCGTAGGCAAACTCAACTAAAGGTAAATGGCTTTCCAAATTTCCTTGGAAATCAAGAACACACATCCGCAGTAAATCTTCTAGAGTCTGGATGGTTCTTTCTGACTGGCCATCTGTCTGAGAATGGTATGCACTACTCAGTCTCAGTTCAGTACCCAATGCAGTTTGCAGACTTAGCCAAAATCTCGAGGTAAACTTTGAGTCCCTATCAGAAACAATAGATACAGGCACTCCATGCAATCTAACAATCTCGTCAATATAAATTATAGCCAAATTGTCCGCATTATAGATTGTTTTGACAAGTAAGAAGTGAGCAGATTTAGTCAATCTATCAACAATAACCCAAATTGAGTCCATACAATGAAATCCATAGTGATATGTTCCCATTTCCACTCTGGTATTGGTAAGGGTTGTAGTAAGCCTGCGGGTCGTTGATGTTCAGCTTTAACTTGTTGGCAATGAAGACATTTCGATACAAAGTCAGTAATCTCTTTCTTTATTCCCGGCCACAAGAAATTCAGTTTTCAGTCTTGATACATTTTCGTATTTCCTGGATGGATAGACAGTTTCGAATTGTGGCCCTCTTGCAGAATTCGTCTCTTTAGTTCAAAATCATTTGGTACACACAACCTTCCCTGGAATTTCAACACACTGTTCTCAAATTTAAAGTCCGGCCTCGGTTTGGACTCCCGTTCATCAATGACCTTTTTCAAAAAGTCATCATGTTGTTGTTTCTCTTTAATCTCCTCAATCAATGCCGGTTGAGCAAAAATAGCCGCTAAGGTTGCACCTTGTTCACGTAAAACAACCTCAACTTTAAATTTTTCAAGGTTACATAGCAATTCTTTCTGCCCGATGAGTAAACAGCCTAAATTTCCAACTGATTTCCGACTTAGTACATCGGCAACGGTGTTAGCTTTCCCCGGATGGTACAAAATTTGCAAGTCATAATCTTTTATTAGTTCTAACCATCTCCGCTGCCTCATGTTCAATTCTTTCTGTGTGAAGAAGTACTTCAAACTCTTGTGGTCTGTGTACACTTCGCATGTTGCCCCCATATAGGTAGTTGTAGATGTCCCCGAACGCCCTAGGAAGGAATCCCGTTTCGTTCATTGGGGCTCACCATAGTTCAGACTCAAAGTCACGGTCCTGTATCTAATCTCGCAGAGTGCAATGCAAGACTGATGAATCATCAAAGAGTCCAAATCTGGCAAATCGTTTTTGAAAACAGACTTTTTTGAAAGAAGTGCCAAACATGGACTGCTTTGCCAGCTACAGAGTCGCACTTAAATACTTTTATTTTGGGGAATTTAGGAAACCCTGACTCGTTTGCCTAAGGCCACGTGTCCGTTATCACCAAAGTTGCCTCGGCTCGGGAACTTGGGTACGATTGGGGAAGGTCAACTATGAGCACCCCCGCTCGCCCGATCAAAGATCGGCCTCTACTAACCATGATATCGAGTTTTGAAAACATTATGTGTTCTTATTCCGGTTATTTGCCTAGATTTACTATGTGATGCGCACAACAAACAAGTATAGGCTAAGTTGCCTAAATTGGAACAAAACATCGCATATCCGTTTGTTTGAAAACAGTTTGAGGTTTGCTACTCGCAAGTAGGCTAAAGTATGGATTTCAATGAATTTGTCCCAACTCAAGCAACCTAACCTTCACCCACAGGCATTCAGGTAGTTAATCAACTAAGCAGTTAGCCTCATGGCAAGCATGCTTTCATGTTAACACTCACATACATGCAAGATGCTAAAGCATAAACACTCACCGAGTATTCCGAGCCAAAACAGAAACTAGTTAGTAATCATATACATGATCCTAGTTCATGTTAAGATGGCTAATGCAACACATGCAAGAATGCAGCTAATATAGGCTCGGCTATTCTAAGATGACATATGATGATGCTACAGCTAACACGTATTCAACTTGAAATTGAAATACAATGCAGGTAGTATGATGCACCGAGCCCGGTGCATGCAAGACGGATGAATGAATGCACACATGCATAGCATAAGGATGCTAATTGAAATATGCCCTAATACTAACCATCATAAGCAGTTAAATAAAAGGGAGAAAGAAGTAGGGGTTGGAAGACATGCATCACATACACGCACGCTTATTACACAATTGTGCCCTCGCTCGGAGGGTCCGAATAAATAATACAGATTTAACTAATTAACTAGCCGACTAACTAATTAATTAATTACAAAACTTTTAATTAATCAACAAATTAATTACAAAAAGAAGGTGGCCGCAGCCTTGCCTCGGAATGCGTGAATAATGCATGCTTGACTGGCCTTGTTCGAAAACCCGTACCATGCCACTGTTGCCTCTGTTTACACTGCTTTGCTCTTCTGAAAATTATGAAAGTTTCCAGAACTGCTTTAAACTTCATCCTGAGTGTTTTGGAGTTCCACCGGCCAAAACAAAAGGCAACTGGCCATGGAAAAGGGATTATCGGCCAAAGCTTGTGTCATCGGCTGGACACTGATGGCCAGTCGGCACTGTAAGTGGCCGGTCGGCCGTTTCTTCTTGCAGAGCCCTGTTTTGATAGCAGTAGGGGACATGTAGTGCATGGTATGGAATTTTCAAAGCAATGTGTGCATGGCCACTCTCCCAATCATGCTATAGACTCAAGGGAGTATGGCCCTCGGTACTCGGGCCATCAATCACGCATCTCGATGCATGATGGCCAAAGACACCAAGTTTGCAATTCAATGTAAATGCATGCAACAAAACAAATGAGTGCTAACGCCCTATCATATTGAGATCAAGGGGATCGGCGACCGAGGAGTGAGACGTGTTTCGTCACTTTGAGTACGAACACTCCTCAACCCTCATGCTTGGTTTGACACCCCAAACCAAGCAAAATGCTATGCATGTGTGCCGTATACAATGCAAAGTAATGCAGCTAATGCAATGTAACGTGAGCATGCTAACTTTATGCAATGCAATGCTACCTATTCATGCAGCTAAACATGAACATATCAAGCATGCAACAAGGATATGAAATGCAACTAGCTAAACAACATGCAATTTACTAAGCATGCAACCATGATGTAGTGGCAAGCAATACAACAATGCACCAATGCAACTTGCCAAACATGCAAATGTGTATTAGGAGGGACTTGAACTGAAATGGGAGGCCTCAGCCGTGCCCCAAAACAGTGGCCTAAAGATGATGCAAAAGGGCACAAATTATGCATACAAGCATGCACATACCAAGGTCCATCACCTAAGCATGAAAGGGGACAACTCTAAGCATACTTAGAGACGATATACATGGACATTAAACAATCATGTTAAACTCTGAAAAGCATGCGAAGGATGATGCCAAAAACATGCTAGGGAATGGATGCGAAATGGAAGGTATTCAAGACCACAAAAGAGAGCATTACTTAGCACCTACCCCAAGCAAACATGGCATGGATTTTTCAATACAAAACAGAGTTTTATCATGCAAAAATGAGCCCCAAAACCCACTAATATGGCAACCCAAAGACTCAAACACATAGGCATGCACAATGCTTCATTTCAAGGCGCAAGAGGACACCTCTTCAAGGCATGGAAAGAATGATGAATGCAAGCATTTAAGCACAAAACATGGACTGAAATGGCACAATAAGTGATTCCAAATCACTGAAATGGCCAAGGTAATGCATGCTAATGACTCACACACCCGATGCTAACATGCTAGAATGCAAAGAGGCTATATGAAGCATGAAAGGTATGACCAAATCAATACCCAACAGACCTCAAGCATGATGAAACATGACCAAAAGCTTCGAAAAGCTAGGCAAAAAGATGCAAGCATGATGGTCTAATGGCAAGGTGCATTTTTAGGCAACATGGAGGAATGCAAGGCAAGTATGATATGCATGCAAAGGGTCAACAAACCAATATGCAACAGGGGTAAGACATGCTAAATGAACACCAAATAACCTCTAAAATAAGACCAAACAAGGCTAGGCATGCATGCTACCATATTAGGCCAAAAACATGAACAAAAGAGAGACTAAGGGAAAGGGGTGTCCCTCCCCTATGCAAGACCTCAAAACCTCCTCTTCACCACTGAAAATCCTCTGGATTTCAGTGGTGAGAAGACCAATACACAAAAGGTTCCAAAGCTTAGCAAAGAGAGCACAAAAGGGGCCAAACAAGGCCTAAGAGGGGGAGGTCGACCCCTAACACCAAAATGACCTTAATGAAAGATCTTAAGCATGCAAATACAAGACTTTTTTCAGTTATACACAAATTCTAAAATAGCATGAAAAGTATGTTAAAAGCTAGTGCAAGATTGGGGAATATAAAGCAAAAGTGTTTACCCTTGAAAAACCCCTCAAGAACAGCAAGTCCAGCCCCTTCTTTCTGATTAAAACCCGCTCAAAACTTAAAGAACAAACCCTCAACATCTCCAAAGTCGAAGTATGGTGTAATAGTAGGTGACTTAGTGCAAAACTAAGAACAAAATGCACTTTTGAGCCCTCTAACCCACAAAAATGAGAAGAGGGAGAGAGAGGGAGATATAGAGAGAGAAGGTGTATATATCAGATATATGTGATATTAGGTCTGGTTTTGCTAAACCCCTTCAAAGGAGAGGGAAGGTCTCCTTATATAGACAAGACAAAGGCTTGAAGCTTCTAAGGGAAGCTAAATGAAAAGGGTCAAGGGGGTCAAGCTTCTCAAGAAAGCTAACCCAAAGGTTTAAGCTTCTTGAGGAAGCTAAGACAAAGGTCTAAGCTCCTCAAGAAGCTTGAGCAAAGGGTCCACGCTTCTTGAAGAAGCCAAGACCAAAAGGGTGTAAAGGGTGCAATTCCTCCATACAGTGTATGGAGGACAAGTCCATGCATTTCAGCTGGCACAGCTGGCATGCACCATGCCTGAAAAAGGCAAAAAGGAGGTACCAGCCAGAAAATGAGTCCGTCGGCCAAATATATGGTCGGCCGACCACACAAAGAGCCGACCGGTCATAACCAATGGCCGGTAGATAGAAACAAAGGCCGGTGGCTTCATTCCATGGCCGGTGGGTTTAAGGGATGGCTGACAAGCCACCTCCTACCCTCAGGAGCACAAAACACAAGCCCTTGGTGCAAAACCAAGCACAGAACAGGCAAGTTAAGAGATCCTGAGGCAAGGCGTGCGATCAAGACCTCCGGGAACTCAAAACGAACAAGAACATGGATGATCATCGAGTGTTCAAACGATGACATCCAAGTCCTGAGGACGGTCAAAAATAGGGTGTCTACAGTTGCCTCTCTTTGACAAAACTCGAAAGTTATAACAATGACGGGAGTGAATGTCAAAGCCCAGAGATGACCCATTTTTGACAAGGTCGAAGACTTAGACAAAGCATGCAAGACAATAAAGATATGCGCCCGAAGGCGGGGGCAAAATGCAACTGACAATGTAGGAAGCCGAACATAACTTATGATCATGCAAAGAAAGCTGTAACGAAGCATGACAATGCAACAGTTTTAAGCTAGTAAACACAAATCCGACTATATTACAATGCAGAAAAGATGCAAGAGAATTATGTAATTCTCGCTATGTTTCACATGGAGAATACAATACCTGTGCGGTTCGTCTGGTCGTGCCAGCTTCAAATGAACCGTACATACAATATCGTGCCTGTAAAAGAGAGAAACTTAACATGTACAATGTTGTTAGCAACATGCATAACAATTCAATTGAAAGTGCGTAACAACGCCAGTGAAGGGGTGCATGACAATGTGGATGAAAGGGGTGCATAACAACGCAACCCGAGTGTGTGCATAATAATGCATGGAGGGCATGCGTGACAATGCAATGCCGAGTGGTGCATAACAATGCGATTTGAAACGTAAGCGCATATAAATAAAGCACACGCGACAATGCATGCAATGTGTGAAAAAGGAACTTGAACACATATAAGTAAAGCATAACGCGACAACGCGTGCCATGTGTAAAGGTGAAGATAATTATGAACACATGTAAGTAAAGCACACGCGACAACATGTACAATGTGTGTAATAAAAGAAACTTGAACACATGTAAGTAAAGTACACGAGACAACGTGTACAATGTGTGTAATAAAAGAAACTTGAACACATGTAAGTAGAGTACACGCGACAACGTGTACAATGTGTGAAATAAAAGAAACTTGAACACATGTAAGTAAAGCATGCGCAACAACGCATACAATGTGTGAAATAAAAGAAACTTGAATACATATAAGTAAAGCATAATGCGACAACGCATGCAATTTGTATAGGAACTTGAACACATATAAGTAAAGCATAACGCAACAACGCATGCAATGTGTATAGGAACTCGAACACATATAAGTAAAGCATAACGCGACAACGCATGCAATGTGTATGGGAACTTGAACACATATAAGTAAAGCATAACGCGACAACGCATGCAATGTGTATAGGAACTTGAACACATATAAGTAAAGCACAACGCGACAACGCATGCAATGTGTATAGGAACTTGAACACATATAAGTAAAGCATAACGCGACAACGTATGCAATGTGTATAGGAACTTGAACACATATAAGTAAAGCATAATGCGACAACGCATGCAATGTGTATAGAAACTTGAACACATATAAGTAAAGCATAACGCGACAATGCATGCAATGTGTATGGGAAGAAAAAGGGGAGCATATTCAACTGAAGCATGGTAAAGGCTTGTTATTCATGATGTTGAAATGCAAATTCAGAACAAGGCGAGGCATTGTACAATGCTGTAAAATGCAAGACGCGTAACGAACGTGGTTTTAAAGCCAAACGAAACAACGTAATACGACATGATTGAAACGATTTGTGAAATTCGCAATATACAAAAAGGATACGGGAAGGGATGCTCCTTGCACGCACCGAGCATCGCTTATAGAAGATGTAGCTTGAGGTCAACTCGAAGGTCTACTAATGTTCCGAGAGTGCGCTTCCTTGCACTGTCTTGGGTAATGAAGGTACCAAACCACATCGTTGACTTGAACAAGGGTGCGGGATGCATCGACCGCAAGGGGAGGTTACTGGCATCAATCCTAATACTCTGCTGCCCTGCGCTCCTTTTACTTTACTTTCCTTTTTTACTGTTAGTTTTAAGCACATTGCACTGCCTCAGACAGGTTTTACTTTTCAAGACTGTGTATTTTTACAAAAGTCATAATGGAAATGAAACAGCTATTTTAAAAAAAAGGTGTTACGTTTGTACTTTCTATGCATCACATCGCATGGCATCACATAACAATGTGAATGAAATTGAACTTTGTTTGAAAATTAAGCCATCGCCTCATAATAATCAGGTAGTGAACCGACTAACAACTCGATAAGCAAAACAAAGAAGCTCGATGAGCTAACCAAGTGCGAGTACAACTCGATAAGCAAAACAAGGACTCGAAGAAATGAAATACAACTCGATAAGAAAATGTACAACAACTCAATAAGCAAATGGGCGTGACTCCGCAAAAATCATCATCGAAGGGCATTGGAAGTGGTGCCAATCCCCAAATTCTTAGCATGCTCAACACATAAACAGCTCAGGGGACAAGAAGGAAGACCACCAACTACAAGGGAAATCCATCGGCCTCAATAAATGGCCATCGGCCAACAGATTTGACCCATCGACCAAAAGTGGTGGTCGGTCGGCACCATTTTTGGCCGGTCGGCCATGGATGGCAAGAACCACCAGAATACTGATAGCTGTCCCCCACTCACACCATATCCCCTACAAAAGCCTCAACTTCGTAGTTTTCTTCAATTCAACATTGATTTGCTCCAAATGGAAGAGTTCCTTACCCAAAATCTCATAGCTTGGATTGTCAACTTGGATGGCTCGAAAAGGCTGAATTTCCGGGGCTTCAGCATAAACGCACTATTCACTCTGAGTCGTACTCTGCTGCACTTTCCATTCCTCCATGCCGTGGTAAGGTTTTGGAACCTGGTAACACATGTCTTTAGCTTTGGCGGGCAAGAGTTATGTCCTACCTTCGAAGATTTCCAAGTTTTGATGGAATCTGAGCACAACGAAGAAATCTTGCCCCAACTTCGCTTCGGCCACGCCCAAGCCTTAGGGCGAATGTGTGGGCTCACGATACATGATGCTCGATCTTTGATTGGTGACGGAATACTGGATATTCCGAGTTTGATTTGTCGGTTTTCTGATGCCGGCGACCGTGGTGACCATCATTGGTAAGGCTTTCGGCGACACGTCCTTTGTTTGTGCATGCTATCCCATTTCTTGCTTGCCTCAAGCTCCGGAGGATCTAGTGTCCGGTTGATCGAGGTTGCCCAAAGTTTGAAGAAGGGCAAAAGCTGTATTGCCATGACATTGGCCGAGACATTGATGGGTTTGGACGCTTTCTATCGTCGAGAGACGACCGGATTTACGAGGAGTCCACTTTTGCTGCAGGTAATGTTTCCCACCCAATCTTACTACCATATTAGGCCAAAAACATGAACAAAAGAGAGACTAAGGGAGAGGGGTGTCCCTCCCCTATGCAAGACCTCAAAACCTCCTCTTCACCACTGAAAATCCTTTGGATTTCAGTGGTGAGAAGACCAATACAAAAAGGTTCCAAAGCTTAGCAAAGAGATCACAAAAAGGGGCCAAACAAGGCCTAAGAGGGGAAGGTCGACCCCCAACACCAAAATGACCTTAATGAAAGCTCTTAAGCATGCAAATACAAGAATTTTTTCAGTTATACACAAAGTCTAAAACAGTACGAAAAGTATGTTAAAAGCTAGTGCAAGATTGGGGAATATAAAGCAAAAGTGTTTACCCTTGAAGAACCCATCAAGAACAGCAAGTCCAGCCCCTTCTTTCTAATTAAAACTAGCTCAAAACTTGAAGAGCAAACCCTCAACACCTCCAAAGTCGAAGTATGGTGTAATAGTAGGTGACTTAGTGCAAAACTAAGAACAAAATGCACTTTTGAGCCCTCTGACCCACAAAAATAAGGAGAGAGTGAGAGAGAGAGAGAGAGAGAAAGAGGGAGATATAGAGAGAGAAGGTGTATATATCAGATATATGTGATATTAGGTCTGGTTTTGCTGAACCCCTTCAAAGGAGAGGGAATGTCTCCTTATATAGACAAGACAAAGGATTGAAGCTTCTAAGGGAAGCTAAATGAAAAGGGTCAAGGGGGTCAAGCTTCTCAAGGAAGCTAACCCAAAGGTTCAAGCTTCTTTAGGAAGCTAAGACAAAGGTCCAAGCTTCCTCAAGAAGCTTAAGCAAAGGGTCTAAGCTTCTTGAGGAAGCCAAGACCAAAAGGGTGCAATTCCTCCATACACGTGTATAGAGGACAAGTCTGTGCATTCCAGCTAGCACAGCTGGCATGCACCATGCCTGAAAAAGGCAAGAAGGAGGTACCGGCCAGAAAATGAGGCCATCGGCCAAATATATGGTCGGCCGACCACACAAAGAGCCGACCGGCCATAACCAATGGCCGATAGATAGAAACAAAGGCCGGTGGCTTCATTCCACGGCCGGTGGGTTTAAGAGATGGCTGACAAGCCACCTCCTACCCTCAGGAGCACAAAACACAAGCCCTTGGTGCAAAACCAAGCACAGAACAGGCAAGTTAAGAGATCCTGAGGCAAGGCACGCAATCAAGACCTCCGAAAACTCAAAACGAACACAAACATGAATGATCATCGAGTGTTCAAACGATGACGCCCAAGTCTTGAGGATGGTCAAAAATGGGGTGTCTGCAGTAGTGACGCCAAATTTTCAATGCGAATACCACTGCGGCAAGTTCTAAGTCATGGGTCGGGTAGTTCTTTTTATGTGGTCTCAGTTGTCGGGAAGCATATGCAATAACTTTACCGTTCTGCATCAAAACACATCCCAAACCCTTATAAGAAGTATCACTAAATATGGTAAATCCATCCGTACTTGAGGGTAAGGTAAGAATCGGTGCAGTCACAAGTCGAGCCTTTAACTCTTGAAAAGCTGATTCTCTCTGGTCAGTCCAGTCAAATGATATCCCTTTTTGAGTCAACTAAGTCAACGGTAAGGCAATTTTGGAGAAGTCCTTCACAAATCTTCTGTAGTATCCGGCTAAGCCTAAGAAACTTCGGACTTCAGTAACATTCGTCGGTCTAGGCCAATTCATTACTGCTTCAATTTTCTACGGATCAACTGAAATTCCATCCTTATTGATTACATGTCCCAAAAACATTACATTGTCAAGCCAAAATTCACACTTTGTTAGTTTTGCATACAGTTTCTGTTCTCTTAGGGTTTGTAAGGCAATTCTCAAATGATGTTCATGTTCTTCCGTGCTTTTGGAGTAAATTAAAATGTCATCTATGAAAACAACTACAAATTCATCGAGGAATGGTTTGAAAATTCTGTTCATAAGGTCCATAAACGTAGCAGGTGCATTAATAACTCCGAAAGGCATAACAAGAAATTCATAATGTCCATACCTCGTTCGAAAGGCAGTCTTTTCAATGTCCCCTGGTTTGACTTTCAACTAGTGGTATCCGGATCTAAGGTCAATTTTAGAGAAAACCTGGGCACCCTGTAACTGGTCAAACAAATCGTCAATTCGAGGCAATGGATATTTGTTCTTCACTGTTACCTTGTTCAGTTCACGGTAGTCAATGCAAAGTCTCAGTGAGCCGTCTTTCTTTTTTACAAACAAAACTAGAGCGCCCCACGGTGAAGTACTGGGCCTGATGAACTTCTTATCTTACAGTTCCTATAGTTGAACTTACAGTTCTTTCAGTTCGGTAGGTGCCATTCTGTACAGAGCTTTAGAAACTGGTTGTGTATCCGGAATCACATCGATGGTGAACTCAATGTCCCTGTCAATCAAATCCCCTGGCAAATCATCTGGAAAAACATCTAGGAATTCTCTGACTATAGGAATAATGTCCACATTAGCTTTAGCATCAGTAGGTACAGTCAATACACAACATAGATATCCTTTACATCCCTTCTTAATCAGTTTAAATGCTTTCATGGATGAAATCAAGTATGGGGGAGGTACTACACCAACTCCATTAAACACAAATTCAGGTAATCCAGATGGACAGAAAACAACTTATTTTGTTACACAATCTATGGTAGCATGATATTTTGTTAACTAGTCCATTCCCAATATCACATCGAAATGATCGATATTCAAAGGCAGTAAATCAATATACAAATGCACATCCCCAACAATAATTTCGCATGCAGGGTACATATAAGCACATGTCATGGATCCCCCAATGGGTGAAGATACAGCTAACAAATAATTCATGGGTTCCAATGGTCTATTTAGTTTTTGCGAAAAAGCATGCGAGACATATGAATGTGTAGAACCCGAATCAATCAAAACATAAGCATTTTGAGCACAAATTGAGAGTATACCTGACACAACGGTCTCGGTATTCTGCACATCTCCCGGTACAAGTGCAAATACCCGGCCTTGCCTCATAGGCTCTTTTCCAGTAGCTTTGGGGTTAGGTTTCGGTGCAACAGTTGATGCTGCGACACTGGCTGCAGCCTTACTATTGCCCTGAGGAGCAGAAGGGCAATCTTTAACCATGTGGCCCACCTTGCCACAACTGTAACAAGCACCAGAAATTTTATAACAAACTCCCTTATGTCTCTTACCACATTCTGAACAGGGCGGTATGGAGCCACTCCCCTGATTAGAACTGGTTGTTGACCCTGTATTCTGCTTTTTGTTCGATGAATTATTTCGGCCTTTCTTGAACTTAAAGCCTCGTCTCTTACCGCGCCATTCAGTTCGGCGTTTGATGCATTTGAGTGCCTCGATATTCGACTCGGCTATTATTGCTCGGTCAAGAACATCTACATATTTCAGTAGTTTCAGAACATTGATTCTGTCAAGTATTTCAACATTAAGGCCGCCTTCAAACTTTTTGGCCTTTTTGTAATCAGTGTCCACCATGTGTGGTGCATATCTGGCGAGTTTAGTAAACTTTGATTCATACTCTGCCACTGACATAGTACCTTGTTTCAATTGTTCAAATTCAGTTACTTTTCGATCCTTGACACAATGAGGGAAGTATTTCTCAAAGAAAGCTTCTTTAAATTGAGCCCAAGTCATAGCAGTATTGGTGTCACGGACAAGCATCCACCACCTTCTGGCCTCTTTTTGTAAAGTGAAGGTAGCCAGTAACACTTTATGTGCCTCCGAACAAGGAAACACTTCGAATAATTTCTCGATTTCTAGAACCCAGGCTTCGGCCTTTAATGGTTCGAGGCCTTCTTGAAATGATGGCGGTTTCATCTTACTGAACTTCTGTGTCAGAGCAATTATATCATCATTAACATTCTGCTCAGGTTGTACTAGAGGAGGTGGGGGCTGTTGGTTCTGTTGTAGCCTCAAGGCCTCAGTCAATAGTTCAACTATTCTTTCAAATCTTGTCATTCTGGCATCAGATGATTCTGTTTCATCGGCATTCCTTGCATTGTCCACTTCACTATATGCAATACAGTAATAATGAACATGGGAATTGCTTACTTAAACATATTAGCACATATATTCATGTCATGGCCACACACACTTTTTTAATGCTCATGCAATGCCCTATTCGCTTTTCTAGCACATCCTATAGCTCATTTGGACACGTGTGTGCGGTATAACTCGTGGTTTGATATTGCTCTGATACCACTCTGTCACGACCCAAACCCGCCCCTATGGGTTTAGTATCAGAATCGACAAGAATCCGTGATTACTAAAGGCACATATGAATACAGTCTGAGGGGCTGGCAGAAGCCAAAACAGTAATAAAAGATGTCCAATGAGCTGTGACAGTCTGTATGCAAAAAGACTTTTCTGTAACATATTCACATTCATAAGCAAAACATATATACACCATATGTACAACATTCAGGTTAGGGACCAAATCCCTAATTAGCACAGTACAGTACAAGTCTTAAACAGTATTACAAAACAGAGACGGAAGGGTGAAACTGAGACACCCTAAAACAGCCTTAGCTCGGTTAGACTTGGAACCTCGAAGTGAGGCGCGATGGGTGGCTTAACAAAAAGGGAGTTAACCCGACGCTCCTAGCTCCGATCCAGTGCCTGGACACCTACATATATATATATATATATAAACAGTGAGCTAAAGCCTAGTGAATAACAAATGCGTAAAGGGGTTAAGAATGAATGTCCTTTCAATCATTAAACAGTCATATCAGTCATTTAAAAACCATAGCAGTTATACGTGGTACATTCCATAGCAAACAGTACAGTAGGTCTTAACAGACCGAACAGACAGTTGATGGCCATCATAATAGTAAACAATAGTGGTTACAAACATGGGAACCGACAAAGATCTCTGTGATAGTAGCAGTAACAATACAATAACAGTAAATTGCTATGGGTACCACAAATACAGTTTACAAATAAGACAAACATTCATTCATTAAACAATGACGTTTCAGTAAACAAAATAGTTGATCATTCAGAAAATATTCATAATTGAATATATCTTTACAACATTGTTACTCACAGAGCACTGGGCTATAAGCAGCTAATGAGCGTCCTCGGATGCCAACCCTACACAATTACAGAATGAACACACACTAAGTTACACACTTGAGAATCAACAACTTAGTCCCTATCTTGACTCGGTGTGGTTCTACATCAATAGCCTCATTAAGATGCCTTGAACTAGGCCTAGGAATGCCTAGGATGAAATGAGGATGCAAAGATGTACCTTAAAGCACTTTTAAAAATTTTCAAAAAATAGAGGTCTCGCTCGAGCGTGGCTTTCTATGCTTGAGCGGACATGTAAAAAAAAGATCTCTGCTCGAGCGTGACTTCTGTCGCTCGAGCGGACTCTAAACTCAAGCAAAAGTACTGGATGCATGTAATTCACGCTCGATAGGCACTCGACCTCTGCTCGAGCGTGAGACACAAGTCCTCGTTCGAGCGTGCATTCCCTCGCTTGAGTGGACTGTAAACACATGAAAAGTACTGGATACACGCATTTTATGCTCGAGCGTTACTTTCCCCGCTCGAGCGGGATGCATGTACTCAAAGTGTACGCTCGAGCGTAAAGTATTACGCTTGAGCGTGGGTCTAAAATCTGGAATTTCCAGATTGAACCTCCAAGCTCAAATTCAACATTAAAAGCATCAAATTCGATCCTTTTGGGCCAATTTTCTAGAAAAACATTTTAAACCCATAATATAACATGTTTCAAAGATCAATTTGCAAAATCAAAGCCCAAAGGTAGTTCAATTAAACACAAATCCAAACAAAACTTCATGAACATAGTGTATATGTAACATACAAGTGTTCAATTGAAATCAAAGCTTCAAATACTTGGTCAAATGAGTCAATTCACTCAAAAGCATGATAAATTCATGGACCATAGCTAGAATATAGACATGCATATGAGGATTTCCATGAAATCAACCTCAAAAGTCAGCAATGTGTACATACATGCATGATTTAGCTACTCAAATCAACTCTTTAAACCAATTCTTGACTTAGATCACTAATGACTCATGAACCATGCAAGAACCAACTTGAATTCATAACTAAAGGATAAATATCTTACCTTAGGTCCTCAATTTCAAGTCTAGAAGCTCAAATATACAATTCTCCTTCAAATCTTCTAAGTTTCAAGCCAAACTAGATGAACTCAAGTTCTTTCCCCCACTCTCCTCTCTCAAATGGTTTGTCTAAGGAAAATGGCTGAAGAAAGATGCCTCAAATGTATAAATTAAGTCCCAAACAAGTTTTGTAGGAAATGGCCACTCAATGGCAAAATTGTAATAAATTCCAACTAATGTAACTTAGCTTATTTAATCTAATTTAATCATTCCAAATCAAATTTAAATTAAACCTACCATAAAATCACATAAATTCTAATTAACATATAACGCTAATCAATTTCAGATTTGGCCGCCAATAAGGCCTTCAATTTGCAGTTCAAAACTTAAAACATGAACAGATCAATCAATTGATAAACAGATAGAAATGCAATCGAACAACACACTCATGCAATCAATTTAGGATTTCATCCTAATCAGTTACTTATCATGTTCAGTCACAGTTTAGCAGTAATCAGTGGCAAGGATTGTCACACCATATTACCTTCAATTGGTCTTCTTCTTGACCAACAATCTTTTGCATAGTGGCCAATCTTGACACATTTGAAGCACTTTATGCTGCGTCATCCAAATCTAGTAACTCTTCGATCATTTTCATCATGTAAAACTCCCCCTCGTTGATAAATTTGATCATTTTGTGATTGTTCATCTTCTTATTTCTTTGATTTTCCATATTCTTGCCACTTTAGTCCATCTATTTTCTTGCTACTAAATAACGCCTCTGCTTTGCTTTCATTCTTCAGTGTGACTCTAGCTATTTGTTTTGCTAGAGTTTCTTGATTTGCCAATAGACTTTCAAGCTCGACCAATGATGGTTGAGTGGACCATCCTCTAACAGCGGCCATAAGCCCACTATACTCGGGTCTTAAACCTTGAGTAATAATGCGCCTCATTCTTGACTCGCTAATTTTTTACTCGGGATCAAGTTGTGAAATTTCATTGCAAATACCTTAAGAAAATATTGGCTAATAGTCATTGATCCTTGTGTCACCGTTGCAAGCTCGTTCTCTGGATATTGAAGTCGTGCATCATTTATCTTCAAAAATAATGTCGTAAATGTGTCCCAGACTGCTTTTGGAGTAGTAGCCTCCCAAACATACTCCAATAACTCTTTCTGAACAGCTGTCCTTAACACGAACATCACTTTTCCAGCCTTCATCCGCCACTTTCACAAGGCCTTTGCATTTTTTTCTCCAGGTGATATAGTTTTCTTGCCATCAACAATCTCCCACAGATCCTGTTCGTAAAGATATGCCTCGATGCATATTCGCCAATAATCATAATTATAATAATTTAATTTCTCCATACCACCAATGAAGTTTCCGAAATCACCCATAACAACTATGCTCGTTGACTTGAACAATCCCTTGTATCAATCTCAATCGCTCTTCATGTTGGTCCCTAAATAACCAAGCACTGTTACTGTAGCGACTCAAATTTTTTTGTAAGCCTTTATTTATTATTACTTGATTTTATTTTTGGCTTTATTAATTGCGTAGTTATATAAGAATTTAATGTGGTATATAATTAATGTAATGTGTTAGTTAATTATAATTAATCTGAATATTTATATAAAAAGAAAATTATTGATATAGATTTTATATAAGATATTTATATTTATATATGTTATATTTGTGATTTATTTGTATAATATAATATAATAGGAAATTAGGTTATTATATATTTAGACTTAGGTTTATAATATACTATAATATAAGAAGTCAATTAGGTTTAGAAGTTAGAAAGAAAGAAAACGAGAGAGAGAGAGAGAGAGAGAGAGAGAGAGAGAGAGTAATTAAAGAACAAAAAAGAGAGTGTTGTGTGTGTGGCGTAAAACAGAGAGAGCCAGGCAGGAGAGAGAAAAGGAAAAAAGAAAAAAAGATTACAGTTTTGTTTTAATGGCTCCATTAGTTCTTTAAATAATTCCTTGATCTTCAAAAAATTATTATGAATACAAAACCCACTTTCCTTGATTTATGTTTAATTCGTTAGTTTTATTTATTTATTTTTATTTATTTGATATTGATTTGATTTTGTATTTGCATGTAGATGATTGATTGATTTCAATTATTTTGTTTAATTGTGTATGTAAGGTTTAGGATTTTTAGTTGATTGATTGATTTTAATTATTTTAATTAGTTGTATATACCAGGTTTAGGGTTGTTATATGAATTTATTTTATGGTTGTAATCACACTCATGGTTATATGAAATTAAAATTAATTAGGAACCCATAGATAAATTCCTTATACTCTACCATGACTCCATAGATTGTTGTTTTATTTGAGTGTTGGTGAGAAAGAGTGTATAAAAAAAAAAGAAGAAGTGAGGATTATGAGATTTATTTGAATACCTTAGGCTTGGCATTGTTATATTTGTTCTCATGAGTGAGATGTTTTGTATATGTATATTGTTGCCTCGTTCTCAAGAGTAGACGAGTGCTTTGATTTATGCGTGTATGTATATGCTAACCATCCGGGGAGTGTGGGTCAAATTCGAGATGATATCCCCGTACAAGTTTGGCTTCGGAGCTGTGCTAGGTATACGAGAGGCACGTGGGATGTATGTGTAGGCCGGAAGTGGAGGCCGAAGTGGTGGAGTTAAGGTACAAAGTATTTAATTATGAGTTTATTGTTATAGTATGAATTGTATTGATTTGTACATCTTAAAAAATGGTAAACGACCTCGATAAATTATGAAATTTGAGCAGAAGCATGTATACGTGATTCTAAACAACTTTTGTATTTAAACTTTTTATTGGTGAGAAAGAGTGTAAAAAAAAAAAAAAGTGAGGATTATGAGATTTATTTGAATACCTTAGGCTTGGCATTGTTATATTTGTTCTCATGAGTGAGATGTTTTGTATATGTATATTGTTGCCTCGGGTGCTTTGATTTATGCGTGTATGTATATGCTAACCATCCGGAGAGTGTGGGTCAAATTGAGATGATATCCCCATACAAGTTTGGGGTATACAAGAGGCACATGGGATGTGTGGAGTTAAGGTACAAAGTATTTAATTATGAGTTTATTGTTATAGTGTGAATTGTATTGATTTGTACATCTTAAAAAATGACCTCGATAAATTATGAAATTTGAGCGAAGCATGTATCGTGATTCTAGACAACTTTTGTATTTTAACTTTTTATTGAAAAGATCGATTAGAACTTATAATCGGATGATCTTAGATATTGTAGTTTTGATTCATTTTAGCAATGCGATTTTAGAAATTTGTTTTAATCTCTGAAATGAGCTCATTTTTATTGGTTTTCTGGCGAAGTAAAACATTATTCTGAACACTTTGTGGATTTTAAACTCTTTCGCTAAAATTCATCTTACAGTAGTGTCCTTTCATTTTCAGCTCTAGAATTTTCGATCGTATTTCGCTTAGGAGTTTCGATTAAGTTTTTCTCTCAACTTGTTCGTTTCTAATAAATTCGTTCACATTACTTTTAAGAAATTTGATTATGTAGAACTTTGATTCTTTGAGTTTTGGTCAATTCAAATTATTTAAGTACAAATCAATGCATTTTTATACTTCTTCAGCAAGTTACTTATGATTAAATTATACTAACTTTATTTTTTACATAGAATGGTGGGTCTTACTAACTTTTTTATGTATTTGACCCACCATATTTTTTACTTCTATTTTGTTTATTTTATAATCAATTTATATTTCGTTGTGTACGAAAAAGAAACTAAATACTACCGTATCTGGGAGACTATCCATTTGTCTCGTATCTGTTGGAACTACTTGTCTTGTCTGTAACAAGAATTAAATGTATTTTTGTTTGTGTCCTGGTGGACACGTGGAGTGTTAAATCTTGTACTCATACCCGGTATACTTGTATCTTGACGTTTTAATCTCTTCCTTTCGGTGCATTCATTTGTGTTGCAAGCTTCTTTTCTTGCGAGGATTAGTTGAGGTTGTGGTGGTGACAAGAAATAACTATGATCGTAGGGACATGTTGTTTGGACTTCTTTTATTTTCTTGAGCTTAGAGTTTATATTAGTTTATGTATTTATTATTTTTTTTTATGACCTTGGTGTTTGATAGTTTGGTATGGTTTGTAACTTTACATTATTTAAGTTGTTTTGACTAGTTGTTGCTACCTTAATGTTGAGGTATTGATTAGTTATGAAATTATGGTGGATGGTTTGGTTGGCATTTTTTTTTGTTTCACCCCTAGGATTTGGATGATGGAATATTAAATGGGATTTAGTCTAATTTAATATTTAATTGTAACAAATTTTGCGTTGATGCTTACTAATTAGACAAGACAAGAGAGATCTCTAAACAATGGTGTCGTTGCATTATAGTCCCCGGACACTAAGGACTTGTGCTACAAATGCTTATAGTCCCCTAGCACGTACAGACTTCCAAACTTTGTGCTACAAATGCTTATAGTCCCCTAGCACATACGGACTTCCTGAGAATGTCATCAAACAAGATATAGTACTTATTGCAAGTAGGAATAATCATTCATGCTTGTAAATAATTTACGAACAAGGCAAAACAAGGTTTAATCAAAGCTTTATAACATATCTTTATTAAAATACCACTCACTTATTCCTTCAAACGTCGGGGTCAAGGCAAGTCCAAGTCCTACAAACACATGGCAGAAATATGTTGATTGCACTCTCAAACAAACTTAATATGAATGCAAATGATCTCGGCATTCTCCAAGAACTAAGTCAAATCAAAACAAACACTGTCTCCCATCTCGGGGAAACATCCGGCACCAACTGTCTTGGAGGTCCCACACCTTCTCACCGAGGTGTGGTCCCGAGGGCCACTTTCAAAGAAATGAGGTCGGGAAAAATCTGGGTTTTCCCCTCTGCTCACGAACATGAAGAACATGAACATGAAGACCATGAAGGAGATGAATGCAAAGATCATAACTTATCATTATAAAATCTGAGATTTCATGCTATGAGTTTGAAAACATGGACCTGGGTACCCATACTAAAAGATCTTACGAAAAACAAACACAAAAACATGGATTTCAATGTAAGCTTTCGGATCAAGCAAGACTTTTCTTCAAGAACTTATGAACACCAACTTTCTCTTTCTAAAACCAATCTTTAAATCAATGTATGGCATTCAGAACATATCAATCATGCAATGCAACTAGATGATCAATAAGAACAACACGAGTTGATCAAGATTTTAACCTCAATATTCAAATCCAACGGTTTGAACTCTAAGGATCAAGCTTGGTATCTACTCTCTCACTCTAAAATCCCTCCTTCTCCTTCTAGAGCTTCTCTCTCTTCTCCAAGACAAGAATGTAACAAATGGTGGGTTTCTCTCTCTCTGCCGGCTGATTTAACACTACTTTCGGACACGCGGCAACAGTTGATTAGCTCTGTTTGAAAAGGTGACCCATTGAAAAGACAAGACTATGACAAAGCGTGTTCAACAAGCTAGGTGGCTAGGGACTCAAGTAATGACATCGCTAGCAACAAGACTTGACAATGAAGGGACAATGACTTGACTAAGGACAAAACTTGACAAGTCAAGGAACAATGATCTCGCCTAGAAGAACAACACTTGACTAAGGTGGCCACACACCTTGGCCTAGATGTGCCACACCTCCTATGTCATACTCGAGACAAGATCACTTCGGCACAAGGATAACATCTCGGCCCAAATAATACACATCTCGGCCTAGGCGATACACACCTCGGCCCAGATGATAATCATCTCGGCCAATATGTCAGGACAAAGGTGGAGGTCAACAAAGAAATCCTAAGGTGGTCCTAAGTGTAAGAGTATCAAAAGGGTGACCTAGGCTCAAGATGACCTCGGCTGAAACACACACACACCAAAGGAACGTAGCATCCAAGTAACACTTATACAAGACAAGTCAAGATTTGAAATGCAAGCTTAACAGAGCAAAATCATATAAAATGCATATGAGTATGGTTAGGGTGGTGTGAGGGTCATTACATTTTGTTAATATGTGTCACAATATGATTGGTTTATAAATTAATTTTATATTCTTAAAATAAAATTTTAAATTTAGATTGTTCCTTAAATTATGTTACCAGAATAAGATCAAAATTCTTTCCTTAATTTATGCATCTTTTATTAAATTATAAAATAAAATTTTAAATTTAAATTCTTTTCTAAATTATGTTACTATAATTATAATGAAATCAATATTCATGTGTCATAATGATGTGCCATAATATTATTGGTCTAAATATAATATGTTGTTAAATACGCGTATTACAATTATTAATCATTATTAAAAGTTTATATTTTTATTTTTTTTCAATTTTTATTTTAAATTTTATAAAAAAAATTATGCCCTTCTATACTATAAGGACTTAAACAATAAATTTTTTTAATACAAATTTTTTTGTAACAAAATACAAAACTATTAAGAAAATGAATGATTTTTTTAACAATTGCCAAATATAATGGATTTTATTAATTTTTTTTATTTATCTCAATTGTCAGTTAAACAAATTAAAATAAAAAAAATAAATTTTTTTTTTACGTAAATAGTTAAGAAGTGACTGTTACTAATATCAAATAGAAATAAATATTTTTTTCTATTAAAAGTGATAGTTGGTGAAACCTATTTTTTTTATATATAGTAGAGAGATACATGTGATAATTTATTGTTCCAGCAATGATACATACCCATATTTTTACTTACAATGATGTGATAAGGGAGTTGGCCCCATCCCCATGTCATTAAGTGTATAGCAAATCAAGAGTTGACATACACACACACACACACACATATATTTTGAACGGAAGAGTTGTGTAGACCCCCATTTCTGACCGCCCTTAAAACTTAGGCGCTTCATATAGAGCACACAATGATGAAAGTTATATTATGCAAATCGTTCGGATCTTCATCAAAAGAATTTGGTTTCGAGCTCTAAACCCAAACCTTACACCTCATTTTGGCCAAACTATTTTAGACCTTAAAACCCTTTTTTCAAAATATTTTTCCAAATGTTTCTACGATATACCGAGGATCACATTTCGATTAAAATATTGCACTTTTTAGTAAACTGAGTAAGGAAAAAGTGAAAATCAATGGAAGGGAGGTAAGATCTTTGAAAAATCTTTAAAAACATATTATTTATAGGTTTGAAGGTGGAAGGAAATAGGAGAGGATGGAAGAAAACTAGTTGGGGAAAAAGTTGAGCATCAAACCATTAAGAAAGAAATAAACAGCATTCACTAAATTAGACATGTCTCTTTGTACACTTAGAATTTAGATGTGAGGCTACCACCATTGGAAAGTAGACTTCTGGGGCTTCAATTTAGACTTAAGAATCACCTAAAATCGAGTCCGAACGAGGGAGATATGCCCGTTTGAAGTTGGGACTTGAAAATAGATTTTTTTTGCAAGTGGCTGGCCGGCCAATTGATGAAAAATCCGGCCAATTAGAGTGGCCGGTCGGCCATGTTTCCCGGCAGACAGATATTTTGCTACTAGCTGTCCCCCCATGTGCATGTACTGCACCAGCTGTCTTTTTCTTGATATTTCCAATTGGAGAAGCTCATTTTCTATAAATAGAGGGCCTTTCCTTTGCTTTTAAGGTTGCAAAATCTATTTCCAAGACCTTTTGAAAAAAAACCAAAAATCTTCTCTACCCTCCCAAATATAGATACAAATTAGATACACCATTGGAGCTTAGAACTTGACTTTTTTTGCTGAGATTTCAACTGCTTTGAATCAAGTTTGCTTAACCAAGAACATCATCTCTTCAAGAGGTATAACCTTTGCCATCTTTCTCTTTGTTTACACCACTATTTTCTTCACTTTTTCTTGCTATTTGTACACTATTTTCGACTGGTTCTAAGTGCTGGAACTTGTGATTTAAGAGCTACCAAAGGTGGAGGAGTTAACCACTCTTGCTTAAACTTGATCCCATAGCTCATATCCTTGTTCTTCCCACTTATTTCTCTGATTTTAGCCATTGTTTTTGGGCTATTTTGGACTATTTTCAGAGGCTAAAATATGTAATTTGAAGTTGTAAAAAGTGGAAGGATTAGCCACTGTAACAACCCCGACCTATAACTACGCGTTAAACCATGATTAAGAATGCTTAATAAGTGATTAAGATGAAATTGTGAATTAATTGCATGTGTGTTACATTATTTATGTTTATTTCTGTCTATCATAGAAATATCTATTTGAATTTTTGTTGATTCTGCGAATTGAAGGCCTTATTGGCATCCAAACACGGAATTGACTCAAGTTATATATTATTTGGGATTTTTAGAATTTTATGATAAGTTTAATTAGAATTCGATTTAGAACGAATTAATTAGAATAATTAATAGCCATTGCTTAGCTAAATTAGAGTTAATTAGCCAACTTTTAATTGAGCCTATATAAGGCTCCTATATGAGCCTCAACTCACCTCTTTTCTTCATTTTGTTGTATCAAATGAGAGAGAGGGTCAGAAGAATGAGATTAGAGTCAAGTTGGAGGAGAATTAAGCTCAAGCTAAGGGAGTTGCCAGGAATTGAAGGATTGAACTTGAATCAAGCCTATTGAGTCTAAATTGGAAAGCCTAGGTATGACTCCAACCTCTAAGCAATAAGATTGTGACAAAAGAACATGAATTCAAGAGAATTGGAAGTTTAAATACAAGAATGAAACTTAGATGTGGGAATTAAGCAAGATTCATGCATGTATGCACATTTTCTTGCATTTCAAGTTTAATTGTTAAGAATTCTCACATGCATGCACCAAGTATTCCATAGTCTTGAGAATTCATCATGTTTTCCATCAATTTACCTCATTTGATCATGTTTTGGAAGCTTTGAAGTTGCATCTTCACACGCATTAAATGTTTTCACAATTTCAAGTTTGAGTTTTAAATAATTGACAAAGCTTTTGGGCTTAATTTTGCAAAAAAGTTTTGAATTCATGATGTTTCCCAAGTTTACACAAGTTTCCTTAAGTTTTGGGCCTAGAATAATGTGAATTGTAGCTTTGAATTTGAGTTTTGGACTTGGGAGTGCAATTTGAAAATTCCAGAATTTGACTTCTCTATTCAAGCGACAGATCTTGCGCTCGAGCGACCACCTTTGTTTTTGCACCCCCGCTCGAGCGACCAACAGTTGGCTCGAGCGTGAAATACATGCTCCTAGAAGTTCACTTGTTTTGTAGATCGCTCGAGCGACCATCGAGCGTGTGTTAAACGGAAAAATCTCACAACCACTACTTTTGCAGAGTTTACAGACCGCTCGAGTGAAGGAAGTTGCGCTCGAGCGACGCTCTTGTTTTCAGCATATTTGCCTAAGTGTTATCAAGTACCTTCTTGCATCCTCATTGCATCCTAATCATTCCTAGGCTAAGATTAAGACATAATAATGAGGATAAACGCTAGAAACACACTAAGAAATAAATGAAATGAGTTAAGGATTATTCGGGTGTGTGTTTCAAGTATGTATCTGTTATGTTTGTGTAGGTCACGAGCCATGAGCTATTTCATTTGCATGCTTTGTCTGCCAACTCTAGAGCCATTAGTGAGTAATAACTTTATAAAGTTATGTTTAACTTTAATTATTTTTCGATGATATGAAATTATCAGTTGTATCAAATGAGAGGGAGGGTGAGAAGAGTGAGATTAGAGTCAAGTTGGAGGAGAATTAAGCTTAAGCTAAGTGAGTTGGTAGAAATTGAAGGATTGAACTTGAATCAAGCCAATTGAGCCTAAATTGGAAAGCCTATGTATGAATCCAACCTCTAAGCGATAGGATTGTGACAAAAAGAACATGAATTCAAGAGAATTGGAAGTTTAAATACAACAATAAAACTTAGATGTGGGAATTAAGCAAGATTCATGCATGTATGCACATTTTCTTGCATTTTGAGTTTAATTGTTAAGAATTCTCACATGCATGCACCAAGTATTCCATAGTTTTGAGAATTCATCATGTTTTCCATCAATTTACCTCATTTTATCATGTTTTGGAAGTTTTAAAGTTGCATCTTTACACGCATTAAATGTTTTCAAAATTTTAAGTTTGAGTTTTGAATAATTGACAAAGCTTTTGGGCTTAATTTTGCAAAATGGTTTTGAATTCATGACGTTTCCCAAGTTTACACAAGTTTTCTTAAGTTTTGGGCCCAGAAGGATATGAATTGTAGCTTTGAATTTGAGTTTTGGATTTGGGAGTGCAATCTGAAATTTTCAGAATTCGACCTCTCCGCTCAAGTAACAGATCTTGTGCTTGAGCGACCATCAGTTGGCTCGAGCGTGAAATACATGCTCCCAAAAGTTCATATGTTTTGCAAACCGCTTGAATGACAAAAGTTAGCGACCGTCGAGCATGTGTCGAGCGAAAAAATCTCACAACTAGTACTTTTGTAGAGTTTACAGACTGCTCGAGTGAAGGAAGTTGCGCTCGAGCGACCGATCACATGTTTGAACCTTTGCTTGAATGTTTGAACCTTTGCTTGAGCGAAGGAAGTTGCGCTCGAGCGAGGCCCCTGTTTTCAGCATATTTGCCTAAGTGTTATCAAGTACTTTTTTGCATCCTAAGCATTCCTAGGCTAAGATTAAGACATAATAATGAGGATAAAGGCTATAAACACACCAAGAAAGAACGAAATGAGTTAAGGATTATTCGGGTGTGTGTTTCAAGTATGTATCTGTTATGTTTGTGTAGTTCACACACCGTGAGTTATTTCATTTGCCTGCTTTGTCTGCTAACTCTAGAGCCATCAGTGAGTAATAACACTGTAAAGTTATGTTTAACTTTAATTATTTTTCGATGATATGAAATGATCAGCATTCTGAAATGCTATGTTTTATATGAATGAATGATTGCCCAATTTCTGACATGTATTCGTGGCATCCCTAACGTCATGTGATATTTGTTAGCTATTACCTGGTATCGGAGGTTCCTTTATGGAATTAACAAGCATGGTGGCCCTTGCCCAGTGGTAATAATACCATGGTCTCATGGCCCTTGCCCGGGGGTAATAATATCGTGGTCTCGTGGCCCTTGCCCGGGGATAATAATACCGTGGTCCCATGGCCCTTGCTCGGGGGTAACAATACCGTGGCTCAAGTATGTTACAAGTTCCCGGTACCAGAGATTCCTTTATGGAATTGACAAGTATGACCTTGAATGCTCTGTATTTAATCTGTTAACGTTATTGGATGTACCACATATAATCAAGCATGAATTCGAATTTTTGTTTATGATATGAACAAGAATATGAATCTGTTTAAAGAACATAAACCAATTGCTACTCTGAATTCTGATTTCTAAATTTGGCATGGGACATCATTCATTAAACCTCTTTACTCTATTATTATTCACTGGGCTTTCGCTCACTATTTATATTATGTATGTAGGTGAGGAGGCACGTGACCACGCCTAAGCTGTTGCCTGGAGAGTTTTGGGTCTGCTTGCCACCGTGCCTCTTGAGGAGGTTCCCATTTAAGAAGTCAAGTTTTGTGGACCATGCTTAGAGTTTGTCTTGTGAAGAACATATTGTTTTGTTTTCGTTCATCCGCACACCTTGTACGGTGTTGCAAGACTTATGTGGATATGACGTCATATATGTATATATTTTATACAAATTTTAAATTTATGTCTCATGTGTGTCAGTACAGCACAATGGACTACGTATATATACATATATACATATATATTTGCTTCCGCAGCCCCTAAGTATATGTTATTCTGTTCAGTGACCTCTAATAATCCAAGGATTATTGGCCGGTTACGACGCTAAACCTATAAGAACGGGTTTAGGTCGTGACAACCACCATTCCTTAGGCTTGCTTACTAGCTTTGTTTTCTCCCATTTTTACTTGCTTTTTCTAGTTTTTTCAATTAATTTTCAGCACTGTTTTTTTTAGTTTTTCGGACTGTTTTAGTTGTTTATTTAATTTGTGTTTTGAATATTATGCTTGTATTGTTGTAAGTCCGCATAGCTTTGGCGATTTAGGCCTTAGACACCAATCTATTTGAGTTGATAGCTCTTATTCCATAGTTTTTATACATATACTCACACTTGTAATAATCATCTCTGTAACCTCCCTCCTTCCTTGGTTTTCTTTGTTTAAGAGTCATTTCAAACAATTGATTGTTGTTTTAGGCATGAGAAAGAGACCTTCTATACTTAATGGTTTAATCTCTTCAGAGATTCATTACCAGGGCATTACATCTCTCTCATGCTAAGCACAACTTCTTGTTTGACACTTCTCTTCCTTAGTGGACATAATTACCACTTTTGGACAAAATGAATAAAGAATGGCAAGGTAATATAAAAGAAATTAAAATTGGAATAAAAATGGTAACAAGAGGAATAAAATTGGTTTGGGTTCAATCGGACGTTAATTGAACCTATTGCGCCTCAAGTCATTACATACTCTTTAGTGATGTTAATGATTCAAGAAGCAATGTCTATCACTTCCCTTGAGATAACTCCATGATAGAGAGATGGTTTTGTTAGTCTTTAATTTCTATTTATTGAGCCTTTGTCCTATTGGTTCATAGATCATCATGCAACAACTTTGCAACAATTGATGGTTTATGAATCAAGTCTACTCCTCTCTTGATCAGATTCATGATAGGGAGAGGCAGAAAGGACAAACATCTCTTAGAAACACTCTGTTTTTGCTTTGTTTCATTTCTGTGGCAGCAGGAAAGTACCCAAAACCAGTGGCCGGCTGGCCAACTTTCTGCCTCAGCTGACCACTTTCCAAGGCCGGTTGGCCACCCTATTTTGTGCGAACAACGTCATTTTCATGGCAAAACAGAGCAGAAGTTGAGGCAAAAACAGAATAATTTTCTAATTACAAATAGAACAGATTCTGACAACAAAACAGAGAGGTTTCCGGGAGGACATTCTCATTTGTGCACATGCGACGCTTCACTTCCCATGGTCCTTTTAAAATTAATGCTTTGATAGTAGTATGTTAAATTAATTAGATTTGTTTGAAATTGTAATAGCTAGTTAAATTTAGTTATTTGTAATAGCTAGTTAAATTAGTTAATTTGGTATTGTAATAATTAGTTTAAATTCGGACATTTGGACCCTCTTGTATGTGGGCAAACTTGTAATATTGTATATGTCTTTCAACCCCCATTTCTTTCTCCATTTTATTTATATGCTTATAATGGTAGCATCATGTTTTACATTTTCATATCATTGCCATGCCTTGTATACATTTTTGCATGCATCGGGTTCGATTCATCATTTTAAACTTATTGTTATTTCCTACTTAATTGAATACGTGCGCTAAACACATGCTTTAAGTTAAGCCGTATGTCACTTTAAGAAACCGAACCTAGTAGTTGCATTAGTCACTTGCATATTAGAGCATGTATTTTTCTAATTGTTTTATTTCCTTTGGCTTGCCTCGGAGTACTAAGTGAGCATTTCTTGCTTTAGCGCATGTTTATGTTGTCATATCAAGCATATCACTATGAGGCTACGTGCTTATTTGATATATCTCTTGAATGCTTATGGATGAAGGCTATTTGCTTAAATTGGGATGCTTTGATTAACGTATATATGAACTTACTTTTTCAAGTAGCACATATCTAAAACTCTTTTCAAATAAGCATGAAATCAAAACATTCCAAAGTAAGTGGAATAGTCTATACTTGTATGCCTCACATAGTAAAGTTAGCCTAATAAATCGAAATAAGAGCATATAATGTACATACAAATCATATCATGATTAGAAGAGGCCGATCTTTGATTAGGTGAGTGGGGTGCTCAATTCATGACCTTCATCTCTCATACCTAAGTTCCCGAGCCGAGACACTTTAGTGATGATGGACAAGTGGCCTTTGGCACGAGTCATGGATTTCCTAAATTTTTCAAAAACATTTAGATGACGACTTTGAAATCTGGTAATGTAGTCCATTTTCAGCATCTCCGATGATAAATGAATTTTCTAAAGATTTGTCGAATTTGGACTCATTTGTGTTCTTTCTGTTTTACATTGCACTTGTGAAACCAGATTCAGAATCACAGGAGTTTGAACTGCAGGGCTATTGTATCCGATGAGACTAAACCCCTCCGAGGAGCACGAAAAACAAACTATAAGTTGACACATATGATATCACATCATTGTGAATACAATTGTGGGTGTTTTTTTTGTGTGTCTCAAATATTTTTCTTTTTATTCATTTAGTCTTTTTAAGCACTTGCGAAACATGGTGGACCCTATAAAATTTTTGTTTTTAATCTTAGTTGTCAATTAAACAAACAAAAATAAAAAATGAAATTTTTTATGCTCAAATTGCTAAAAAGTGAGTTTTGCTAAAACAAATAAAAATAAATATTATTTTTCTAATAAAAGTGATGGTTTGTAAAATATCTTTTTTTATTTTAAAAAAAATGAGGGTTATAGGTGATAATTTATTGGTCATTTATAATTAATTTCAGATCATATGAGAATACTATTTTAAATTTTCTTCTTAGCTTTTTTTTATACAAATACTTTTGTTTTTAGAAATTTAATTTTATTATATTTAAATATTTTATTGTAATTTTTAAATTAAATTTTTTTTTTGAAAAATCATATTTAAATTATTTTATGCCATTATAAAATATAATTTTTTTTTAATATCAACTTATTTGATGATCCCTTTCTAAAAGGTGTATTTGTTTTTGTTCATTAATATTAAATTTTTAATTAATCTTATTTAGTATTAAAAAATAATTAGCAAATAATTTTATATATTTATATATACAATTTTGTTTTGATTGTTTAGATTATTTGGTGTCTCTATCCAAGTCCATTCAAATTTATTCGAATTTTACATAGGTTTTCACCGAATTAAAAATTATGTTGCATAATTTTTAAAAAGTTACAAGCTTTGCTCGAGTTGTCTGGGTTCAGCTCGCCCAAACTTACAACTTTAGTAAGGGAGTTGAAAATTGTATTATTGAAATTGTGATAAATTAAAAATTGATACATAAATTGTGATAAAATTATAAAATTTAAATTGTAAGTTTTAATTTAATTTTTTTTCATAATTTACATACAAAAATCTAACTATTTATATTATTTCATATAAACATATTTTATTAATTTATTCGCATCTTGTGCATAGTACAAGTTTTCACTAGTTAGAGATGTAAGTTAAAGTGTATTTATCTATTTATTAGTGTAGTAATATTAATTAATTAGAATTAAATTTATAAATTACTTAAAAACCCTTATTATGTAAAAGATATTAAATTTATAAATTACCTAAAAATCCTTATTATGTAAAAGATATTTTTATTAATTTTATAGAATAAGAGATAAAATGATATTTTTACCCTCAATTCATAGGAGTGGAATGCTACTTCCCACCCTTCCATGAAAATGTTAATTCCATCCTGCCAGGAGATTGATAATTTCACAACAATTCTATATGTTTGATTTTGGTTTTTTGATTTAAAAAAGCATAAAAGACAAAGTCTCGTTTGGAAAGTCAAGTTTGGACTTTATTGAATTATTTTAACCAAAAAAATAAAATAGATTTTTTAACTTAATAAGATAAAATATCACTTTCAACCCATAATCATTACATTCTTCTTCTTATAAAAAAAGTCAAAAGTTCTTCCCAAACTAGATTTTTTAGCCCAGATTAAAATAGTCAAAAAAAGTCAAAAAGCTAAAAAGTCAACATACTTCCCAAACAAATCCAAAATTGACTACATAAGTTAATATAATAAAATGTCATATCCAAATCATAATCATTATATTTTTTTTCTCACAGAAGTTAAAAAAAGTCAAAAACAAAAATCAAATAGACAAAAAAAAGTAAAACTAAAATAGTAAAAAAAATAAAACTATTTTAACTCTTTCCAAATGAAGATTATGTTATGTTTTTCACAAAAACAAATCTACTATAAGCATTCGTTTGGCAATGGTTTTTTAAGTTGACTTTTTGACTATTTTGACTTTTTTAATTTAGGACTTTTTTGCTTGTTTGGTATTCTTGATTGGCTTTTTTGACTTTTTAGCTTTGGAATGGTGGATTTTTTTTGTCTTTTTGTAATTTTTGTCCTTTTGTGATTTTTTGACTTTTTTTTATCCTTTTGTGATTATTTAGAGGGAATTCTATTTCCACACACCACATTGTCTTTGTGCACATCCTTTCTCACTCCACTCACTTAATAATTTGATTTTTAGGTATTTATCTCAATCCACACAACCCACATTTCAAATATACACATTTAATAAAAAAAATGTGTGCCCACCCTTATCTTCTTCATCTTCCAAACTCTGACCTTAACCAGAAACCACCTTGTCGACGACAACACTAATTGAAGATATACTGAGCTTCAGTGGTTATGGATATGCAGTGTTTGGTTCTAAATAGCTTGAATGGGTCAACAACTGCTTTTCTCAGTGTGCCAAATTAGAAGAAACAAGTAGCCAGCTCAATAGAAATCATTAGTGAATAATGCTCAAAAGCTGGAATTTTTTGCATAGAAGAGCACACTGATGAGTTCTTTCCCACAAACACAGATTCGAAGATTATCCCTTTGTTAGACTTATTAATTTTGATGATTTATTTAATTATGTTTTTAATTTATTTGGAAGAGAAAAATAGAATCAAAATTTATTTTGATGATTTATTTGAAAGAGAAAAATAGAATCAACATTTATTTTGATGATTTTATGTTTTAATTTATTTGAAAGAGAAAAATAGAATCAAAATTTATTTTATCCGATTATTTCTTACCTAAATCTTTACCCTAAATGTTGTTAGAATGTATTTAATATTTGATTAAATCAGGAGTTTAAACAGCCTAAAAACGGAGGTTCAAACAACCAAGTACAGCAGCAATTCAAAAGATTCAAAATGTTCAATTGGAAGATATTCAAATTTGTAATGATGGAATGGAAGAAATTCAAATTAGTAATGATGAAGTACAACGGTTATAAACGGCTATAAATTCAAATGAATACGACGGCTATAAACAGCTATAAATTCAAATGAACACAACAGCTATAAACGGCTATAAGTTTCATTATATATACCAAAGTCTCTAATGTAAACAAGTTACAAAAAATCAAAAAATATTCTTTAATCTATAACCACTCACATCTATTCTCTGAGGAGTGTTCTTCAATTTTTGTTTACATCCTTTTTCAGAAATTATACACTGAGACGTATAGCTTTAAGCCCATCTTTCCTGTGTGAGGTTTACAAAAAAACCAAAGCTTCATTTTTATATCTATCTTTGAGAGATAATTCTTGTAGCTTTCTGTGAAAGAAAAAATACATTCTTTTCAACCTTCTAAGAGTTTAGTACACTCAGTATTCTTGACTTAAAAAGTCTGTGTAAAATCCGTGGAAGATTGCTCTATTTGTAAAGAGGTTGCTAGTACCCCCATAAAGCTAGAGCATAGTGGAAAATCTCAAGTGAAGCTTGAGGAGTGGACATAGGCTAAGTTGAAGCCGAACCATTATAAATTTGTTTGCTTCTCTCTCCCTTATCTCTTTATTTTATTTAAATTGCTGTAGCTATATTTCACATTTTCACTGTGCTAAAATTATTAACTGACATAGTTGTTAGAACACTTATTTTAATTATTTTTATTTCATTAACTATATTTATCTATTGTGCTAGTCATAATTTTTATTAGGGTATTATTAATTTTTAATTGTAAAAACCTAATTCACCCCTCCTCTTGGGTTGTCTTTTGGGTAATAATTGGTATCAGAGCCTAGACTCTTGTTTTAGATTTAATTATCTAGGAATTTCGATCCATGGCAACCTTAGCAGAAGGACAAGCCACAAATAAGTCACCATTGTTTGACGGAAACAATTATAGTTATTGGAAGGATAAAATGACCCCATACCTACAAGCCACTGATTATGCCATATGGATTATTGTCACCAAAGGTCCAAAAATTCCTACCAAATTAGTAGACAATATTAGTGTACCTAAAACTGAAGATGAATGTAATGAGAGAGATCATAAATTATTGTAAGCCAATGCTAAAGCCAAACTCACCCTTATTTGTGGATTAAACTCTAAAGAGTATAATAGAATTTCAAGTTATGATTCGACAAAAGAAATTTAGGACAAACTTGAGGTAACGTATGAAGATACAAACCAAGTAAAGGAATCTCGTATTGATATGCTTGTTCATAGTTATGAATTGTTTAAAATGAACTATGATGAATCTATTCCAAGTATGTTTACTAGATTTACTGAAATTGTAAACTCTTTGAAATCTCTTGGCAAAACTTACACTAACAGTGAGTTTGTAAGAAAAATTCTTAGGTGTTTACCAAAGAATTGGGAAGCAAAGATCACGACCATTATAAAAGTCAAAAATCTCTCCATACTTGGATTGGATGAGCTTATGGGTTCCCTTATGACTCATGAGATCACCATAAAAGGACATGAGGATGTTGAAATCAAAAAGAAAAGTGAAATTGAATTCAAAGCCTCATCAAATGAAGAAGAACATGAAAACTCTAATGAGGATAAAAGCTATGCCATGTTTAGTAGAAATCTCAAAAAGCACTTCAAAAAAAAACAATTATGGAGGAAGAAGACCTTTCAAGAAAGAGTACAACAAAGATAACAAGAAAGAGCCTATAATTTGCTATGAGTGCAAAAATCCTGGACATATGAAGATGGCTTGTCCAAAATTGAAGAATCATGGAAAAGACTGCAAAAGAAACAAAAAGGCCATGGTAGGAGCTTGGGGAGAAAGTGAAGATGAAAACTCAAGTGATGAAATTGAAAATGAAGTAGCCAACTTATGTCTCATGGCTCTTGAAGATGAAGACTCTACTCAAGATGAGGTAACTACTCTTTATGAAGAACTTGAAAGTGCATTCCATGAACTACAAGATGAATTTAGAAAAGTTTGTGGCAAAAATAATGCGTTGAAGAAATCTGTTGCATTTTTATCTATTAATGTAGAAGAATTAAAGAAAGAAAAAATTATTTTGAAAAATGATTTTGACACCATCTCTAATGAGAAAACTGCTTTACAAAACAATGTTGATGATTTAACAAAAACACTTGAAAATGTTGTAAAAGGTAGAGACAATCTTAACATGCTTCTTGGAAATCAAAGATGTGTTTTCGATAAGGTGAGCATTAGATATGACCCTATTAAAAAACAAAAGAATCTCAATATAATTTTTGAAAAGGCACCTCTCATGACTTACCCTCATATTACTTGTCATTATTGTAGAAAGAAAAGCCATTATATATTTTCTTGTCCATTCAAAAATAATATAAACATGAGAATTAAAAAGATTTGGATTGTTAAGAGATCTAACAAAACTAACCAAAAAGGACCCAAGAAACTATGAGTACCAAAAACCAACACTTGATTGTCATCTTGTAGGTTTGTTTTAAGTCCAAAGCTAAAGAAGGGAAGTAGTACCTTGATAATGGATGTTCCAGACACATGACCAGAGATAAATCATTCTTTACTAAACTATCATCAAAAGATGGAGGATTTGTTACTTTTGGAGACAGCAAGAAAGAAAAAATCATCGGTATTGGTAGCATCGGTATTTCTCCTAACCCTTCTATTGAAAATGTTTTATTTGTTGATGGACTTAAATATAACCTACTTAGTATTAGTCAATTATGTGATAAAGGTAATCGAGTTATTTTTGATAAATCACATTGCATAATTGAAAGCATAAATGATCATAAAGCTTTATTCGTTGGTAATCGCCATGATAATGTTTATGTTTTTCATCTTAATGATCTCTATGCTAGTAATGTTAAATGTTTATATGTTAATAATGAAAATAGTTGGTTATGGCATAGAAGACTTGGTCATGCTCATATGGATTTAATTGCTAAACTTTTGAAAAAGGATTTGGTCATTGGACTTCCAAAAATTAAATTTGAAAAAGATCATCTTTGTAGTGCTTGTGAACAAGGAAAACAAACTAAAACATCATTTAAATCAAAATATCATATTTCCACAACTAGACCTTTACAACTATTGTATATGGATTTATTTGGTCCCTTAAGAACATCTAGTCTAGGTGCTAAACGTTATTGTCTTGTTATTGTTGATGATTATTCAAGATTTACATGGGTTATGTTTTTAGCACACAAAGATGAAACCTTTTCTTCTTTCAAAAAACTCTATCGTAGAATTCAAAATGAAAAAGGCTTTCTTATTACTAATATTCGAACCAACCATGGTAGAGAACTTGAAAATGAGAAATTTGAATTGTTTTGTGATGAGCATGGTATTGGACATAATTTTTCAGCACCTAGAACCCCTCAACAAAATGGTGTAGTAGAAAGGAAAAATAGAACTTTAGAAGAGATGAGTAGAACAATGCTTTGCGAAAATAATCTTCCTAAATATTTTTGGGCCGAAGCCATTCACATTGCATTCTATATTTTAAATCGTGCATTAATTAGACATATTCTCAAAAAGACTCCTTTTGAACTTTAGCATGATAGAAAGCCCAACATTAGTCACTTGCATGTTTTTTGTTGTAAATGTTTTGTGCATAATAATGGTAAGGATAACTTAGGTAAATTTGATTCAAAATCTGATGAAGCAATTTTTCTTGGCTATTCTTTAACTAGCAAAACTTATCGTATTTTTAATAAAAGAACTCTTGTTGTGGAAGAATCTATACATGTGGCATTTGATGAAACTAACATCTCTACTCAAAAGCAAATTGTTAGTGATAATATAGATTTGGAACCAAATGTGGAAGATTCAAGTATCTACAAAGAAAAGAACCAACCATGTAAGTTGAACACAGAGATTGAACAACTTATTCTCCCACCTCAAGAAGAAGAAGGAAACAATGATGATTTGTCAAGAGAATGGAAGTTTGTTCATAATCACCCTAATGATTTAATCCTAGGTGACCCTATAAAAGGTATTGAAACTCACTCTTCACTTAGAAATATTTGTAGTAACTTGGTTTTTCTCTCACAGATTGAGCCTAAAAACTTTCAAGAAGCCAAATTCGATGAACATTGGATGATAGCTATGTATGAAGAGCTTAACCAATTTGAAAGAAACAGAGTGTAAGAACTTGTGCCAAAACCTAAAGATCATACCATTATCGGTACCAACTGGATCTTTCGAAACAAGCTTGATGAATCCGGTACAATTATAAGAAACAAGGCTAGACTTGTTGCACAAGGATACAATCAAGAATAAGGTATTGATTTCGATGAAACCTTTGCTCCGATTGCTAGATTAGAAGCCATTTCGCATGTTATTTGCATTTGCATGTTTTAGAGATTTCAAACTTTATCAAATGGATGTAAAAAGTGCATTTCTTAATGGTTTTATAAATGAGAAAGTTTATGTTAAACAACCCCCAGGTTTTGAAGATCATGCTTTTCCAAATCATGTTTTTAAACTATCAAAAGTTTTGTATGGTTTGAAACAAGCACCTCGTGCATGGTATGAACGATTAAGTAAATTTTTGATTGAAAATAATTTTTCTAAAGGAACAATTGACACAACACTTTTTGTTAAAACTAAAAATGATGATTTACTTATTGTGCAAATATATGTGGATGACATTATATTTGGTGCTACTAATGAAACTTTCTATAAGGAATTTGCTAAGTGTATGCAAGGTGAGTTTGAGATAAGCATGATGGGAAAGCTAAATTATTTCCTTGGGCTTCAATTCAAACAATGTAAAGAATGAATTTTTATCAACCAAGCTAAGTACACAAAAGAATTACTCAAAAAGTTTGGTATGTATGACTCAAAAATAGCTGGAACACCTATGAGCACATCCATTAAGTTAGACAATGATGAAAAAGGTAAGTCCATTGATCAAACAAAATGTCGAGGTATGATCGGCTCACTTCTTTATTTAACTACAAGTAGACCCGATATTATATTTAGTATTTGTATGTGTGCTAGATATCAATCAAATCCTAAGAAATCACATCTCAGTGCTGTTAAAAGAATTTTTAGATATCTTGTTGGTACTCAAAATTTGGGACTGTTTTGTTCTAGAGGTGTTGCATTTGATTTAATTAGTTACTTGGATGTCGACTTTGCCGGATGCAAACTTGATAGAAAAAGCACCAATGGCACTTGTCACTTTTTTGGTAACTCATTAGTATCTTGGTTTAGCAAAAAGCAAAATTATGTTGCTTTATCAACGGCTGAAGTTGAATATATAGCTTCCGGAAGTTGTTGTACCCAAATACTTTGGATGAAACAACAATTGGAGTATTTTGATTTGCATTATGATCATATCCCTATTAAATGTGATAATACTAGTGCCATCAATTTAAGCAAAAATCCGATTCAACACTCATGAAGAAAACATATTAAAATTGGACATCATTTTTTAAGAGATCATGTTCAAAAAGGGGATACTGTACTTGAATTTGTAAACACCGACAAGCAATTGGCGGATATTTTCACAAAATCTCTAAGCAAGGATCGCTTCAATTTTATTCGTGGTGAGTTTGGAATGTCGATTTCTACTTAAAAAGTTTTATTATGACTGTGAAACTTAAATTTTTATTAAAATGATATATGTGTATTGCTATATTGATAAAGAAACATTTATATCAATTGAATGCTCTCAAGTCCTTCATACAGTTATTCTCCTTAACAGTTTACTATTTTCAACTGTGTAATTTTTTTTGGGTTCTGCATCTTAAGGTAAAATTAAGGCCTGGTTTGGCTTATACTATATAAGTCAAAAAGCCAAAAAGTTACTCCAAAATCCAAAAAGATATCACTATTCACCAAAAAAAAAAATTTAAAAATCAATTTTCTTCCCAAAAAGTACAATTTGAATTGATGTAAAGCAGCGGCTGTGTAGCAACAATGAAATGATTCGGTGTGATTTTCACACACACCGTTGTTCGTCCCATGGGGGCCATTACGGGTCCCGTTTTGATAATCTGAACCGTTCAATGTGTAGAAATCGTCGAGTACTATATGTCTGCAAAAAATCACATTGATCGGATATCGATAACTATATGATCAAATCAGTTATATACAATAAATGGATGTGTTATAATTAATGATTGAAAAATAAATAAATCTGATCAGATAGCTATCGATATCCGATTAACATGATTTTTTATAGGTACATAGTGTTCAACGAGTTACACACATTGACGGTTCAGATTATTAAAATGGGACCCGTGATGACCCCCACGGGCCAAACAAAACCGTCCAATGCTTTGTACAAAAATTAGCCAATAATTTTCACCTCCAATACACTCCAACCGGTTGTACGGCTGGGGCCCACCCCTCTCTAATCATCTCTTACCTACTTTTTTTATACAATTTTTTAATACACATTTTTTCATAAAAAGTCAAAAAGTTAACCCAAACCTCCATTTTTTTTTTTTTTGGTCTTTTTTAGTCTAAAAAGACAAAAAGTGCACTTTTTTAGGACACCCCAAACCAGCCCTAACTTTACATACATTGATTTTTTTTTAAACGCTCATAGTATTTTTTTTTACATTACCATTTCAGCAACATCAACGTCCCATTAAGTTTAATTTCTGCTGGTATTATTTTATTTTAATTTATTTTATTTTTTTTGATGTCATTTATCCCTATCATTTTCCTCTTCCTCCTCTAGATTCTGACCCATGATTTCCTTTTGATAATGTCACAGAGGGAGAACTTATATGATGTTATGTATTATGGTATTATTTGAGAACTAATCTGATAATTATGTATTTATAGTTTGATATCTTAGTCTCATATCATATCTCTAATTAAAACTTATTTATTACACATGTGCTAACCTGTGTAGTTAGAAATGAATTCAGGGAACATAACTTGAGGGGGAGCTTTTTTCTTACTCCCAAATTAAATCAAAACATCATTGTGTGCCATCATCAAAAAGAGAAAGATTGTTAAACTTATTTATTTTGATGATTTATTTAATTATGTTTTTAATTTATTTGGAAGAGAAAAATAGAATCAAAATTTATTTTGATGATTTATTTGAAAGAGAAAAATAGAATCAAAATTTATTTTGTCCCATTATTTTTCACCTAAACATTTATCCTAAATGTTATTAGAATGTATTTAATATTTGATTAAATCAGGAATTCAAACAGCCCAGCACAGCAGCAATTCAAAAAGTTCAAAAGGTTCAAGTGGAATATATTCAAATTTGTAATGATGGAGTGGAAGATATTCAAATTAGTAATGATGAAGTACAACGACTATAAACGGCTATAAATTCAAATGAATACAACGGCTATAAACAGCTATAAGTTTCATTATATATACCAAAGCCTCTAATGTAAACAAGTTACAAAAAACGAAAAATATTCTTTAATCTATAATTACTCACATTTATTCTCTAAAAAATTCTCTAATGAGTGTTCTTCAATTTTTGTTTATGTCCTCTTTCAGAAATTATACACCGAGACATATAGCTTTAAGCTCATTTTTCCTGTGTGAGGTTTACAAAAAAATCAGAGCTTCATTTTTATATCTATCTTTGAGAGATAATTCTTGTAGCTTTCTGTGAAAGTAAAAATACCTTCTTTTCAATCTTGTAAGAGTGTAGTACACTTAGTGTTCTTGACTTAGAAAGTCTGTGTAAAATCTGTGGAAGATTGCTCTATTTGTAAAGAGATTGCTAGCACCCCCGTAAAACTAGAACATAGTGGAAAATCTCAAGTGAAGTTTGAGGAGTGGACGTAGGCCGAGTTGAACCCGAACCACTATAAATTTGTTTGTCTTTCTCTCCCTTATCTCCTTATTTAATTTAAATTGCTGTAGCTATATTTCACATTTTCACTGTGCTAAAATTATTAACTGATATAGTTGTTAGAACATTTGTTTTAATTATTTTTATTTCATTAAGTATATTTATCTATTGTACTAGTCATAATTTTTATTAGGGTATTATTAATTTTTAATTGTAAAAACCTAATTCACCCCTCCTCTTAGGTTGTCTTTTGGGTAACACCCTTGATTTTTGAGAAGATACACCACTGTTACCTTCATCCAGTATCAAACTTATTGGGCAAAAAGGAGAGACTAGATAGACCATAAAGGTTGCAAATTTGAAAGGTAATTTGAATTGAAAGAACTTCTCATACATCTGAAAACAAAAGTCAATGCATGCTGAGGGCTAGGGTTTTGATTGAGGGTTAGGGTTTTGATTGAAGGAGAAAGGGGTATTTTGGTAATTTTATTTTAAAACAAAAATATAATAAAAAAATTTATTAAATGTGTTGATAGAGAGTAAATGATGTATAGAAATAGAATTTCCCATTATTTAGTCCAACTCATTTACCCAACAACCCTTAAATGGGCCCCATCCCATGAATTTTTAATCCAAGCCATCTCCCAAATCCCTAATCAAGCATGACCTCCCGCCGCGCGCCCGGGGGGGGGGGGGGGGGTGTGGTGGTGGTAAGGGGGTTTTGGAGAACTCTGCTTTGCTGAGCTATCTATGTTCCAACTCGAAGAATCCTTTAAAAAAAAATAAAAAAATAAAAATTTATTATTATTATTTGATGTTGATCTACAAGAAGAGGATTGGAAAGGTGAGGTTATTTATACAAATTAATAACTTTATTAAAAAAAATTATTCATTAACTCACTTCAATAATATAATAGGGTTGGCTTATTTAATTCGTGCATTTCATAAGTCTCATTTTAATAATTTAAATTATTTATTTTCTAAAGTCCTTTGCATATTATTTATAAAAAGAAACAAATAGATATATTAATAACAATAGCATATTTAATTTATTACGTTTGTCACAAAAAAATAAATCGTCTACTTTAGAAAACACTATATTGTTGTCTTTTTTTCTTTTAAACAAATGTGATACATTGAATAAATTATTATTATTATTGAATAGATTTTTTTTTAGGGAGCTTTTTTCATAAATCCATCTTTAATAACTTATGTTCCATTCAACCCATATTCTTTTTGACTATTCCATTAGGTCCTATTTGAGATAAGAAGACCAAAATACCATTTTCATCTACTTATGTTCTATTTAGTTCATATTATTTTCTTATGTTTCAATAAGTCCTATGGGTGACATAATTACCAAAATACCCCTAATGTATCTACTTTTGTTCTATTTAGTTCATATTATTTTCTTATCTTTCAATAAGTCCTATGGGTGACATAATTACCAAAATACCCCTAATGTGAATGTTTACACTGTCAATGTGAATGTTCATATCGTCAATGTGTAGGAGCCCGGCCCATGTACAATGTGAATATTCACATTGACATGTTAACATTCACATTGATAGGAGTGTAAAATTAGCCCGTGGCCTGGGGCGAGCCCGGTCCGACCCGTGACAATGTGAATATTCACATTGACATATTAACATTCACATTGATAAGACTGTAAAATTGGCCCGCGGCCCGTGGGCGGCCCGAGGCGAGCCCGACCCGGCCCGGCCTGTGACAATGTGAATATTCACATTGACATATTAACATTCACATTGATAGGAGTGTAAAATTAGCCCGCGGCCCGTGGGAGCGGCCTGGTTGCCGGCGGGCGGCGCTCTGCCGTGACAATGTGAATATTCACATTGACATGTTAACATTCACATTGATAAGAGTGTAAAATTGACTCGCGTCCCATGGGCGGCCTGAAGCCCGTGGGCGGCCCAGGGCGAGCCGGCCCATTAATATGTCAATATTCACATTGACATATTAACATTCACATTGATAGGAGTGTAAAATTAGCCGGCGGCCCGTAGGAGGCCCGAAGCCCGCCTGCTGCCCGGGGCTGGCCCGGCTCGGACCGTGACAATGTGAATATTCACATTGACATATTAACATTTACATTGATAGGAGTGTAAAATTGGCCCGCGGCCCGAAAACGACAGCCTCGGGTCGGGCCGGTGGGCCTGGGCCTAGGCTTGAGCTTAGGCCGGGCTTGGGCGGGCCTGGCCATTTTTTTTTAATTCTTTTTAATTTTTTTTACCAAAATTTTATTATTTTCCACAAAAAAAGACATTGTGCCTCAGGTGGGCTAGGCCTCGGACCGAGCCTTGAATGGACCTTAAGCGGACCGATAGGCCGGGTCGGGCTTCAAAGTGATGGCCTAGGCCCTAGCCTAGGGTCTCGGACATGCTCAGGACCGGACCCAAACGAGCCTGCCCCGAGCCATGGGCGGGCTTCGAGCAGCCCACGGGCCGCGGGCCAATTCTATATTCCTATCAATGTGCATGTTAACATCTTAATGTGAATATTCACATTGTCAACGGGCCGGGCCGGGCCTACCCCGAGCCGAGGGCGAGTTTCGAGCAGCGGACAAATTTTACACTCCTATCAATGTTAATGTTAACATGTCAATGTGAATATTCACATTGTCACGGGTCGGGCCAAGCTCGCCTCGGGCTGCGGGCCAATTTTATACTCTTATCAATGTGAATGTTAACATGTTAATATGCGGGCTTTTGGCCGCCCTTGGGCCGCGAGCCAATTTTATACTCTTATCAATGTGAATGTTAACATGTCAATGTGAATATTCACATTGTCAACAGGCCAGGCCGGGCCCGCCAGGCATACCACGTGGGAGGGTTTGAGCGCGACGAGGCGGGCTAATTTTATACTATTATCAATGTGAATGTTAACATATCAATGTGAATATTCACATTGTCAATAAACGGGCAACCGTGGCCATGGTTTTGGTAACATACGGTAGCCAATTTTATACTCTTATCAATGTGAATGTTAACATATCAATGTGAATATTCACATTGTCAACGGGCCGGGCCTACCCACGGGTCGTGGGCGGGTTTCGGGCAGCCACAGGGCGCGGGCTAATTTTACACTCCTATCAATGTGAATGTTAACATGTCAATGTGAATATTCACATTGTCAACGGGCCGGGTCGGGCCCGCTCCGGGCCGCGGGCAAGCTTTTGGCCGCCCACGGAACGCTGGCCAATTTTATACTTTATCAATATGAATGTTAACATGTCAATGTGAATATTCACATTGTCAACGGGCCGAGCCGGGCCAGGCCCGCCCCGGGCTGCCGGCGCGCTTTTGGCCGCTCATGGGCCGTGGACCAATTTTATACTCTTATCAATGTGAATGTTAACATGTCAACGTGAACATTCACATTGTCAACGGCCGGACGGGCCGCCGGCCGCCATGGATACAGACGAGTTTAGCCGCCAGGGCCAATTTTACATTCCTATTAATGTGAATATTAACATGTCAATGTGAATATTCACATTGTCAACGGGCCAGGCCGGGCCCGCCCCGGCTCCCTGACGGGTTTCGGGCCGTCTACGGGCCAATTTTACATTCCTACCAATGTCAATTCTAAAATATGAATGTTCACATCATAAATTACTAATCGTTCAAAACATATTTATAAGAGTATCAAAATTAAATATAAGGGTATAAGTGTTCAAGAAAATAGTGTAAATCAAGAAAAATGACTTTATGGAATAAAACTATACATACATGGGACTAAATGGGTTAAAAAATTTCTTCATGGACTTCTTGAACTAAAACACTTCTAAATAGGATTTATCAATAATTTTTCTTTTTTTTTAATGATATATATAAAGATTTAGACAAAATAAACAATTTAAATTATTGAACTAAACATGTAATGAGACTCACAAATCTAGACACTACCCTCCAAGCCTAATCATGGAGTGGAGGGAGGCCAAATCTAATAAGTGTGATATCAATGAATACAAAATTATAAAATTTATATAATATTACTCATTATTTTTGTATGACATCACTAATAAATAAAAAAATTGTAAATTAAATCAGATGAACCCTCATTCTCTTATACAATTACAAATCTAGTTATACAATTCCATTACTGCAATATGAATTTTTTTATTATTTATTATTTATTATTTATACTTTATGTATCTATATAGATATATTCTTCTAGACTAAAAGCATCTACTGGCTTAAAAATTGAATCAAATCTGGAAAAAAAAAAATGTTCACTAAAAATTATACACAACATGACAATCCCAATTACAAACTGAAGACAAAGCTTGACTTGTTAAGTTGTTATAATAATAAATAAATTAAGGGCGTGTACAAATCATAAACCCATGTTTATTAAACACTATCATCAATCAAAAGGCATGTTATTATATATAATATATATTACTTAATTAAATTATTCTACTATAATTTTGTTTTTACTTACAGAGCTGCCCATGCGCAACAGTGGGCCTATTATGTTTTTAACTGAAAGTTGTCAATCGAATTGAACCAAGACCAAATGAATTGTGAATAGAATTGAATTTGTAACCAACAACAAATTTGTTATGTTTTACATTCAACAATACAAGTGAAGCCAATATGTTGACAGAGAGCTATCCAAATAAATAGATAAAAATTTGTGCAAGGCTGTGCCATTTGGTAAATGCCAATTGATAATGCTTCACATCCAACAAAAAATAGCATTTTTGGACTAAACATTACATATTTACTGAACAAAATGAAGCAAGAGCCCTATGATTTTTTTTTTTTTTTTTTTTTTTTATCTTACACGGCTATCATTGTTGATCCATATTAAACTAACATTGCAAAAAAATAAATTAATTAATTAAATTAAATTAAAATACAGATATTGTTGGCTATATATTTTGTATAGGCTAATCACAGCTTAACACATGGCTTGTAAAGTGGCTTGTAAAGGGTAATTTGGAGAGTTAATACAAATCTCAAATCAGCAACAGACACGTGGCAGTTAATATTGATAATAATGGATTTGCACAACAGTGGAGCAATTAGAGGGCGCGAGATGACATGGCCCAACGGTTACTCACAATTCAAATTCAAATTCAAATTTAAGAGGGATGCCCAACAGCAAGAAAGCCATAGTGGAAGCAGATTGTTCAGGGCCATAACCAATGATCATGGAAAGGCATTTCGACGATTAGAAGTCCATTTCGACGGTTACCATTGGAGAGTAAAAATAGAAGAAAAGGTTAACAGAAGAGGCCCCAAACTCAGATCCAAAAACCGGTTATTAACTTCATATTTTTCTTTCCAGTTGTTACATTTCCAGTTCTTCAATTCCTATACTGCATTTCATTTTCTAGGAGTAGTTTCAAGTAGTTGTTGCTGTAAACTTTTCGAGACTGTGTCATTTTATTGTAAGTTCTCATTTACTTAATAAAATTTAATTTCTAAACTGTTCTTTGTACTTATCATTATTTATAAGTTTCTCCTAAGCAAGCCACCAGTAAAAGTCATTTTCATTAAGGCTGAAAGAATTTCAACATAATCGTCTGATAATTGGTTGGCAATAAAAATTTTAGATTTATTGATCCTTGCTGGCACACTTAAAATTACATAATTAACCTTCGAAAGCCCAAAAAAGCCAACAAAAACCCATTTAATAAATTGGGTAGAAATCAGATTCTTGATTAGTACTGAAATTAATGCAAGTAAAAACTTCAATTTTTAGTTTGGCTTCACCACAATAGGACTTCTCACATGGTGCTTACCATCTGACCACGTCAATTCTCCAAATACATAGTCTCTACCTTTATTCCCTCCTTCAACCTTCATAGTAACCTTGAATGTCCTCTGTTCGCCGACTTTTCCAAACTTCAAGCTTTTTGGCTGGACAAAAACAGAAATACCAGCCGGGTTTTGGACATGTGCGCTGTAAGTACCGGGAGAACCAACATTCTTAAGAGTCCGAGTCACGGTGGTTGAGCCATTGAGCGCAAGGATTGTGATTGAAGGGTAGTTGAAGTTGGCAAGACTGATAGGATTGGGACATTTATAGGGACTTTTTGAGAACATTGCGATTTGAGTTTGATTGTACCCAAGGGCGCAGAGAAAATTCAGGTAATCGTTTGGGGTTAAATCGTAAACCAAGCCTGGATCCATAGCACGGTTTGGTTGCACATGTCCTGCTCCGTAACTGAATGGTGTTGCCTTCAAGTTTGATGCATTGGTCAGTGGCTCCTTAATGTTGTCCTGTGTTGTTGCTGCAAACAGTAGGATGAAATAGAAGGATCAAGAATAGATTTAATCCGTCATGAGATTACTACAATATCCATATCATATCATGTTAAAAAAAGTACCCAAGAAGGAACATTAGAAGTGAAATTTCACACTAGTACAACTATTGAGGTGGTTTTAGCAGCAATAAGATTTCTGTAACGTCAACTTGGACAGCGAAAATTCACTGTATGAGATTAGCATTTAAACAACAAAATTCCACCACCACTACCCCTAACCACCACACTCGCCATCATCAGTCCAAAAAAATAAAAGGATAATTATTTTCAAACTTGTATCATTTTTCTCCCATCTTGTCAACAAACGACACAATGCTTGGCTTCAAAAAGAAGTTAATAACACTAATAATAATTCAGAAGTAGAATAATTGCAAGGTTTTGTTTTTTTTTCTCACCAGTGGTCATGATTGCCGATTTAATTGCTGAAGGACTCCAAGTAGGATAGAGGGTCTTCAGAAGGCCAACAATGCCAGAAATATGAGGGCATGACATGGAAGTGCCCGATACTGAATTAAACAGAACTCGACGCTTATCAAAATCTTGGTTTGTTGGTCCTTGTGCTTCAGTGTAAGCAGCTATGACACTCACTCCCGGTGCTGTGATATCGGGCTGAAAAAACAACAGTAATTGCCGACTATCGTTAAGATACATGAAACCTAATAAAAATTTCTAGAAACAGCATATCAAAGCTTTGGTTTGAAGAACAAAAAAAAGAATTAAGAAAAAAACCTTTAGGATCTCTGGGGTAATGGTGCTTGGCCCCTTTGATGAAAAAGCCGCCATGATTGGAGCTGGCTTTGTCCCCAATCGAGTTGTTGGATGTGTAATGTAAGCCATTGGATACCTGATGAAAACATGTAATTCTCAGAACCAAAAAAAAAAAAAAAAAAAAGGAAATTTTCAAATTTCTCCTTTTGGACCTTCTATTATGCAATGCAATTGGGTGAGGTTTAACTAGACACCTAGTTTACTTTTACTATCCCAATTTTATTAGTCTGTCCAAAATTATGACAAGTTTTGTGATTGTTGGACATGAACAATTATTTTCCATCAAATAAAAGTGACTTAGGGCATATCATTCAATACCCACAAATTTTCACGGTGGTCGGTGTTTTTAGAAGTTGATAAGCTCATTAACATGATGATACTACTATTGGCATCTCATTTTACCTCGTGTGATTGACATAAGCGAAAACAGCACCGCCATCGATGTAATTGATATGAGAAGCTGGGAGGACATGAGGATCAGCAATAATTTCATTTCCTGAAAGCTGATTATTAGCAAGAACCATCCCCACAGCACCAGCCAAAGCTGCTTGCTGACCCTTGTCGACTCTTGCATTGTCCCCTCGAAGGCAAACCAAGATTTTTCCCTTCGCCTTTTTAGGATCCAGCGATCCAGGCTTGCAAAGCAGTCTGCACGAATAAAAAACAAATATCCAAATAAAGCACAGAACACAATTTTTTACATTCAGGGCTTTTCAGCAGAATGTTTATACAGAATCAGAATTCCAATGGCTTGAGTGTTTTGTCCTTACGCATCTCCAACTGACGCATTTGCAACTGCGGCATCTGCGGCGCTAATAATTGGAAATAACTTGTTTGGCAACGCTTCAGTCGAAAGGCTTTCCCCCTTTAGTAAACAAAATATTTATGAGTTTTATACAATGAATAATTTTAAAAGCAATCATTATGAGTAATATCATACAGACATAATAATCTAATGAAAATATACCAGCATTTCATAAGAAAAGTGAAAAAATCCCATTAATTTATCAAAAACCCGTGCCAGCATTAGCCCTGGATTCATGTATAAAACCCCAAGTAGTATACGTTTTCTTTTCCCTTTTTAGTAAATTAATTGAACATTTTCTTCTCTACCCTGTCTCCTTAAAAACATTTTCAATGTTTCTAAAAGTTGTGCTTCCAGCTTTTCAAACCATATTTCAGAAAATGCAGTGTTTGAACTGGGGCCCTGATGATGGGGATCAGAAAGGCATGACAATAAATTGAATAATATATGAATTTTAGTAAAATTAGGAATTATTGTCTAATATGAGACTAGGATAAGGAGGGGACACTAACTTTGAACCTCATTTTGTTGCCAAGAATAACATAACTAGGAAATTGGCGATCCATGGTGCTAGCTCCAACTGTTATCTGCCACGGTGCAATGTTGGAAACAGTCCCATCAGCCGGTCCAGAATTTCCAGCCGAGCAAATGACCACTATACCATTCCTAACAGCATGAAAGGACCCGATGGCTACGCTGTCATTGAAAAGGGCCATGGGGTCCCCACCAAGTGATACGGAGATCACATCAACACCGTCATGGATGGCCATATCGAAGCCAGCCAGTACATCTGCATCAAAGCACTCATTGCCACCCGCAGGGGGCCAGCACACCTTGTAAGCTGCCACCCGGGCTTTTGGTGATCCGCCTTTCGCTGTTCCATTTCCAAAACCAAATACATTTGCTCCGGGTACAAAATTACCACCAGCTGTCGATAATGTGTGGGACCCATGGCCTTCAGTATCACGCGGTGAATCAAAGGAAGAGTTGAGAGCACCCACAACTGCAGCATATCCTTTGTTGAAGTATCTTGCTCCAATCAGCTTCCTTTAGAATAGGCAAACAATGAATAGATGTGAACATTCTAAAAACACTTTTATTTGAAGTATGCTAAGCACAAGGGTGATAAGCCCATTTAATCTGAAACCTGACTTTTTTACCCCTGATGTTTCAAATTTTGATTATCCAATGGCCACAATTTGAGTTAGATAGGGTACCTATAAAATCAGTGAAAACACTGAAAACAAAAGAATTTATAAAAGAAAGACAAGTGGGTACGAAGCCTAACTACACTTCCAACAACTTCATCAACAGGGATATAGATATTGGGTAATGGCCTTTTATGCAATTTATGTTGTTATATCAAATGGAGGTTTAATTATTAACGGTTCTAAAATGACAAATATGCAATGTCAACTTTATGCAAAAGTTAAAATACCCTCTTCCCCACCATTAAAGGAGATGGATTACTCAACTCATAAAATTTAGAGTCCATGAAGACTCCATAAAGTTAAAGATGTGGAACACACCCACCAAATTTTGCATTACTCCAGGCAGGACCACAAACAATATCGTTGGGTCCCCGGGATGGGTAAACACATTTTTGCAATGAACCGTTTCCTTTTTAGAAGGGAAGAAGATACTTGAAAGGCATGTGAAACTTAGATGAGTTCTTCTAATTGTTTGATGAAAATTTGGCAAAGTTTTCTATGTACAAGCAATAAAGGGAAATGCCAGTGCACGAGACTCCAACCATTGCAAAGTCTGGAGAGGGTAAAATGTACACAATCTTTCCTCGGCATGCAGAGAGGCTGTTTCCATGAAAATAAAGAACATTATGTTTTTCATTTCATATGTAAGTTTCTGAATAATTCTGTATATTCAATTGTGTCAATTTACAAAGAGTTCGTCAGTTTATATAGCCCTAAATCTATGACTGAAAAAGAAAATACTAACTAATTCCTATTTACACAATGACTGAAAAAGGAAATACTAACTAATTCCTGTTTACATAATCATGCCATATATACAATATATTCTCACATCTCCGCTCAAACTCAAGGTGTTTTAGCAGAAAACACTGAGAGTTTGCTAAGAAGAAAGCTGGCGGTAGTGTGAGTTTTGGTAAAGAAATCCGTAAGTTACAAAGTTGAGGAGACAAAAGGAAAGCGAGATAGAGTTAGGCTATGAGATCTTTGTCGGACAAAGTGACAATCAATCTCAATGTGTTTCGTCCATTCATGGAAGGCGATATGTGGGCAATCTGAATAGAACTGCGGTTGTCTCAATAGAGAGGGGTCAGAGATGACTGAGGTAGACCCAACTCAGTCAAGACACAACTAAGTCAAACAATCTCAGCAGTGGCTTGAGCCATAGCACCGTACTCAGCCTCGCCCGATTGAAAGCAGCAACAACGACTTGTTTTTGCCTTCCGAGAGATCAAGGAATCACCAAAAAACATGTAGAAGCCAAAAGTGGACTTGTGATCAATGAAATCACCAGCCCAATTAGAATCAGCATAAGCCACCAAATCCAAAGAGGAAGTAGAAGACAATAGTAAACCCTGAAATATAGTGCCCCGGAGATAGCGAAGAATCCGAACCAAAGTAGCCCAATGGGTAGAGTGAGGAGCAGAGACAAATTGGCTAACCATATTAACAGCAAAGGCAAGATCAACATGAGTAACCGTCAAATAGACTAAGCAACTCACAAGCTCTCGATATAACATGGGATCATCCAGAGGGACACCATCAGTAGAGTTGAGCTTCACATTAAGCTCAATAGGTGTATCAGAAACCTTAGTATCAGTAAGACCGGCACGGTGAATAACCTCATTAGCATACTTGGCTTGAGACAGAAAATAACCCTTTGGAGAAAAGGCAACCTCAATACCAGAAAATCTGACAATGGACCCGGATCCTTCATTTCGAAGGTACGAAAGAGATGTTACTTAACCTCAGAGATAGTAGAAAAGTTAGAGCTAGAGATGATCATATCATCCACATAGAGTAAGAGAGCAACAAAACCAACCGAGGTATATCTCAGAAACAAAGTAGAGTCGGAAGCAGAAGGATGAAACCCAATCTCGATAGCGGCGATCAAAAGCGATAATACCAAGCATGAGGAGATTACTTCAAACCATATAGAAAGCCTTGAAATATGACAAACCTACCTAGAAGAGTGGAAGACCGGGAGATGGCGATGTGGACCTCCCGATCGGTGAGATGGCCAGATTAAGAAAAGCATTCTTAACATCCATCGATAGAGGGCCAATGTCGAAAGCGACAAACAAAAATCAAAGGTACGGACGGCGGTCAGGCCAATGTCAACAAACACGAAATCAAAAATGCAGACGGCGGTCATCTTGGCAGCATGAGCAAATGTCTCCTCATAATCAATACCATACTCTTGTGAGAAACCTTTGGCAACTAAGCGAGTTTTGTAGCTTCCGAGAGAACCATCAGAATGAGTATTGACTTTATAAACCCATTTGCAACCAACCAGATTCTTGCCAGTAGGCAAAGGAACCAACTCCCAAGTGTTAGTCTTCTGTTAGGCAAACAACTTATCCTTCATAACTTGAACCCAATTAGGATCCTAACAAGCCTCCGTGTAAGACTGTGGTTTTAAAAAAAATGAATAACAGACAAAAAGGTACGATAGGAAGCGAAAAACATGTATTAGACCAACCTAACCTATTTGGAGGGCGATGCTCACAAGGAGGATATCGATGTCGCGCAGGATCGAGTCGTCGAAGTAGAAGGAATAGCAATAAGAGTAGAGACAACTGGTGGTAGAGGAGCTTGGCGACGAGAATAAACCAACAACGGAAGGGAAGAAGAAACCGAAGGAGGAGAAGGAGCCATAGGTGACGCAGATGGAGAAATAGGAATGGGCTCAAAAGAAACAGTGGAGATGTACTCATCTGACGGGACCTCAGAAGGAAAAAGGTCAATGTGAACCAAATCCTCTTTGGAAATTGGAGCAGTGAGAGGGGAAGCTGAAAGTAAGGGAGACATAAAGGAGACAAGAAACAGGATCGTAACAGCGGTAGCCTTTCTGAGTAAGATTGTAACTCAAAAAAACACAAAAGACAGAGTGGGCACTAAGTTTGGTCTTATCTTTGCAGGGAAGAAGAACAAAACAGGCAGACCCAAACACACGAAGAATGGAGTAGTTAAGAATTTAGGAGAACAAAGCCTCATAAGAAGACCGACCAAAAAGAAAGGGAGTAGGCATGCGGTTGAAAAGAAAAGTAGCAGTAAGAACTGCCTCCTTCCAGAATGGAGCTGGAACTGAGGCAAAGAGAAAAAGAAACCTAGCTGTCTCAAGAAGACGACGGTATTTACGCTCGACTCGACCATTTTAGGTAGATATATCTGTACAAGAAGTTTAGTGAATGGTACCCAAATTAGCCAAATACTCACATAACTCATTTTTAAAATATTCTCCATCCAAATCAGACCGTAACACTTTAATTGTAGACACAAACTGAGTAGTAATCATAGACTAAAAGGTACGGTATATCTGATAGAAATCGAACTTATGAGTCATAAGATAAACTTAAGTGTAACGGGTGCAATCATCAACGAATGACACATAGTATCTGAAAACCCCTTGGTGAGCGGAAGAAGGGCCCCGGACATCGATATGAACTAAAAAAGCGGTATAGTAGATATAAATCTTTATTACGGAAAGGTAAGGCTGTCATTTTGGCAAGTTTACACCCCCGACACTCGGTAAGTTGACTAAGAGAAACTTTACCCAATATACCTGATTGAGCTAAAGATCCTCAACGATCAGCAGACAAATTCCCTAATCTAGAATGTTATGAATAGAAAGGACTGGATAGAGAATCTAACTGAAAAGAAGAAAAGTCAGTTGGAGAGGTAGGCATAGGTAGATGCAAGCTTTCCACCACATAGAGGTCTCCAACTCTATGACCAGTCCTAATCTGCTGCTTGGACATTCGATCCTGCATAGGCATCAAAACCAGAGGCATCAAGTTAACTAATAGACAATATATTGACAGATAACTGAGGAGCATATAAGACAGATAGAATAGAGACTGCAGACATAGCAGATGGTAAGACAAACCCAACAGATATAACTGACATACCAGACCTATTAGTAGCACAGGAAAGGGAAGGGGAGTACAATTCTGAAGTAAAGAGAGATGATGAGTCATATGATGAGAGGCACTAGAGTCAAAGAGCCAAACAGACGAAGAGATACCTGAAGAAGACCCAAGCAAACCTAAATGAAGAGAGAAAACAATGGAGGTAGATAGAGATGACTGGGAGGTAGATAGTATATGTTGAAGCTGGCTAATCTGAGCACTCAAGGAAGCAAAGTCAGGATCAGGAGTCAGAGCAGATGTAGTAAAATCGGTGGGAGGCCGAACAGACAGACATCTATTCTTAGGACAATGGTACTTTCAATGACTCTTTTGATTACAGTAGGCACATTCATTCGAAGCCAAAGGCATACCTAGAAAACTGAGGGGTTTAATTATAATAAACCCAAAATAGAACAAAACAATCAAGCCAAGGGTCTAGATGTAATAACCAAAAACTTGTGAACCAACCACAATCAGAATCAGAGCAAGACCCACAAAACCACTTGTGAACCAACCACAGCCATAATCAAAGCAAGACCCACAAAACCAAAGTCACGAATAGATTTAGAGATCTCCAGTCCACGCAAACTAAAGTCGGGAGAAGGATGTTGCTCCAACCCCATGCATGCATGTAGAGAGTCATGCAAAGATGGCGTATAAGGACCTCCACCTCAAGTGAAAGTCGGAGCTGGGCATCTGCAAAGCTCTCTCTTTTCTTTACGTTGTTGCCATTGTTGACACTCACCCTCACCATTAAAGAATGTAGAAATTATGTGGGTTTGTCTCCCCTCTCCCTCTCTCTCTCTCTCTCTCACTGTGTATAAATAAAGACAGGAGAGAGATGATGTATTGTATCAGAAAAAAAGAGAGTTATGAGAAGTGTATGAGAGCTCTGAGTTGAGTAGAGAGAGTAAAATACTCCTCTTCCTCCGTTTTGTATTTTTGCTATGTTTTAGTGAAAATTCTCATTTCTGCTCCGTAGATGTAGGCATTGGGCCGAACCACGTAAATATTGTGTTCTCTGTGTATGAGATTATTTTCTAGGTGTGTTTGATCCTATCAAAGTGGTATCAAAGCCTCGTCGGTTTTTTTTCGAAAAAAACAGTGGCTATTCTCAAAACTTGCCCAGGATTCAAAGTGGTCGAAATCCACTTTTGATCACACCAAGTTGAAGGTCTCGATGAGACGAGCACAAAGGTGAAAATCGCGTCGAAAAAGGACAGCGGACAAAGCCGTACGAGCCACCACGCGCTGCACGCATCTTCTTCGTTCTTCCAAGCGCTAATGTCACCCGTTACCAGTAGTTGACGTCTTGCGCGTCTTGGCGTCATCAAAGTGAGTTGACCAACCTGTTGACCAAGCCGAGCTTCCAAGCCGAGTGAAGCCAAGCTGGAGCTATTAACCAAAGCTGCGCCGCTGACCAAGCCGTGTTGACTCCGCTGTTGACCAAGCCGCTGACATCATCTGTACTGGAAGAATTATCTGGTGCTTCTCACACCAAATTTCACGATCTAAAATTTGTCTAACTTGTTTTGGCTTAATCGAGCCCTTCCGAGTCCGTTTTGATGATCGATAGTTCTTTCCAACTATTTGGAATATTAGGACACAATCGTCTGATCATATTTTACAAATCAGTTCAAAAATTTCTGTTTTATTTTGTCAATTCGAAGTGCTTTTCCAACTAATTTGATCAGTCCGAACTCAACGATGAAGTCTGATAGAGGAATCAACGTCAACTTCAGGATCCATGATAAAGTTGACTGCTTCCAACTATGCAATCTGGAAGCCCAGAATGGAGGATGTCCTGTATTGCAGAGATTTGTTTGACCCCATTGAGCTTAATGAAGTTAAACCAGCAACAGAAATTGATGAAGACTGGAAGCGGAAGAACCGAAAGACCATTGGCCAGATCAGACAATGGATCGATCACAGTGTCTTCCATCATGTCGCCCAGGAGACTAATGCCTATGCTTTCTGGATGAAGTTAGAAGGCACGTACTAGTCAAAGACTGCTCGGAACAAAATGGTATCTCTGTTGCTGAACACACCAGTGAGTTTCAAAATCTGGTGAACCAACTGGCAACTGTCAAAATGGAGTTAGATGATGAGATACAGGCCCTTTTACTACTCAGTTCTTTTCCAGACAGTTGGGAGACATTGGTGGTGTCCCTCAGCAACTTTGCACTAGAAGAAAGACTGACCACGAACATGGTCACTGATGCTCTATTCAGTGAAGAGGCAAGAAAGAAAGACATGGGTGGAGATTAGTCCCATGCCCTCGTTACAGAAAATAAAAGCAAATGATTAAGGTCAAATTGTGCAACATTGAGGCCATTAATTAGGATCTCTTAACTTTACTTCCTTGTCAAACTGTATATTTTATGTGTGTTTAATGTTAATTAGGTTGTAGCATACAAGCGCATGCCCTTTGGGCTATGTAATGCATCGGTGACTTTTCAACGGTGTAAGATGGCCATTTTCTCTGATATGGTGGAGAAATTCTTAGAGGTTTTCATGGATGATTTTTTGGTGTTTCGACTATCTTTTGAGTAATGCCTTAGGAACTTGACTAGAGTGTTGGAACGATGTACTAAGGCCAACCTAATTTTGAGTTAAGAAAAGAGTCATTTTATGGTTTGTGAGGGTATAGTGTTGGGACACATTAGGTCCCTTCGAGGTATAGAGGTAGACAAAGCTAAGATTGACCTCATTGCAGGCCTTCCTCCACCTAATTCCGTGCGTCAAATTAGGTCTTTCCTAGGGCATGCAGGTTTTTACCGTAGATTTATCAAAGACTTTAGTAAAATATCACGTCATTTGTGTAGTTTACTTGTTAAGGACACACCTTTTATCTTTGATGAGGCATGCTTGAAGGCTTTTCAAACACTGAGAATGGCCCTTACCACCGCCCCAATCATGAAATTACCGAATTGGTCACTTCTTTTTGAAAATATGTGTGATGCCTCAGATTATCCTATTGGGGCTGTGTTGGGTCAAAAGGTTAATAGGGCACCATATGCTATATACTATGCTAGTCGCCCTCTCTCAAATGCACAATTGAATTACACTACCACCGAGAAAGAGTTGTTAGCTGTAGTCTTTGTCTTAGATAAATTTCGGTCCTACCTCCTAGGTTCCAAGGTCATAGTCTTCACTGATCATGCCGCTTTGTGGTATTTACTATCAAAGAAAGAGACCAAACCTAGGTTAATTCGATGGATTTTGTTGCTTCAAGAATTTGACCTAGAGATCCGAGATAAGAAAGGATCTGAGAATGTGGTGACGAACAACTTCTTGAGCTGTCACGAGCGAGCCCCCCGTGGTTTGCACATATTGTGAATTACTTGGCCATTGGGCAAATTCCGCAAAATTGGTCTAAGCAAGACAAAGACCGATTCTTTTCGCAGGTTGGGTATTATTTTTGGGAGGATCCGGAGTTGTTTAAATATTGCTCCGACCAAGTGATCCGATGGTGTGTGCCGAAGAGTAAGGTGCATAGCATTCTTACATTTTGTCATTCTTCTGCATGTAATAGTCATTTTAGTGAGCATAAAACGGCCGCCAAGATTTTACAGGGCGGGTTTTATTGGCCCACAATTTTTAAAAATGCACATCAATTTTGTAGAACTTGCTTGCGCTATCAGCAAATGGATTCAATATCTCGACGTGACATGATGCCAACGTCCCCTATTCTTATGGTAGAGATATTTGATGTTTGGGGGATTGATTTTATGGGTCCTTTCCCGTCGTCATTCGGGTTTGAGTATATTCTCTTGGCAGTAGATTATGTGTCTAAGTGGGTGAAGGCGATAGCTACCCGAACAAACGATCATAGAGTGGTAATCAAATTTTTGCATGAAAACATCTTTAGTCATTTGGGGTTTCCTAGAGCCATAATAAGTGATCAGGGTACATATTTTTGTAACCAGTTCTTTGAATCGGTAGTCAAGAAATACTTTATCACTCATAAAGTTGGCACTCCATACCACCCTCAAACTAGTGGCCAAGTGGAAGTCTCACATAAGGAGATAAAGCACATAATAGAGAAAACGGTGAGGCCAGGTAGGAAAAATAGGTCACAACGGTTGATTGATGCATTATGGGCCTATCGCACTGCTTATAAGACACCCATTAGGATGTCACCATATAGGGCGGTGTTTGGCAAAACTTGCCATCTCTCGGTTGAACTTGAGCACCGAGCATCGTGGGCCATAAAGAAGTTTAACTTCGATATGGCCGTGGCTAGGCTCAACCAGAAATTGCAACTCAATGAGTTGGAGGAAATCCAGAATGATGCATATGAGAGTTCGAGAATTTTTAAAGCTTGGACTAAAGAATTCCATGACAAGCACATTAATAGAAAATCCTTTGAACCAGGCCAAAAAGTGTGGCTTTTTAACTAAAAATTGAGACTCTTTCCGGGAAAGCTTAGATCAATATGAGATGGTCCCTTTGTGGTTGTTGAGGCATTTATTCATGGCGTCATTGAGGTGCAAGATCCAAAGACTGGCCACACTTTCAAAGCGAATGGCCAAAGACTGAAGCCATATATAGAGGGGATTGGGAATGGGGATATGATTGAGTCCATTGCTTTGATTGACCCTTTTTACTATAATTGATAGATTGATTTCTTGTTATATTTTCTTTCCCTTCTATTATATTCTATTTTTCTTTGTTCATGTTATGCTTTATTTGCGTCTAGGAGACTTTAAATCTTCTAAAGGTGTAATTCCTTTGGTGTTAGCCATGCCCGAACGACATCTGACGGTTTGGTATAGCCACCTAACCGTGTTTGTAGTGAGTTCCTAGGAGACCAACTGAGATGATGGAAACTAGAATTTGAATGGCAAAACCTAGAACACAAAGGTTTGGAATTTCTGAGACTAGAGTCTGGTTTAAATACCCAGGGGTATGGAGATTGTTTCAAAACCACCCAAGCTTGAACTCTATATGGCAGCCCTATAGGTCGAGTTAGCTTTATGCGCCTCAATTCTGGATACCGAATCAATCTAGTCTGTCACCCTGTTGGAGAATAGGGAAAGTTACAAACACAGTTAGGGAGAAAAGTAGTACCCGTGATTTTCGCATGAAGATTATACCTTTATTAAACTTTTATTTGTTTGCAAGAGCTATTCTTATTTTGATTGTAAAATTAAGGTATAAGTTGGGTTGAAAAAAAAAATGGTTATTAAAAAAAAAAAAAAAAAATCCCACCCGTACGAGGATACCCACCGCACGTGCAACAAAATCACATCCCCTAACTTGTGCACACTGCTTTAAATGCAGGTGCGGAGGAGCGACGGCTTGCACACGCCGCGTGTGGCACAGAGCACTGCGTCTTGCCTAGGCCCCACACGCGAACGTTTTCTCTGAGGAAAAAAAATTCCCGCACATGCGGAATACCCACCTGCGATGTGGCAATTCTTTGACTCACCAATTCATCTACTACTTTAAGCAAAGGTCTTGGAGGCGTCTTGGAGGCGTCCACACGAAGCGTACACTCCATACGTGCGTGACTATTATTTCAAAAAAAAAAAAAAACTCTCTTTTGAATTTGTTCCACGCCTGCTTTATATAAAGATGCGTGGCCTTGGTTAAATAAATAAATAAATTAAATTAAATTAAATTAAAAAAAATTTAAACAAAAAAAATGTTCAAATTTTATTTCTTTATTTATTTTTATTTCCTTATTTTATTTACATATAAAAAATAATAATAAATGATAAATAAAAAAAATATGATTTCTTTGTTCAACTTATTTTATTTATTTTATTTTCGTTTTTGTTTTAAAAAAAAAATTATTATCAAAACCTAACCCACTTTTCTCACAATCACTCACAGACTTCTCTCTCTCTCTCTCTCTCTCTCTCTCTCACACACACACACACACACAACCCCACAAACCCACCAACTCATCACACTCCACCATCACCAACCCTTCAACTGTCAATCTTCCTTCCTTCTTGCTTACCACCATCTCACCATCGACATCACTATTTCCTCTCCGTTCGTCGAATCTTTGGCGACCACCATTTTTTCTGACGAATCTTCATTCTTTCCCCCTCTTTCTTCACTTTTTTAAGGTAAACTTTACTTTTTGTTTAGATTAGCGGGTGTAGGAGTAGATAAGTAGAGTTTTGATTTTATTTTTGTTCAAATCATGATCTATGGTTCATACTTAAAAAAAAAAATTGAGAAAAAAAAATTATGGGTAGCAAGAAGATGACCGTTGCACGTGCGGCCCAATCCAGTGCACGTGCGGTACCTTTCTATAAAAAATATAAATAAATAAATAAATAAAAATTATTTAACTGTTTATATTTGGCTTTTCTAATTCACTTTTGTTTCTAGGTTGTCTATTTATTTATTTAGCTGTTTAGTTGTTTATTTATTTTATTTTATTTAGTTGTTTCATTTTTTTTATTATTATTTCTTTACTTTTTATTAGTTTATTTCATTACTTGTTAGTGTAGTTTGTTTTCATTTGTTTAATACGTTGTTATTTACATAACATATGAATGTGTCTAGTTTATTTTATTTTAGATTTCCTTTATTGTAAAAAAAAAATAACAATAAAAAAAAATATAAATAAATAAAACAATTTATTTTAGGTTCGATAGTTAGTTTCATAACTAATTGTGTAACTAGTTTAATTTTTATTTTTATTTTCTATTCCTATTTTATTTTAGTTCATTTATTTATTTATTTTAGTTCATTTATTTCTCTATTAAAAAAAAATTTGGGAATTGCATGTGGTACATTAGTGGGCAGACTTGTGCTTTAATATTTTGCTTTATTCTCATGTTGGTTCCACGGGTATGTGTCTATTTGCTTTTAGTGTGTGCAGGATATGAGTAGACGACTACCCACCCAAGCCTCCAAAAAGGCTAGAGGTTCATCCTCCTCAGCGCCACCGCCGCCACCGTCATCACCATCCTCACCACCACCATTGGGTGACTTGCCACGACCGAAGTGGGCATCACGCCCGCTTCACAAACTCACGCAGTTCAACATTTCATATTTTAGCGTGACCCGCCGTTTCTTGGGCCGTTAAGCAGCTCCAACTCTGGCAACAATTGGGCCTTTACACTGTGACAGCGCCCACTAATCCTCGTCTAGTACGGCTCTTCTACCAGAACCTGTATGAGTCACTCACCGAGGACGGACTGCTGTCCACCATTGATGGCCATCTCGTCAACATCACCGAATCCATGATTGTTGATGCGTTAGGGTTCTTTCCAAGACAAAATACCAGCCCTTCTCGAAAGTTAAGCATCAACAACCCATACATTGCCTCATCCAGCAGTACTTCCTGGGGGGCCATGGTGACACTAGTTTCACATGATTGCGGTGGAGCAAGCTATCTGGCCACTTGATATTCATTGATTCTGTGGTCCATAAGAATACCCTTCCACTTGGGCATAAAGCTGAGCGCCACTTGGAGTTTGTTCGGGTCTTACACGGTTATCAGCATGGTTATTAGGTCCCGCTTGCACACATCATCTGGATGCATATGCGGAAATTTCTACGGGAGGCAGTTCGGCCTCAACCTCTACAGAACCTGACTTGGCTGCTACCATTTGCCAACTTGTTGACACTTATCTTCGAGCTGAACAGCCTCCCCATTGATTCGACTGAGGAGATTGATCGAGCTTATTCGACTTTCGAGTAACGGGAATGGCAGCATAGCCTATCTCGCATTCCGTAGCAGGTTGGTGCTCTGGGTAGCGAGGCCCCGGACCCTGTCCATGACCAACCACCTCATCCTGCCTCCCATGTGCCTCTTCAAGGGGACCCATTCTACATGACTCGCGAGGAATACTTACAGCTTCAGCACTCCGTGGATCAGGTCCACAGTACTCTTCGTGATCACCACTAGAGTCTCATGGGGTTGCGCACGGATTTTCAGGCGCATCGAGACTATTCTCAAACGGCCTTCGACCAGCTACACGCCCGCCAACTTGACATTCAACAGTCAGTTGCATCATTGTAAACTGACTTTTATACATATCGAGAGTCGAGCTAGCAGCGTTTTGATCAGCTCGGCCAACGGGTTCAGAATGAAGCCTTTGAGACGCGATCTTTGATGCATGCCTTGTTTGCCAAGCATTTCTTCCCACCACCGCCACCGGATTCTCTGTAGTACCATCCTATATATTGTTTTGTCTCTTTTTATTTTTATTTTTATTTTTAGTTATTTCTTCTTTTTATTAAAAAAAAAATAGAAAGTAAGTGTGTGTGTGTTACTATATGCCTACTTGGATGTACACCTACAATCTCTGGTAATCTTCTCTCATTTCTCTTTACTTTTCCATTAAGGATAATAGCATGCACAAGTACAGGAGACTTTACTTTTGTATTAACTGAATTGTAGTTTTGACTCAGCAGGTTCCTCCATGCTTGTCCACTATGCCTTTAATGACTCATTATGTCTCAATATCACACTGTAGTGGCATATAAGTTGATTGTTAGGTGGAGCAGTGTGGTCAATTGTTGTTGAGTATATATGAATATGTTAATGTTTGTGGGTATCATTTTTGGAAACCCTCACGAGACTGTACTCGTCCACTTGGGGTAACTTTGTGGTTTAAAGGCTTGTTGCATATGCCAAATGTAACCGTTTTCTCACGAAAGAGGAAATAACTAGATTTTGTTTAATTTTATTACTTGCTTGAGGACTAGCAAGTTGTAAGTTAGGGGATGTGATTAAGGCCGAATTGTGCAACATTGAGGCCGTTAATTAGGATCTCTTAACTTTACTTGCTTGTCAAATTGTATATTTTATGTGTGTTTAATGTCAATCAGGTTGTATATAGTCGGAGCATAAAATGGGCAAAAAGACAGAATTTGGAGAGAAAATTGATTCCCGCACGTGCGTTGACTTTGTTCGCACGTGCGTTGACTTTTCCGAGAAAACGGGCTTGATGTTTTAAACCTATTTGAAAGGCAGCAGAAGGATAAATAAGCAAGAAAAAGGCTGAATTAGGGTTCTGAAAATTGTTTTTGCAAGGAAAGAGAGGCTAGGGTTCCAAGAGGGAATTTTCTCCAAAAAGCTTGAAGGACACTTCCATGGGGTCTTCTTCCTCATCTTCTTCCTCTTCCTACTCCTTCATGAGTGGCTAGTCTTCTTTTCTAGGGTTTTGATGAAACCCTAGCCATGTAATTAGGTTTTCTTTTTTATTTTCAATTATGAAAAGGTTTGAACAATTGTATGATGTTTTAGAAGTTTCATATATATATTTTCTATTATTTCTTCAAATATTCGGCTTTTTGTGATTGTTGAATGTTTTCCATACAAGAGTTTTCTATTCTTTCACATTCAAGGTATGAGACGAACCATACTACGAGAGACGAGTAGTGTCGCTACCTTAGTTTAGAGTGAACAATTTATACTACTTGAGATGGTTCGTGCTCGTACATTGAACGTGATGATTTTCCTGTTAAAAGCTTTGAACTTGTAGTTGCGAAGTATTATTCCGTTCAAACCATAACATAATTGTTTTCAATTTGAAACCCTATTTACGTAACTAGTGGTAGACTCATTGCCCTAGGTTTTTTCCCAAATCAGTAAATCCAGTTTTATTTATAATTGATAATTTAATTACTTAGTTTAATTTATTTGTTATTAAATTAGGTTATGAACAATCAATATTTTCATCAAAATTAATTTAACAATTTAACAATTAAATTAGTTTAATTTCACAATTATCCCTGTGGATCAATACCTAGACTTGCCATTATTCTAAAAGAATTTGGTATCGTTTTGTGTTTAATTTTGGTGTGTGTAACGACCCATCAGCAAAGGCAGAGGCAGAGGCATAGGTAGGGGAAGAAGCAAAAGTAGAGGACACAACAAAGGAAGATCTCAAGACAGAGGGAAATCCAGAGAAGGTACGAGCCGGCCAAGGTTCAAGTGTTACCATTGTGGCCAGGAGGGTCACATAAACAATTATTGCTATACCTTGAAAGGAGAACAAAAACAAGGCAATAGACAGCCAAAGACCGAAAATGGGAACACTACAGTTACTGTCTCAAAGGATATTGCATTATTCTCTATTAAAGAAAAAGAATGTCTCCATATGTCAGACAATGACACTGAGTGGGTGGTAGATACAACAGCTTCTTACCATGCTACATCCCGAAAGGAGGTTTTCAATACGTACCAAGCTAGAGATTTTGGTACAGTGAAGATGGGTAACTCTAGTGTTTCAACGATTGTGGGAATCAGTGATGTTCGCATCTAAACCAAAGTTGGGTGCACGATGGTATTGAAAGATGTCAGGCATATTCTTGATTTACGCCTGAATCTTATCTCAGGGATAGCCTTAGATCGACAAGGCTATGAGAACTACTTCGGCAAAGGCATATGGAAGTTTAAAAAGGGATCTCTAGTGGTAGCCAGAGGACAGGCAATTGGCACACTGTACAAGACTCATGTGGAGGTGAATTCAGATAGCCTCAACGCAGCAGAAGATGAGGCGTCACCAAATTTGTGGCACAAAAGGCTGGGTCACATGAGTGAGAAAGGGTTGCAAATTTTGGCAAAGAAGTCTCTTATTCCCTTTGCCAAATATGCGAAATTGAATCCTTGTGACAACTGCTTATTTGGGAAGCATCATAGAGTCGCTTTCCACTTATCATCCAAAAGACAATTAAAGTTATTGAGCAAAGTATACTCTGATTTATGTGGTCCCATAGAAGTGGAATCTTTGGGTGGCAGAAAATACTTCTTGACGTTCATTGATGATGCATCACGGAAGGTATGGGTTTATGTCCTAAAGACCAAAGCTAAGGTGTTCCAGCATTTTCAGACATTCCATGCTATGGTAGAAAGGGAGACCGGAAAGAAGCTGAAGTGTCTCTGAACAGACAATGGAGGCGAGTACACGTCAAAGGAGTTTGAAGCCTACTGTGCTACTCGCGGCATTCAGCAAGAGAAGATTGTTCCTGGAACACCACAACACAATAGTGTAGCCAAGAGAATGAACCGGACCATTGTGGAAAAGATAAGATGTATGCTCAAAATGGCAAAGCTGCCAAAGCCATTTTGGGGAGAAACTGTTTGTGTTGCTTGCTATTTGATTAACAGATCGCCATTCGTTCCACTGAATTTTCAAATTCTAGAAAAAGTATGGTCTGGAAGGGAGATTTCTTACTCTCACTTGAAAGTGTTTGGGTGCAAAGTATTTGCACATGTATCCAAGGAGCACAAACAAAAACTGGATGATAAAGCTACTTCATACATCTTTATTGGCTATGGAGATGAAGAATTTGGATACAGATTGTGGGATCCGAAAAACAAGAAGATCATTTGAAGCCGAGATGTGGTGTTTCAAGAAGGCCAGACCTTATAAGACTTTGGGCAACCTGCCAAACCCAAAGTTGATGATGCTTCAGAAATTATTCCCAATCCTGCACCATCACAGCATGCCACTGATGAAAAAGAGCTACCGCAGCATGCAGCCAATGATGTAGAGTTGCATGAGAAGATCCAGAAGAAGAAGGTGTTGAGCAGGGGGAGCCACAACCCCCTCCGCCAGAGACTGTTGGTCCACATTTGCGAAGATCAACAAAAGAGTCCAAGCCATCATCCAAATACCCTGCTTCTAAGTATATTTTGCTTACTAATGAGGAAGAGCCATAAAGTTTTTAAGAAGCTTAGAATCATAAGGAGAAGAATAACTGGTAGCAAACTATGCAAGAAGAGATGCAGTCCTTGTAGAAAAACTAGACTTATGATTTGGTAAAACTTTCCCAGGGTCAAAAAGCATTGCAGAACAAATGGGTGTTCAAGTTGAAAAAAGATGGCAGTGGGAAGCTAGTCAAGTATAAGGCTTCATTGGTTGTCAAAGGTTTTGGGCAGAAGAAATGTATTGATTTGGATGAAATCTTCTCGCCAGTTGTGAAAATGACATCTATTCAAGTAGTTTTGGGACTAGTGGCCAATTTGAATTTAGAACTTGAATAGATGGATGTAAAGACAGCATTTCTCCATGGTGATCTGAAGAAAGAAATTTACATGGAGTAGCCAGAAGGTTTTAAAGTCAAAGGGAAAGAAAACTTAGTCTGTAGATTGAAGAAGAGTCTTTACGGCCTCAAACAAGCGCCGAGACAGTGGTACAAGAAGTTTGACTCATTTATGGTGGGTTATGAGTACAAGAGAACTGTTGCAGACCAGTGTGTTTATGTCAGGAAATTTCCCGATGAAAACTTTATCATACTCCTGCTCTATGTTGATAACATGCTGATCGTTGGACAGGATGCCACAACAATCAGATCATTGAAGAAGGAGTTATCACAGTCCTTTAACGTGAAGGACCTAGGCCCTGCACAACAAATTTTGGGCATGAAAATTATGCATAAAAGGAAAGCCAAGAAGTTGTGGCTGTCACAAGAGAAGTACATTGAACGGGTAATTTAGAAGTTCAACATGAAAGATGCCAAGCCAGTCAGTACTCCGCTGGCTAATCATTTCAAGCTAAGCAAGATTTCTTGTCCCTCCTCTACAAAAGAAAGAGAAGAGATGGAGGCTATTCCCTACTCATCCGCCGTAGGGAGTTTGATGTATGCAATAGTATCCACCCGACCAGATATTGCTCATGCTGTTGGAGTAGTAGGCAGATTCTTTTCCAATCCGGGGAAAGAGCATTATGAAGCAATCAAGTAGATTCTGAGGTACCTTAAAGGTATGACAAAAATGTGTTTGTACTTTAGAGATGCTAAACTAGTCTTAGAAGGCTATACTAATTCAGATATGGCAGGCAATCTTGATGGTAGGAAATCTACATCAGGATTTATGTTCACTTTCGCAGGGGGAGCTGTGTCTTGGTAGTCCAAACTGCAGAAATGTATTGCTTTATCCACAACCGAGGCAGAGTATATTGCCGCAGCGGAAGCTAGGAAATAGATGTTGTGGTTAAAGTGGTTTCTCCAAGAGTTGGGATTAAAGTAAGAAAAGTTCACGGTACATTGTGATAGCCAGAGTGCCATAGACCTGAGCAAGAATTCTATGTACCATTCTCGTACAAAGCACATTGATATTCAATATCATTGGATACGCGAAGTGATGGAAAAGCAGTTATTGGAACTGATCAATATCCACACAGATAAGAATCCAGCTGACATGCTTACAAAGGTGGTCTCGAGAGACAAACTTGAAATCTGCAGAGACATTGCAATGATGGACTTCAAATGAGAAATCAGTCATGCATGTGGGTATGGAGGGAGAGAATTGTTGCTCCAACCCCATGCATACATGTAGAGAGTCATGCAAAGATGGCGTATAAGGACCTCCACTTCAAGCGAAAGTCTAAGCTAGGCATCTGCAAAACTCTCCCTTCTCTTCATGTTGTTGCCATCATTGACACTCACCCTCACCATTAAAGAATGTAAAAATTGTGTGGGTTTGTCGCCTCTCTCTCTCTCTCTTTGTATAAATAGAAACAGGAAGGAAGGGATGTATTGTATCAGAAAAAAAGAGAGTTGTGAGAAGTGTATGAAAGCTTTGAGTTGAGTAGAGAGAGTGAGATACTCCTCCTCCTCCATTTTGTATTTTTGCTCTGTTTTAGTGAAAATTATCATTTATGCTCTGTGAATGTAGGCATTGGGCCGAACTACGTAAATATTGTATTCTCTGTGTATGTGAGATTATTTTCTGGGTGTGTTTGATCCTATCAATGGAGAGTGAAATCGCGAAGTAGATGCCAAAGAGTCACAAAGAGAACAATCAACAACAGTCAACGAAGTTGAAGAAGAAAGAACTAGTCAAGATGAGTCAAAGACAGAAGATGAGCCGCGATGAAGAGTCAACTAGTAATCACGAAGCACTAAGACGAAGAATCCAAATGGATCGACTAACAATCGCAAGTCAACTACCAACAACGAACATATGGGTCACAAATCAGATGGGTCACGAACAAGAGAACAATGGAGATGGTAAACCACGTGAGCCGATGAACTTTATTAGAACTTCAAATGAGTTTAGCAAAATCGTACCTACGACATTTGATGGTGAACCACGTAAGCCGATGAACCTAATCAAAACTTTGAACCAGACAGAACAAGAAAGATATCGCAAATCGAAAGAGAGGGAGAACTCTACCGATTCGTGACTCAGAAACTAGCTAGGGTTATGAACACAGCTTTGATACCATGTAAGTTTCTAAATAATTATGTATATTCAATTGTGTCAATTTGTAAAGAGTTCATCAGTTTATATAGCCCTAAATCTATGACTGAAAAAAGAAATACTAACTAATTCCTATTTACACAGTGACTGAAAAAGGAAATACTAACTAATTACTATTTACACAATCATGCCATATATACAATATATTCTCACAATATCTATGAAAGGTCTCTTAAGAACATCAACTTGAAAGTGTGTATTAGTAAGAGTTTATGTACATGAGTGATAGAGGATTCTAACCTGTTACAATGAAAGCTTGCATCTGCTTTATTTTGACAGATTCCTTTCCACTTGGATGGAATTGGTCCCATATCTTCATCACTAAAGCTCTTTGATTCGGGCCACACACCTGGATCAATCCCATTGATGACAGAAAATGAGAGAATACAACAATCATCAACCACATCATCTCATTATTATGGGATTGTTACTCCTTAACATGGCTAATAGATTTCTTGTCCTGTTGCGAAATGGTCATCCTTCAGTACACTTCTTGGCAATCTCTTTGAAGAAATAAATCACCTTCCATTGACATTGATAATTCTAGCTCTTTTTCTTTTGTTTTATTTCCCCGTGTCCTATCCATTTAAAACTTGTTGGTCCTAAAACATCTAATACTTAATTTTTCTGAAAATCTAATTAGTATGTCCATTATCAAAACAACAAAAGACATGCTCATACTCATCAATTCATGAAAGCCTACTATGATTTCATAATTCTTTTCATCTTAATGTCATATTATTGCAGTTACAATTCTAACTTCTAATCTATACCCCTTTTTTATGTCTATCAAGGAACTAAATACATCTTTTACACCCATAACATGTTCTTCTAAGAGACTCCAGCATTGCACCTATCCCTTTCGGAGACCCTCCTTGAGAGATTTCCAAATAGGCCACAGCTTCTCTCCAGTCCAAATCTAGACTGGACAGTGCTGTCCGGCCCTTTGGGGCTCACTACGGGTCGTGTTTCGATAATCTAAACCGTTCAATGTGTAGAACTTGTCGAATACTATATATTTGTAAAAAATCACGTTGATCGGATATCGATAGCTATATGATCAAATCAGTTTTTTATGGAAAAAAATGGACGGCAAAAAATAAACGGCTTACAAAAAACTGATTTGATCATATAGCTATTGATATCCGATCAACGTGATTTTTTACAGACATATAGTACTCGACGAGTTCTACACATTGACGGTTTAGATTATCGAAACACGACCCGTAGTGGGCCCCAAAGGGCCGGACAGCACCGTCCAGTCCAGATTTGGACTGGAGAGAAGCTGGGCCCTTGAAAATATACAGCTGAGCTTATGTTTACCAGAAATTCATTTGAGTCAATAAATTCTGCCCAAATACACGAATGCAGTTCTAGAAAATTTGAAGATATTTTCTTGAGCATGATAGATATGAGGTAGGCCACCAACTCTATCAAACTTGAAGGTCTCTCTCTAACCACGGATTTTTCTTTAATGAATTTTTGGTCATGTTCAACTAGAGAGAACAAAATGATCCTCCTACACCTACTTCACGAAAATACCCTAATGGTGCAATAGTCTACATTTAATGTGTTATTATATATTGAACTGTTATGTCAGCTTCACCTCAGTCCCACATTCCTAAATGAGCCGTCTCATACTACTGTTATGCAAGAAAGAAAGGGAAAAAAAAGGGTAGAAAAATCAAATTTTGAATCCTTCTGATGGTCAACATGGGTTAGTGAGAATGGCACAAATTCAATTAAAATGACGATTTGTCATATGTGAAACTGGACGGTCATGGCAAGCACCTCAATGTGATTGAGTAAAACGAAAAATTAAACACTGGAGCTTAGTTAATAAACACAGCATTAATTAACATTATTTTATTCATGGTGAACATAAACATCAATTATTTTAAACTGTCAAGTCAACGAACCATATGAATATCATTTGAATCCAACTTTGCACTCATTAAAAAAACACTAGGAAGTGGCCTAGAACTAAGTGGATCTACAACAATTTTCAAACAAGGTAGTTGACGACAAGATAGAAATTGTGCGCTTTAACATGGCTTGTTGATGCACACACATGTAGGATCTAAGTTTTGTGTTTATGATAATATTGAAAATTTGAAATTCAAATCAATAGTGGGAAAAGATGCTAACCAGTATCAAGGTTGGCTATGATGGTGTCTTCGCCGAACCTTGCTTCCTTCCAAATTGAGCTAGAATGTATCACCCCATCATTCTCAAGACCCAAGAAATCCCATGATCTTGTTGTGTATAATTTTCTTCCTTGGTTCAAAAACAATGAGATTACCTTTGGATGATCTGCATTTGGTGACAATTATCACTATAATTGGCGAATAAAACGAGAAATAACCATTTATAGGCACTAAAAAAAACCATTCAAATCGGATAAAAATGCTTACTAGCTATCTGGGCTGCTTCTTCATCTTCTAGTGTTGCAGCAAAACCATTGATGTGTCTTGTGTAGGAGTAAAATAAGGCCTCTTTCGCCTTATTTCTATGTACAATCAAGTTCAAGAATATCAATAAAATTGCATACTGATTCAAAAAAAACGAAACAATGGAGATATGTACCTTCCCAAGAATGATCCCAAGAACTCGTAGTGAGACTCTGTGACTTTATCTAAATCAAAGGATGAAACTTCTAGGCCATGTGAATGACATCCAAAGTACACCACATATGACTACACCATGTACAATAAACAAATTATATTGGAACAAACCTGAAATAGCAACAACATACCCATATGTTAATGCTAAAGGAAAACAGAAGGAAGCATATAAATGCTTACCTTTTTTATGGCAAAGGTGGGTCTATGCAACAGTGAAGAGTAAAAAAGAAATGATAGGAAGAGATAAGTTGGGAACGTCATTGGTCTTTCTTTTTTGCAATGTTCTTTAATGGCAGACCTCTCTTTCTACTTAAATAGAGCTCTATCTGGAATTGGGAGTTGTACTATATTATATGGTCTTGGAAGCACAAAAAAAAAAAAAAAAAATGTTATGGACTTCAAATAAATTATTAAATTTTCTACTAAACCTCTCATATGGGTGTGGGACCCACACAAATAGAAGGAAGCATATAAATGCTTACCTTTTTATATGCAGATCAAAAAAAGATAGCATTGCATATATATATATATAAACACATCCATATTGTACAGCCAAATGGTAAGGCTTGATATTAGCGTCCTTGAAAGCATAGGTTCCAGTCACGGAAACAATCTCTCCAAAATAAGGATAAGATTGCGTAAATCTTGTCTTGTTAGATCTTACTTTAACCAAAGCCTTGTGTACAATATCATCTTTTTTTATATACACTGCATACATATATATGACGTAAGTAATGACATTGTATTACAACCTTTTCATAATCTTAACTTGTAAATTTGGATCCCACTTTATAAATTGATTGATTGGGAAACCAACTTAAGTAATTTGTATAGTAACAGTTACTTTTATTGTTTATGGTCGTTTTTTTCAGTGGGTTTTGGGAAGTAACTGGTATATTATACATGTATTCCAGTTCAAGTAAGGAATTTAACAAAACACATGGATGAAATGAAAAGAAGAAAGTACAAGACTGATTGGGAAACCAACTTAAGTAATTAGGTGAATTGCATAGCAAGAATTATTTTTATTGTTTATGGTTGTGTTTTTTAAGTGGGTTTTGGGAAGTAACTGGTATATTATACATGTATTCCTGATTAAGTCAGGAATTTAACCAACACATAGATGAAATGAAAAGAAAAAAAGTACAAGACTTGTGGCCCCAACAATAAATGAGAGAGAGAGCTAAAAAACAAATCACACCTACCATAATTTTTAGCCAATTGGGTCATGTCCACATCCAAATTTACGTACACAAATGAACACACGAAATTTAATATATAATTCAAATTTACAATAAGGGTGTTTTCACTACATATAAAATGAATATGAAAGATACACAAACTTTATCTTGTGTGCAGCATTATTGAAAGACCAACATATTGGAAGCATGGCTTGGGTTGACAATCTCCAAATAAGCTCATTTTTTGGTTTAAAAAATTGAAAGTAAAAAATTCATTTGGTATAACTAAATAAGTAAGTCTTTCATTAAAAAAATACTTTTTTTTTTTTAAATAAGGGATTAAATTAGTCTCAACTATCTTTTTAAATGGACCTTAATAGATTTGTGTAAAGCCGATTTTTGCCTCAATAGTTTGAGAAACTCTATTTTATCCTTTGGTTATATTAATTTCATACTAAAAATCTAAAAGTTTAGAAAGACGCACAAAACTTTCTTCAAAACAAAAGTACGGCCTTATTTGGTTTGATATTGGAAGAAGTTTTTTGAAAATATATTCTACAAATACTTTTTTAAGGGTAATCAATCAAATAGATTTTTCTAAAAAAACTCTCAGAAATGTGTTTGGTTATCTAATTTTCAAGATTACTTTTAAAACATGTTTGCACATAAGGCAAACCAAACAAGTTTTTGTACTTTTTATCTCTAAAACTACTCTATAAAAAAAAAAAAACAAAGTTATTTTAGAGAGAATATTTAAAAAAAGACAAACAAAATAAGTTTTTGTACTTTTATTTTAAAAACTACTCTATAAAAAAAACTAAAGTTGTTTTAGAAAAAATATTTAGAAAAAGATAAATCAAATAAATTTTTGTATTTTTTTATCTCAAAAATTACTTTACAAAGACAAACCAAATACACCTTATAATTTTTTAACAATAAACCAACCCATCAACTTTTTAAGATTTTAAAATTACAAAAAAAGTATTATAAAAAAACAATTGTTGGTCCAATGAGATAACCTTCTGATATGAAAGATGGATGGATGGCCCATGAGCCAAGCAAAGTCAAACTCTCTAAAACCCACCCCCACCCCCACCCCCACCCCCACCCAAAGACAGATAAGTTATGAAGTATGAATATTTTGAAAAAAATATTATATTTGTATCGGATATTTATCGATACATGATATCTTGTATAGTATTTTTATATATGTATCGAGTACTCAAAATATGTATTCAAATTTTTTCTTCTTATTTTTTAACATACCTAGTATATATCCAAATTGTATCGTATTTTAGTTGAAACAATATTTTCTTTCACTACATAGATAAAACTTCTTTCATTAGATTTCTTTTTTATTTTTTGTTTTATACTTAGTATAATTTTAAAATTAACTATGATTTGTAAGTTATTTAATATATTGATATTTAATTTTAATTTATATTTTTATTTTTGACATTAAATATTAATTGTAGGTTAGACCTTAACAAATTAAATCATTTAATTAATTTTTTATTATTTTAAATTAAAAATAAATATTTTTTTTATAAACATACCAAGTCGTATCTATACTTAATTTTTTTAAAAAATTTAACGTCTCAACGTATTCATATTATACCGTACGCGTGCTTCATAGCAGGTAAGGTTGTGCTATATTACACTTTTTTTCAAGCAAAGAGAAGAGGGAAAAGGGAATAGAGAGAAATAAGGGCAAAATTATCATAATAACTATTTTTGTAATTAGGCCAAGTTTGGGATCTTTCAAAAAAATCAAAAAGTCAAAAAGTTACTCAAAAAGTTAAAAAGTTAACACTATTCACCAAAAGTCAACAATTACGGCTGCACAACTCCCAATTCGAATTTTTCCCTACAAATCAATTTTTACAATTTTTTATTACACATTTTTTCACAAAAAGTCAAAAAGTTAACCCAAACATCCATATTTTCAACCTCAATTTTTTAGTCCAAAAAAACAAAAAGTGCACTTATTTACGACACCCCAAACAACCCCTTAGTTTTGAAATTTTCAACCCTTCAAATTAAAAATTAAAAATTTAAAAAAAAAAAACTACAAGAAAAGAAGAAGTCAAGAGTGTGCGTACATTTATTGGAGCCAATCGCGTTGTTCTCACGAATTTGTGGGTTCGAAATTCCAATCCAATCTATTTTTGACTCCTCAGTCGCCATTGCAACTTTCATTGGCAAATTGGTACCTACAGAGTAAAGACCTAATCTGATTGATTGAATGGTCAAAAAAACCACAATAGTCTGCCATTCTGCATTTCAGACTCAACGATTTGGGTAACCCAGTTTGACTTCAGGAAAAGAAAAAATTGTAAGTTATGTATAATAAAATATTTTTATATTATGTGATTATAAATTTATTATTTTTCTGTCTCATTTTGGGCATGAGTTTATTTTTTTGAATAAATTGAAAAAAAATTAAAATGTAAACGGTCAAAGTGAAGAAAAAAATTAAAAATTAAAATGAAAAAATGATTAAACATGAGTGGATAAAGTGTAATTTATCCTAACAATTATCATACGTGTTTAAAAAAATCTAAAATTTGTTTGAAAATGAGTGTAGGATGACCGTATGCCATCCTTACAATAAAAGAGGAATTACATTTACATGTGATAGTCAAAAACTATTTACAAATAAATGAAAAATATTATAAATATTAATAATATAAACTTTTTCATTTATATGTAATTAATTTTCTCTGATCTCACTGTGTAGCAATTGTCCCTACAGCAAAACTATTGATTTATTTTTGCAGTAATTTTTTAAATAATTTTTTAGATATATAATCTATATCTATACTACATATTAAGCAAAAGGGAGTTTTTAACCCCAAGGCCTGTGGGAGCTCCAATCTCTTAATTCTAATTTTCTAATTTTTTGATTTTTTAAAAAAAAAACTCAGCATTTATTGACTTTTCCCAACCCAATCTCAGCATTTATTGACTTCTCCAAACTCACAATCCCTTTTGACTTTTCTCATAATTATTGCAACATCTTTTTTAATTTCTCTCATACATTATGGTTACACACAAAAATAAAAATAAAAAAGATAAGAATTTAGCTATAGATCTTAAAAAGATATAACATCTAAATTTAAATTATGATTTAATAATATAATTATGTATTTTTTTTATGTATATCTATCAAAATTTTAAATCACTTAATGAGACAAATTAATCAATTTTTCAAAATTATTAATTTTTAATTTACAAAATAGATTAAAAAAAACTATTGACTGATTTATTTATTTAATAACAAAAATATTTCATAATCTCTCCCTCCCAATCTCTCTCACAAATTTTCAAAAAAAAATATTAAAACTTGAATTCATTTTCTCTTCTCAAAAAAATCAGATAATATTTTCTATTAAAGTTGTAGATATCTACCTATATTTTATATATTATATTATAACATAACAAAAAAAAAAACTAAAAAAAAAAATCTTTAAAGTTTATCTAAATAAACTTTAAATCAATAAAACTCATATGTCTATCAGATATCTAACTCACATCATAACTTACCTAATTGATGATAATTAAAAACAAATGAAAATCACAGATAAATTAAATTCTAAAAAAAAGATACCCACAACTCCATCTTAAATAAATTGAAGAAAAAAAAATACCCGAATAAAAAAAACTATTGACTGATTTATTTATTTAATAACAAAAATTATTTCATAATTTCTTTCAACCCAACCTCAGCATTTATTGACTTCTCCCAACCCACAATCCCTTTTGACTTCTCTCATAATTATTGCAACACCCTTTTCAATTTCTCTCATATACTATGGTTACACACAAAAATAAAAATAAAAAAGATAAGAATTTAGCTATAGATCTTAAAAAGATATAACATCTAAATTTGAATTATGATTTAATAATATAATTATGTATTTTTTATGTATATCTATCAAAAATTTAAATCGCTTAATGGAACAAATTAATCAATTTTTCAAAATTATTGATTTTTAATTTACAAAATAGATTAAAAAAAACTATTAACTGATTTATTTATTTAATAACAAAAATTATTTCATAATTTCTTCCAACCCAACCTCAGCATTTATTGACCTCTCCTAACCCACAATCCCTTTTGACTTCTCTCATAATTATTGCAACACCCTTTTCAATTTCTCTCATACACTATGGTTACACAAAAAAAAAAAGAACAAAAAAAAAAAAAGAATTTAGCTATAGATCTTAAAAAGATATAACATCTAAATTTGAATTATGATTTAATAATATAATTATGTATTTTTTTTATGTATATCTATCAAAATTTTAAATCACTTAATGGGACAAATTAATCAATTTTTAAAAATTATTGATTTTTAATTTACAAAATAGATTAAAAAAAACTATTGACTGATTTATTTATTTAATAACAAAAATATTTCATAATCTCTCCCTCCTAATCTCTCTCACAAATTTTCAAAAAAAAATATTAAAACTTGAATTCATTTTCTCTTCCCAAAAAAATCAGATAATATTTTCTATTAAAGTTGTAGATATTATATTATAACATAACAAAAAAAAAACTAAAAAAAAAATCTTTAAAGTTTATCTAAATAAACTTTAAATCAATAAAACTCATATGTCTATCAGATATCTAACTCACATCATAACTTACCTAATTAATGATAATTAAAAAAAAATGAAAATCACAGATAAATTAAATTTTAAAAAAAAGATACCCACACCTCCATCTTAAATAAATTGAAGAAAAAAAAATACCCGAATAGAAACCACAAAAATAAAAATAAAAATAAAAAGATATATCTATCTATCTATCTATATCTATACTATATATTAAGCAAAATAGGGTTTTTAACCTCTAAGGCCTCTAGGAGCTTCAATATCCCAATCTGAATTTTTAAAATTTTTTATTTTAAAAAAAAAAAAACTCAACATTTATTGATTTGGTCAAAATTTCCTAATTAGCATTTAAAATCTCCTCATACAAATAATTATAGATACAATTCGTGTATAGTTACTGCAGTACCATTTTTAACTTCCCCCATACACTATGGTTGGTGATAAGAAAAAAAATCTTAAAAAACATAATTTATATATATATAAAAATTCTAAAACAAATATAAATATCTATAATTATCCCGTGCATAGCACGGGTGATAGGCTAGTACTATATATTAAGTAAAAAGAGATTTTTAACCCCAAGCCTTGTGGGAACTCCAATCTTTTAATCTAAATTTTCTGATTTTTTGATTTAAAAAAAAAAAAAAACATTAGCATTTATTAATTTCTCCCAACCTCTAAGTCTTACCTTCATAATAACACTTTCCAACACATATGAATTCCTTGAAAAGTCCCAACATATATGATTATTATCCCTCATAATAACACTTTAATGCATTAAGATCAAGCATAAAAAGAATTTCTTGAAAAGTCTAACACATATAATTATTATTAAAATATTAAACTTTAATATAATATAATAAAAAAAAAGACATTTATTCCTTAAAAAGTTTAACACATATGATTATTATCAAAATATTAAACTTTTATATAATATAAAAAGGGAAAAAAAGATGACATTTAAAAAAAAATATTTAAAAATCGCAATTCACATATATAGATAACTAGCCTATCACCCGTGATATGCACGGGATAATTATAGATATTTATATTTGTTTTAGATTTTTTTTAATATATAAATTATGTTTTTTAAAATTTTTTATAAAAATAATTTAACAATCTTATCACTAAACTATAGTGTATGAGAAAAGTTAAAAACGATACTGCAGTAACTATAAACAGATTGTATCTATAATTATTTGTATGAGGGAATTTTAAATGCTGATCAGGAAATTTTGACCAAATCAATAAATGCAAGCATGTGGAGAGACATGTGGATTGAAAAAAAGTTAATAAATGTTGATTAAGGAATCTTGACCAAATTAATAAATGCTGAGTTTTTTTTTTTAATAAAAAATTAAAAAAATTCAGATTAGGATATTGAAACTCCCACAGGCCTTAGAGTTAAAAATTCCTTTTTGCTTAATATATAGTATAGATAGATTGTAAACACAATCTGTACATAGCACATGTAATATGCTAGTATTGCTGTTAAAGAAAAGAGCAAAAAAATTTATATGTGGTTTAAATTCATTGAAGTATTGTAGAATTACACTCTAAATAAATTTATGTTTTCTAATATTAAAAGATGAGAAATACCAAATTCACAAAAATATTCCTCCAAAAAAAAAAAAACAAAAAGCAAAGGGAAAAAGATGAACTTATCTTCAGTCGGGCAATGCTGGGGACCCCAGTGGAGGCGACCCCCAGTACAGTTGGTACATTGTCATAGGCTCAAAATCAAAATAAATAAATAAATAAATAAATTTTTAAGCCAATCAAAAATGATTCCCAGCACCTCCCACTGGGGTCCAACTCATTTTCGATCTTCAGTCCGGCCACCTACGAATGCGTGCGTCAACATTTCGAGTAAATCGATTGTTTAAATTTTGTTCAATTACAAATTCAATATTAGATTTAAATATAAAAATTTGTCTAATATTTAATAAATTAAAAGGTAAACAAAATTTTAAAAATATATATTTATAAAAAAATATTAAGATGACACTAATTTATTTCTCTAACTGTTCTCTCTAATTCAAATTGACCTAAGAGAAGTCATTTTTAAAAAAAAGAAAAATATATATGGGAATTTGATAAAAAAAATCTCTCATAATAAAATTTTAATGCATTAAGGATAAACACAAAAAATATTTTTGAAAATTCTAACATATACCACTATTACCAAATATTGAATTTTAAAATAATATAACTTTTGATTTAAATATCGATTTTTAATGAAATTAGTATTTTTAAAATCCTCTCATCAAAATCTATCAAATAAGATTCATGTTGATTATGAAATTCTTAAAATTAAAAAAAAAATTATTATCGTCGAAATTGATATAAACAATAACATATTACTCTATTTGACAGTAACATGTTACTCTTTGGTTCAAAGTAACATGTTGTTATGGCAATATTATCCAAGAAAAAAAAATTACTTTGTCCTTACTTAATAATGCTCCTCTTCCTTAAGAAGTTTATGAAGCAAAATAAATTAGAGTATCATTTTCACTAAATAAGGGTCCAATAAAAAGATTTTAGCTAAATTTCATATATATATATATATGTATGTATAGAGTTGAATCATTTTGGTGATTTTTATGCGCCAATCGAGCCACCAGTGGTGGAGAAGCTTAGCTGTATGCAGCATATTTATGCAAGAAAAGCAACTAGAGTTTATTTCCCTACAAAAATTCTGCTCTACTGTTGACAAAACAGCAATGATATAAAAACAGAAAAATTATACATAAATTAATTTTATATAAAATCATTTGTTAATTAATATTCATTCATTTTAAATAATAAAAAAATCTATGAAGTGATTTGTTATTTCGAAACTACCATCAACACATCATTCGAGTGAACTTTTTTTTGTACAAAAATTCTGTTTGCTAATCCCATTCCTTGACAAAAAGCAATGGAAGAAATATTGGACTTGTTTAGTACAATTTCTTACAAGTTGAATGTTGATTTTTTAAAAATTAAAAATAAAAGCATTTTATCCTTTGCTTTTCAATAATCGAAATCTTCAACTTATTTAAGTTATTTATGTCTCAAATAATAAACAAAACTTGCATGAAACACTAATACATATTTTTTCAAACTAAAAAAGCTATAAGAAAGTCAATAAATTGCACCAAATAGTGCAATTATTTAGCATCTGCAACTTAAGGCTGTGCAGGGGGGCTTAGTCTAAAACATGATCTAGCATGAGAACAAATATTGAGTGTAATGTTCATACTATTTTATGTAATGTCACTAGCTAATAAAATATTGTTAAATGTACTAGATCGCTTATCTTTCACAAACCGAGCCATCCAATCTGAGATCTTTCTTTGATTGGTAAAATTGTCACATAATGTCACTATTATACCCAATGTTTGCTTTGGATGCAAACCAAAGAAAAAAAAAAAGAGTATTGCATCTAAATGTAATCCTCAGCAATTTTTAATTGGACAGTTTTGTGTAGGAAGTGTTTCAAATTCTGTGACAGGTTTTGCACAATCAGGATTTGAAATTTTGTCTAAAGTACTAATCAACTTTTCACTAAGTTTTTTCTGCAAGTCTACTGAGAATGTTCTAATATGGCAAATTACAATTTACCCACTAAATCACCAATTCCAGCTTGACAGATTGCTTGATCAAAGCCTTGATTTTTGCTCTTTACCTTTATCCATCTTCTTCCAAGTATACATAGCATAGCCATGTTACGGGCTTAAATTAAAACACCTCTTTCTTCTCCTCTACTTCCTAAATATTATTTTTATTATTATTTTTTCGTTCTTCTTCACACTCTTTCCAGTTTAAAACTTTTCCAATGAATGGATATCATTGTTGTTATATCCTAGAAATTTTTATTTCGATTATTGATGAAATTTGAATCATGACATTTGCAGCTCCATAATTTTTTTTATTTTAACAATCGATGAAATTCGAATCTTGACATTTGCTACACAATACCTTCATATTACAATTGAGTCAAAGAAGGTATTTATATTCTATGCTTACCCATATCATGTTTATTGACTCGTTACAATTTACGTGCTATATATGTTGTTTTTTTGTTGATTCCAGCAAATATTCTTTGGAAAATGTTTGGGAGTCCTAATTTTGTAGCTCAAAAGTGGTTCAAATGGCCAAAACGACAAAACGGCGTTGTTTTGACTATTTGAACCACTTTTGAACCACAAAATTTAGGTCATCTAACATTGTTGATATTCTTTACTATTTTTCCAACAACATGAATATCTTTTTGTTTTTTTCATAGAGGCGTATATGTCAATTGTGAGTGAATCTACAATGATCTACATATCATGATTCTCGGCATGTTCACTACACTTCTTTCTGGACCATTTTTCTGAATATTCCCCAACATGAGCAAAAGTAACCACCATAGCTAGCTTCCAAGAAAATTCTAAAAAAGGACATTCACTTGTATGGATATGACCTTTAAAGTAGATGGAAATTTTTTGAGAAATTACAAATAAGGCCTCGTTTGGAAATAGGTTTTTTTAATAATTTTTTAATTTTTTAGCTAAAATATGATGTAAAAAAAACTAATACATTTGGGATGACTTTTTGATTTTTTACTAAAAAATATGCAAAAAGTAAAGAGAAAATGGAATCTTTAACTTTTTTTGTATAAATTTTTGGTTTTTTTATTTTTTTAATAACTTTTTGACTTTTTAGATAAAAAAACCAATTGTCAAACGAAACTTAAGTAGGACAGTCTTAAAATAATGGTATTATAGGTAGATTTTTTGTTTGCTCGCGCAAATCTGATAGTATGCACACAACAAACTTGCATCATTTTATAAATCTGAATATTTTTTTATTGTTCAACTGAAATATAAATTCTTGAAATTTTTTAACTATGGCCAAGTTTGAATACTCCCAAATAATTTAAAAATTCAAAAAGTTACTCAAAAAGTTAAAAAGTTAACACTATTTACCAAAAGTCAACAATTACGACTGCACAACTCCCAATTTAAATTTTCCTCTAAAAACTAATTTTCACAATTTTTTATTACATATTTTTTTATAAAAAGTCAAAAAATTAATCCAAATATTTATATTTTTAACCTCAATTTTTTTGTCTAAAAAAATAAAAAATACACTTATAATCTTTCCAAACAAAGCCTATATATGGGTACTTTATCTTCTTCCCTCATATAGAGATTCCATGACTTTTAGAATTGAAGATGTTGACAGGACCACCCAAAAAAAGGAATAACTTTACAACGTTATGGTCCTATATATGGATGGATAACATCATTACCATCATAAAAAGGTGATAAAAAGCTAGCATTGAGCACACAAACATTTTAAAGGTTTATTTGGGAGGTGTTAAATAAGTATATTTTTTATTTTTTTAAATTAAAAAATTAAAAAATAAAATATAGATATTTGGATTAATTTTTTGACTTTTTATGAAAAAATATGTAATAAAAAATTGTAAAAATTGATTTGTAAGGAAAAATTAGGATTGGGAGTTGTGCAGTCGTAATTGTTGACTTTTGATGAATAGTGTTAACTTTTTAACTTTTTAAATAATTTTTTGACTTTTTGACTTTTTTGCGATATGCCAAAAGGTCTAAGATTGTATTTAAATTTTAAATTTGTCTAGAGTAAAAGAAAAAGATAAAACAAAATGAAATGGAATATGTGGGTTTGTTTGGCTAGGGTTTAATAAGTGGAATTAAAAAAATACAAAAAATAAAATGAACTAAATAAGTTAATAAGACAAAATATCACATTCAGACCATAATTATTTTACTTTTTCTCTTATAAAAGTAAAAAAATCAATTCAAACAAAATTTTTAGTTCCAAACTAAAAAGATTTTAACTCAAAAAAACTAACTAAAAAAGTTTTTACTAAACGACAACTAATTTTTTTTCCCCTCCTTCCCCTTTTATTATTCTTTTACTTCCACAAATTCAAATATCCAAACACAAACTAAGTTAGACTTTCCTTCAAAGTTAGCTAAAAACTAGCTTATTAAGTAAAATTGCAAAGAAATTAATATTAAAAAATCTAATTTGTTTGGGATATTCTTACCTCGTTTAATTTTTATTTTTACTTTTTTGATTTTTTTAATAGTTTTTATGGTGGTTAAAATATACTTTTGATGGGGAATGAAATATTTTTTTATAGTACAATTGGCTTTTTGGGCCAATAATCAACTTTTAAGTCATATCCAAATGCAGTGTTAATTAGCTTACATGAATCACTAGTCCTAGTAATTGGTCCTGTTTGGTAAGATTTATTTCCACTTTATTTTAATTTTTAGTTTAATTTAAGTTATTTTGATATATTTGGTTCAGCTTAACAATACAGCTTATAGCTTTTTGTAAGTCAAAAATCAACTTATTCTTTAAGTGGGGGAGGAGAAGCTTAATTCATAAGTCAAAAATCAGCTTATGTTCACAATTATAAGTTATATGTTGTTAGGCTATAAGTTATAATCACTTTCCCACAGTTCTACCAAACGGGGCCAGTGTCATTGAGATACTTTTTATTCAACTTAGGCTTTTTTGGGAACAAGTTTTTTAATTAGTTTATAGAAAAAATTAATATGTTTAGAATGACTTTTTATTTTTTTACAAAAAATGTGTAAAAGGTAAGGAGAAAAGAAAATCATTGACTTTTTTATATGTATTGACTTTTTGATTTTTTTAGTAACTTTTTAATTTTTTGGCTAAAATTACTACTGCCAAACAATGTCTTAGCTAATAACAACAGAAACATTATGGTATATAAGTGTATATATTATATGTATCTTATAATTAAAAAATAAAATGTTATAATTTCATATTTTTTGAATCATAATTTTAAAAAAAAATGTCATAACCAAATATAACATAAGGCATAATTAAAGAATTCATGAGTTATAATTAAAATAATGTCATAACTAAAGAAAAAAAATTAGTCATAATTAAAGAAAAAAGTGACATAATTAAGAATGCATATGATATACCCTTTCAAATGTTTGTATGTTAAAATTTCCCAATAACATAATAATAATAATAAGAAGAAGAAGAACAATTGAACTTATACGAGATGTAACTTTTTTCATGTTCCCTCTACTTAAGAACCCAAGAACACGAGGGTCACCCTATTCCATCAATGAGCAATAATCAAAACAATTAAATCCCAACTTCAATCCCATTTGAGGAGAAGAATCTTGGGTAGAGGGTATGTCCAAAAAAATGCGCAAGTAAAAAAAAGAACCCTTTTGCAAAGAAGTCTAGGCATGCGTGTGTACTCACTTTGCATATTCTTTTGGACTATGATAGAATATGATGGAATAGACTAGAAACCTTCACTCTCTAGTGTGCTTTGATTTTGGACAAATGCTTTAACAAAAAGGAGAGAGAATGAAGAATGTCAAACACTATGTATGTAGTGACCAAATATAGATATGCTCACGGGCTTGCTACATGATTGTTGTTTTCTTCTTGCGCCTCAATACATATATTACCTTTTTGTGTAAAATATTCTTGCTAGGTCTTTCATCTTACTCTATGTTTACTTTCGATTTGCGAATAGGATTTAGTGGGGGTAGAATCGGGATAACTTATTTCAAGGCATTTTAATAATTTTGTAACAAAAATATTATTTCCGGATAAGTTGTCTTATCCTCTTGGGATAAAATAATTCTACATACGTAAGATAAAAGGATTTCGAATTAAGTTATCCCAAATTATAAAATTTGCACAAAATGCAAGATAATTTGAGAATTTTTTAATCCAATCCCAACAATTATCCGCCGATTAAATGTTCCTATGTGCTTTAATAATTTGTTCATTATTCTCTTGGAAGTTTTTTTCATGTCACATTTAAAAAGTTACTTTTTCCTATATTGTGTGGGTGATAAGTGATCCTTTCCATTCTCACAAATATATTTGTCCTTTTTCCCCCTTTCTATAAAATTATTAATAAAATTGCGCTATTTTTTTAAACCATATTTTGTGATATTTTTCTGTTAGTACAATTATTTCAACCTTTATATAAATTATTGATCCTCAATAATTTTCACTTATCTAAACCTTCATAAAACAAATCTAACAATCTTTTTAAACACACAAAAATTTCATAGAAATTTACATGTGCACTCACAAAGTGTGAAATTTCATTGCTTTTTTTAAAATCTAAATTCCTATAGACTTAGTCATATTGTTCTTTTTTATTATAAAAGTCTGTGTTCATGTCATTATTGTGGGAAGTCAATTAATTCACCTTGCATTTTTATTTTTCTTTGCCCTCTTTAATAGGGATGGCTCATTTTTTTTGAAAAAAGTAATATCATTGAGGTAAACCCAACCCCCACATGGAACTACATTTTTCAGTTGACATTCTTTATAGGACATCATATATAGAGAATATTATTAGTCAAATAGAAGCATGAGATCTTTTAAATGCTTTTTTTTTTCTTCTGAATATGACAACTCTATGATATCACCAATCGCCCAATTTGTATACAAATTAAGATTAAGGAGTGGTTTGGCATTCCTTAAATAATCTATCTTTTTATCTTTTTTTCATCACATCACCTCTCTACTTTTCTGCACATCTTTTTGTAAAAAGATAAAAAAGTGCACTTATTTAGATCATTCCAATGAGTTTAAATTCGTGAAAAATTTTGTAGAGAAAAAGAGGAAGAGAAGAAAAAATGTGAAGTAAGAAAAGATTTTTTGTGATACACAAAAAAGAGGAAATAGTCAAATCAAACAACTTGTAGTAGTCAGAAAAATGAAAATTAAGCCAAGATTTATGGGTGATTAATTTGTCAAATGATTGAAGTGCTCAACTTGGTACCACTGCCAAGTCTTTGTTTTTTTAAAATAGTCATAAAGCTTACATAGCTTGGATAAGGTTCCGGGATGATGATGAATGTAATGTCCCATTGTTTAGAAATTTGAGGAAATCAAAGCTTCCGAAGGGTGTGTTTGGATAAAAAATTTAAGATAGGATTTATGGAGAGAAGAAACGCGAAGCAAAAAATAAAAAAAGAAAAAGAAAAAGTGAGAGTTTATATTCATTCATTTTACTCTCACATTTTCTTTTCTTCAAAATTCAAATACACCTTATGAGGTAGAACGCTAAAAAATTACCTATGGAACCAACATTGTACTTGGGGAAAAAAATAAAATTAAAGTCACCTATGGTATTGTTTTCAAAAATTGTCTCATGTTCTTGTAAACATAACAAAAAAAGAAAACAGGAAATTGACAAACAAAAAATATCTTCAACAAATTATTTTCATTTTTTTTTTAAAGGAAACAGTTTATTGTTATTTTTTTTAAATAAATTTTTCAAAAATTGTTTTCACACAAAAATGCTATCAATATGAAAATAGTGGGTGTTTGCTAAGTTTTTATTGTTTTTTCTCTCTTCAAAAATATGAAAATAAAAAAGTAAAAAAAAAAAAAATTCACTTCAGTCGAGACCTTTTCCTTGTGAACGAGGGTGTTTAAAGTATTGGAATTTTTTTTTTCTCATTAGGCTCTGGGTCAAAAAACTAGTTCACTCTGATAGATTTGGTTTTTATTTTTTATTTTTAAATATAAAAAATTACTTTGACCAAAATAAATATTTTCAACCCAAGAAAGAAAAATGTGTAAATGATCATTGTTTTTTTTTTTTTTTACCAAATTAATGTTTTATTTTTTAATTAAAAAATTATTTTAAAAAAATTGAAAACAAAACTAAATATATGAATTTATTTTTTATTTTGGATATGTGTGCAAAGTTTTTGGGCTCTTAATGCGGCCCACAAGTTTGACTTAATGATTACGAAGGGTGTTGGGCTATAATTTTTGATGGGAGGAGGGGCCCACTCTGTGATGGCTTTTATTTGTAAATTTCGGTGTAAAGTGATTGCTTTTGTATAGGTCCAATGAATGCAATGGGCCTTCTGTTAAGTCCAAGTACAGAAAAGACAAATTTGGGCTTAAACTGGGCTTCAACTTTTCCATGACTTTTTTTCTTGTGGTCCAACATTCCATAAGTTCGACCCAAAACTTCTCTTTAAAAATCTAGGGCGATTATAACCGAAAAATGTGATCTACGCCAAAGATTATAATTTTAGTTTTTCCCCGGTGAAAATTTTAGTTTTATAAGTCTAGAAAAGTTTCATTTTTATTTATTTTCAATTTTTCCATTAAAATTTTAGAAAGCATTATTTGAACCTATGATATTAATTTTTGTTTCCTCTCGTATTTCTCTATCTCGGTATTACGTGGTGTTGTGTATGTTGATTTGCTTTAATTGATTTTGAATAATTTGAAAATGGGTAATAAAAACAAGAAATAAAAGAACTTAGTATAATTCTAAGATATGTTTTCCTTTTGCTAGGTAAAAATTTTGACTTTGCCCATTTAATAGCAAGCCGAAATTATCAAGTGAGTTAATAATATCAGTATGGTCATATACTTACAAGCGTTCAAATATTTATTTTGTTCTCACTTTTCTTTTGCTTTTGAAAAATAATGGTCTAATCCCTTTTTTAATAAACACATGAGTACATAGTGACTGGTAAGTGCAATTTGCTTATAATGATAAAAAAATAATAATAATAATTAAAAAAAATTAAAAAATATGAAATTGGCAAACAATCACATATAATATTTCATACCCATGTGATAATTTTTGGATAATGAGAGAGTTTCGCACATGGGACAAAGGAGAACTAAGATAGGGACCCATGGCAGTTGTCAAGGTTAGTAGATCTATTAATCTAAGCATTATAAAATAAATTTTAGTTAAATCATATAATTACAAAAAAACAAGAATACACTATACCCTCCTAACCGGCTGTGAGAAAATCCATCAAACACACCCACACGAAGACCATGCTTTTGTCTTATAGAGTGGCTTTGGCATCGTCTTAAAACCAGTCAAAATGAGTCAAACAAATAACAATATAGAGTCATATCATTTGATTTCACATCAATATCATCTTTTCCAATGGAAGAGAATGCCAAACTTGAATGGCTTGTTAGGGGGCTATTGCTGGATTTCGTTCTATCTCTATATAACAAACTATGTGCTGTGGAATTAAGCCTTTTTTGCTGCCGCCTGCTCGAACTCCTTTCTCTCATCTTCTTGTATGGACTTTCCGTTGTCTTATTTTCATTCAATATGCCTTTAAATTCACATCATAGCTATTAAGTACTTTGCTCATTTGGAAGTTGGAGGTGGAATATACTGGTAGAGAGAGCAGTAACCTAGAACGAGAGAGTGGGAGAGAGGTGTTTCTGCATTGCTCCTCTCCTTTGTTGAATGCATTTCAGTTATTTTTAGATGGAATTGAACTGTAAGTGCATTTGAATTTTGTTTTTATTTTTTTGCTCACGTAATTTACTCTGACTATGGCTTATATATCAGATAATTAATGGGTCCAAAATCCCGAGTGTGGCTTTTAAGACGAGTGGATAATAAAACTTTTAACCACTAATATATTCTTGAAATTCAAACCTATGACTTTGTTGTTAGTAACCAATTTAATTGACTTTTTTTTGTTTTTTTTTTTTGAACTTTAGTCCAAATGATAGGCTAAGTTACTTTAGAGTTAGTTGTCTTCAAATCTATCTCTCTATATCTTAAAACACTCACAACCGTTAGATTATGTACTAATATTGAGATTTGAAAATCTTGAGACATAGTTCAACAACTGAATATTCTGAGACAATAAAAAAAAAAAAAGAATTTGAGGACAAAGAATCCGTTAGTCTAAAAGGGGAAGAATGGTGGTTTATTTATGAGCAAGTATAATTAATGTTGAGAATTAGTGATGACTCTCTCTCTCCCAACCTATTCTCACTGTGCCGAAAACTAATAAGATAGGCTTATGAAAATGTAGCTCAAAGTGAAGTCTGTCACGAAATGCTTTCATACACAACGATCACATCTCAGAATTATGGGACTCTTAAATGTCTAAGTAATCAATTTCCGGATGTCAATTCTGTTTAGCTTCGGCTAAATGCAAGCAACAACTTAGATAAAGTAAATAGTGTTGCTCTGTTGGGTCAAAGAATTAGTGTTACTCTGTTCCTACTCAAATTTAAATGAGAACTAAGGACTTGTTCATTCTCTATGTTTTACATTTTGTAGGGTTTGCAAGCCAGATGAGAGATACAGATGAAGGTCAATTGATGTTTATCCCATCGTTAGCGATTGGTCTGCCTGGCTCCCTGGATGCCAACTGAGAGGCAAGTCAAAAATCTTGACTCTCTTCCTAGTTGGCACCAGAGAAGTCATGCAGACCTAACTTTCAAAATAACAAATCATCGTGATTTATAACAGGTTCATCTTTGTTTCTTGCTAATAATTACCCTTTGAAGGGGGCACAATTACTCAAGTCTATTTATATGGAACCTCGTTGGAGTGGACGAAGATTCCCACTCCGTACTCAAGCCTATTTGTATGAAACTTCGTTGGACTAGACGAAGGTCCCTACTCCGTACTCAAGCCTATTTGTATGGACCCTCGTTGGACTGGACGAAGGTCCCCACTCCGAAGTGGGCTCTCTCTCTCCATTTTATGATGGGCTGAGCTAAGGGATCAGTCTTGGCCCACTCTCCACTCCGAAGAGGGGAAGACCATGGGCCTGGCCCTAGCACCACTCCCCACTCCGAAGAAAGGAAGACCATGGGCCTGGCCCTAGCACCACTACCCAATCCAAAGTGGGTAAGTCCATAACTCGGGCTCTAAGGCTCCCACTCCATGACACATGAGTGCTAACAGATCAATCAATACCATGTAAAGTAAAAGGCACGTAGTGCCCGCGCAATGACGGAACTTGCTCCCCTCTATTAAAGGATGTGCTACCATCACGGCTGAGGACCAGGCGAAAAATGAGGGAGCTTGATGAATAAATCATACGATCCTTATAAAAGGTAATGGCACTCTCCTTGAAATGGGGGATCTCTTGACTCTAGAAACACACTGGTCTTCTTTATCTTGTCTCTACCAAACTCCGGTACTGACTCGACCGTCGGAGGGGTTTCCGACCAACCCCCAGTTGGGCAGCCTAACTATTTGTTCCTTATGTAGGCCTTCACCCATCGGTGCACCAGGATTTGTCCACGAAATTCTATCTTACTCTATTGCGGAAACTGGTCCGCACACCCTTGATGTTATTTTGCCCATAAACTTAACACTATGGTTACTACTCACTCATGACATATATAATCCATAAACTTGGTAGTTTTCTTTTGTTTTTTGAGATGGTGGCAGATAAGTTCAGTTTAAAATACTTGAGACAAAAAGATTTCAACATTTTTAAGTATTAGAATTGTTATGCAAATCTTACTAATTACTTGTGCCAAGATTGGTGATTTTGATTAAGAAACAGGCAGTCAATGGTCTCTTATGTGAAATGTGAATCAAACGACTAGGATGAAGATGCTGCTGCCAACCTGATTTCCTGAGAGGGTTCTTCTCTTTGACAGACAATTGTGAAGATATTCAAGTCAACCTTGTATATAATCGTTCTAAGATACAAAAGTATTGTAGAGTTTTCCTTTTGTTTGACCATTGGCTCCATGTACCGAGTCAAATTTTTATATTTTTGTACGGTAAACGATCTTTTAACATCCATCTCAATAGCAAAATTTCAATATACGAGAATCTCGGGACACAATTGTATGATTGAGAGTCATTGAGATAGGATCATGTTGAGTGGTCTTGGACCTCTCTCAACCCCAAAAGCTAGCTCAAGAGGTGAGGCTTTCCCTCACACTTATAAACTGACCACCAGCCCCTTCCACAACCGATGTGGGATAACCCCAACAATCTCCTTCTCACACATCGGGCCCTAGGTCGGAGCAACGACAACCCGTTTCTCCCGTGGACTATTGGGCTGAGACTTGTTGGTAAACCTAGGCTCTGATACCAGTGTTGGGTGGTCTTGGGCCTCTCTCAACCCCAAAAGGATCTTGGCAATTTAGCTTGTGAAAGCAAACACCTTGTTCTTCCTACAATGGTGCGGTTCATCCTCTCGGCAACGCCATTTTGTTGAGGAGTCTTCTTAACTGTCTTTTGATGCCGAATACCTTGGCTGCGACAATATTCATCAAACGGCCCAATGTATTCACTACCATTGTCTGTTCGGATGCACTTCAATTTCTGTCCTGTTTCTCTTTCAACCATGGCCTGAAAATACTTAAATACTTCTAGAACTTGATCTTTAGTTTTTAGTAGATAAGTCCAAACTTTCCTTGAATAATCATCAATGAAAGTAACAAAATAAAGTGCACCACCATGTGTTCTAACTTTTAAAGGACCACAAACATCCGAATGAATCAACTCCAAAACCTTCTCTTTTCTAAAAGTAACATTTTTATGAAAAGAAATTCTATGTTGTTTACCCGCCAAACAATGAACACAAGTTTTAAGATGTGTACCTTTCAAACCAGGTAGAAGCTCTTTCTTGAACAATACTTGCAGCCCCTTTTCACTCATGTGGCCAAGCCGCTTGTGCCACAATCTGGTAGAAGTATCATCTTCAAGTGCATTGACAACACATTTATAAATTTTTCCTTGCATCGAATAAAGTGTATGAGTCTTCTTGCACTTAGCCACCACCAAAGAACCCTTTGTGAGCTTCCATATTCCATCACCAAATTTGTTGTTAAAGCCTTCATCATCTAGCTTCCCAGTAGAGATTGAATTAAGGCGAATGTCGGGAACATGCCTCACATTCCTTCCACAACCGATGTGGGATAACCCCAACAGATCAGAGAGTTGGGACACAAGATAAAGAACCTTGTGCTATTTTTGTACTTATATTGAGATGTAGTTTTCTTCAATCCTTTCAAATTATACACTTCCAATATCTGAAACAACTGACTTCCTCCTGAATTCACTATCTTATATGAATATTAGTTAGCCTTTACATATCTGTTTTTGTCTTTTTTCTTTTTGTTTTTTGATAATTAGCTAGCCATATTTTTGTAACCCAACTTGAAAACATATACCTAAAATCAAAACTTATAAAATCAAAGTACTACAAGCACTAGAAATCCATTTATTTATTTATTTGGATCTGCTACAAGCACTGGAAATGATCGACCTTAGATCATGTTCCCTCTCTTACATTTACAAAAAAGTCCTTTGACAACAAGCCCTTGATCAGCCTAAGTAGTTCTATTATGGATTCATTATTTCTTCAATCCAGTTCCACACACACAGCTGAATAATCAAACCTCCAAGCTCTCAAACCTTCTGTTTTTTTTCTCTTGATTTTCCAGTTCTTTACACTCACAAGATGGAACAACTGTTGTCATATTCCCTAACTGGGTACACATAGTACCCAGGCACACTATATGGTGGGTAATTATAAGGTGGCCAAACTATAGGCACTATATCTTTTTTCTTACTGTCACTGCCACCGCCGCCGCCGCCGCCCCCGCCCCCGCCCCCGCCGCCTCCTTCCTTTTTTTCCCCAACCGGGGTCACGCTTACCAGCTCGGCATACCCAACGCTCTTCCTCAGCGACGTGGTGAGCATAATGACGTCCATACTCTCTCCGGTCACCTCTATCTTGTCCTGCCCCTGTAAAGCTGCTGCGTCTACCCCTGCACAAAAAAAATTAGAAAAAAAAATATTTTCATATTTGTGAATAACTTTGTAAAATTCATAAACTTTTTCATCAAACTGAGATTCATTTTTGAACTTTCAACTGAATTGTTATTTTCCCCATATGTTATTCAAACCAAAATAGGGAAGGAAAGGGTAGGTAGGTATGCTCTGGAAAGGGAAGGGTATGTAAACATTTTCCATAGTATAATTTTATATCAAATACTACCTGATATAACTAAACATATCAGGAGTCATAAAATTAATCATAATTAAAAAAAAATTAACATAATTAAAAGTAGATATAATACCCTTTTAAGGTTGTGCATAATAAAAAAAGAGAGAGACTATCCCTCACCCTAAACTTTGAGAGAAGTATACAATCCCTCAAAAAAGTTCTTGAAATTGTAGATGAAAACAGAGAGTTCGAGTTTGAGGGATCAAAGTTATAGTTATATATGTATATACCTTGAATACCAACTACTTTCTTGAGGGCTTTGGAGCGAGATTTCTGTCCATTCATGGAGACTTTAATAACCACCTTTTGCTGCAATTTAAGCAAAAAACAAATTCAAATTAGCTTTTGTATATCTTGCAAGACTCTATACTTCTTCTTTGTTACCAAAATTCTACTACTTACCTTCATGGTGTTGGTTTGCTGCGAACTGTTGTGTGTGACTTACAAAGCTCGAAGCAGAGTTATATATATATATATATATAGAGAGAGAGAGAGAGAGAGAGAGAGAGAGAGTTGGAAGCTTGGCTTGGTATTCAGTGGGAATGGCGTGTCTATCAAAGGCCGATCTGCTATTTATAGATCTCTGGAGTGAATGAGATTAAGTATGATCCGTTAGGTCTATTTTAATTAAGAATAATGTTGGGATCCCCTTTCGTGGGTCACTCCCTCACTCTCTTTTGCCACGTGACGGGGAGTAATTGGAGGAGTAAAAAAAAAGAAAAAAAAGAAAAAAAAAAGTAACTAATGAGAGAGAGAGGGGGTCAAAGGGGATGAGGGGAAAATAGGGGATGAATTATTGTTGTTTAATTAAAAAGTTGTCAAAAAAAATTTCAATTCATACACATGCTTGTTTTGGAAAGTAAATTAAATTTAAACTTTTTATTTTTTATTTTTGTAAAAAAAATATGTAAAAAAATAAAAATAAAAAAGTGATATGAGCAAAAAAAAATTAAAAGGTCAAAAAATTGACTTTTACTAGCCAGTTTCCAAAATAGGCCAAAAATATTTAAAATTCATAGTAGTTTTTTTAATTTATATTTTAATCAAAAAATTTAAAAAATCACTAAAAATGTTACTTTCTAAACATGTCCTTAAAATTTAATACTATACAAATTATAGATAATTATACAAAAAATTATTGCATAAATTAATACATATAATAAGTTTTGATTTTATTATTTTAAAATAAAAGATCTATTTAAATGATTTATCATTTAAAAAATATCACTAATATATTTTCCTTCTGTTTGTACCAGGACATCACATGTCTATTTGGCTAGAAATCGTTTGGAAATAGGTTTTTTTTTTTTTTTAATTTTAGTTTTTTTAATTAAAATATGATATAAAAAATTAATATATTCGAGATATTTTTTGATTTTTTTTTGCAAAAAGATGTACAAAAAGTATAGAGAAAAAAGAATTTTTGACTTTTTGGTATAAGTTGTTGACTTTTTTATTTTTTAGTAACTTTTTAACTTTTAAACTAAAAAGTGATATTGCCAAACGAGAGCTTAAAGTAGGTTGCTTTAGTCTATTTAGAGCATCCATACCAACCTCTTTAAATTTTTAGTCAAATTAAATTATTTTGTTATTTTAGCTAGTCATCTCTTAGTGCCTACTGTATCAAACTCTTTATTCTAACTAAATCTTATTAAAATATTATTTTCTTATTATGTTTATTAGTCTTTCTTTTTTTATTAAATTGATAAATTACCAGCCAAACAATTCTTAAAAAATACAAAAATAAAATAAAAATAAAAAATTTGTCGTTAGCAGGCTGGACGTCGGGTCGGACTTTCGGGCAAATACCTGGTAACACTCATTTAGCAATGAACAGTACCTCGCTTATTGTAACGAGATACTGTAACAATCATAAATTTTAACGAGCTGCAAGCAAATTTGATGAAGTTATTTTTTGAAGTTACTGGCTAAAAAACGATTTTAGCGAGTTTAATGAGGATGCTATTATACCCAACTACCTGTTGAGGAGAAAAAGGAGGTTGGAACAAGTGTCATTGTAGGAGGCAATTCAACACCTCACTTTCAGAAGATCATGAGAGATTCTTAAGAGGCTGTTGTTGATTTTCAAGAGGTAGCCACAATTTTTAGGATGCTTCATAAATACAAGAATTGAAAATGGAGCAAACTCCAATCAATTCAACATTCACTACAACTTAGTATATAGGTCAGTGTTATTTATCTTTAGTTTAACCCTAATTCAATTTAAGAGTAGACTTGAAAAATATATTTGCTATAAATATAGCTTTAGTTTCTTAGTTCTCATGATGTACGTGTCAAATTAATGATTTTTTGACCTTCATATGAATTGTTTTGAGACTTAAATTGTGTTTATATCCATTTTGTAACTCAATTTTATGTTTTCAAACTTATTTTTATATTTTTTATATGTTCAATCCAATGAATTTATAAAAATATGTATTTTGGTATTCATTTCCCTTTACTTATCTCTCTTTTTGACATTAAAAATTTCATGAAAAATTTAAATCTTCTTAATTGAGGCAAACAAGAACCAAGAAGTCTTTTATCCTTTTGAGCCTCATATAACCTCATATGTTTAGAAGTCAGATTTTTCCAAGTACGTTTTCATCAACTTAGGTATTGTTTGTTGGAGAATTTTCAAAATGAGTTTTTAAATTTATAGCTTATTTTTTGGTGTTTTTAAAGCCTTTCATGTTTTTCTTTGAAAAACATAAAATAAGCTTGAGGCTTTGTCCCATATTGGAAATAGAGGAAAACATGGACCACTTAATAAAGTACTACATAGAATATTCCTTTGAATATGGTATTATGGGATAAATGCTAGTATATATGCACTCACATCGCAAGGATGGTGCTTCGCACCATACGCATACACACATGAGTGGGCTATGTGGCGTTTGATGGCGCACTCTGCACTTTGCACGAACGCAAGGCGCCGTGAGGGCGTTTTTTTATTTGCATCGGATAGGTTGAAGCAATGATGTGGATCCAACGTGGCATGGGTGACGTGGAATACAGTCAGTTCCAAGTAGCAGTGATTTAGCGTCCGTTAACGGTGAGTCAACCAACCGATTGAACAGTTGTATGTCTGATCTAGAGAGATTTGATCATAGCCGTTGATTGGAGATGCACGTAATCGTATGGATGAGATGACACCCGATCGTGATCAGGTGTGATTAGTCAAGGCATATATTCAGTGTGAGAATGATCTGCACTATAGATCGTCGATTCAACGGTCAGATCTGATCGAATGCAATTAAGAGACATGACCATTCAATCAGGTGCATCAAGGCCTATAAATAGGTCGTGAAATCAACTATTTCATTCCATCTACAAAATTCAAAAGCATTCCTGCAATTATCTCTCTCTCCCTCTTGATTTTGAGTTTTCGATCAAGAGTTTCTTTAAGCAATTTCCGCTTTTTTTTATTGATAATCAAGCTTTGCAGATTTGATTATCAGTGTCTTGATTTTCTTGATTATATCAAGAATATTCTGATATATTGTTGTCAGTGCAAACGCCGATAGACTTGATCTTTAAATCAGACTTCATTGTATCTTGGAGGCAAATTTGCTATAACCCCTTGCACACCTTTTTGTGGATACAAATATTATTTTTAGGAAAGCAACTTAGTAACGCGATTTGAAGTATCAAATTTCTATTCTATATAGACAAGTTTATCGCCAAGTTTCGAAGACAAAAAGACTACCAACTAAAGAATTTAAGACGAATTGTTCCAACATTGTTGCCTTAGTACGCTCACAAATCACCCAAAACATCTTAATTTTAACCAAAACTTATGTTTTAGTTAAAAAAACATATTTTTAAATATTTATTTGCACAAACACCTTCTTATTATGAATAACTTATACAAATTTTATAAATATATATACTTTTAAGACAAATCATAACAAGTGCCTAAAGAGCATATTTAATATTTAAAATTTGTATAAAAAGTGATTTAAAAATAATAAATAAATAAAATTTAAAATCAAAGCCAACTGTTTTGAAGTTATAAAAGTGAGTTTTTTATTTTATTTTCTTATGTCCAATACACTTATTAAAAAGACTCTTTTCTTCTCTTGATGAGAATATTATTTTAATGATGGCAAAGGCCATAGTATGATTTCGTCAAGAAGAGAGACAAATTGATAAGAAAAATGTTATGGATTTAAAATAATATATTAAATTTTTTATCAACTATTTTACATAAATATAAAATCTGCACAGATTACACGTATAAATTTTATACTCATGTAAAAAGTTTAATAAAAAATTTAATGATTTATTTGAACATTGCATAACTCAATTGATAAACGCAATCATTATTTGTTGAAATTAATTTAAAAAAACAGTAATGTTACCTGCCGAAGAAAATGACCGAATAAATGATCCGACAATGTTACGTAACTCAAATTTTGTGGCTCAAAAGTGACTCAAATGGTCAAAACGACGTCGTTTTAAGTACAGAACAACATAAAAATGGCTAAAACAACGTCGTTTTGGCCATTTAAATCACTTTTGAGCCACAAAATCTGAGATACGAGACATTTTCCTAGATGATCAAACATTTTATTGGACTGCCATCTAAAAAGAATGGGTCCACTACTAAACAACACTCACTTCCCTCCCGCGTGGTAGAAAGATACTTTTGACAAAAAAATAAAATAAAAGAAGATAAAAAAATAAAAAATAAAAAAAGGCGCAAAACCTTAGTCCATTGAAAGCGGAATAATCATTACCTAAAAAAAGAAAAAAGGGCATTAATTTAGATCCCTTAAAACACTCATCCCCACAACCCTCTCCCACACACATAGAGGTCAACAATGATTCATCCCATTAAAAATACCACCACTAATAACACTAATGTATTAAAAAAGTAAAAAAATATATATATATATATATAACTCCAAGATCAAAACATCACATCATTACTGGCGGAACCCACTGCCACCTAATTAGTGGGAGCACTAATTAGTGCTCCCAAGAATTTTTTCATAGAAGTTGGGGATTGGGTGAGAAGAAAAAAAAAAAAAAAAAAAGTTGACCAATCAAAACTAAGGTCAAGTTTGACATCTACTAAATAATATAAAAAGTCAAAAAGTCACTATCCTATTTAAATCACATCATCTTATTTAAATCACATCACCTTTCTAACACATCACATCAAATCCAACCCAAACCCAACCCATATAAGCCAATAAATTAAAAAATATACTTTTTTAAAACATCCCAAACCAACCCTAAAGGAGGTGAAAGGGGTGACCCCCAAAGTCTCAACTTTTATTCAAGAAAAAATCATCCCCGAAGAAAAGTAGCAGCCTCTGTCGAAGAAGAGTGTTGATGAGCTAAGTTTTTTAGGTTTCGTTTGACAAGTTAATATTTTAGTTAAAAAATTATAAAATTATTTAAAAAATTAAAAAGTCTATAACTTATATTAAAAAGTCAAAAAAAAAATTTCTCTTTATTTTTTACACATCTTTTCGTAAAAAGTTAAAAAGTCACTCTAAACATACTAATTTTTTTTATCTCATATTTTAATTAAAAAATTAAAAAGTTACTAAAATAGCATGTTCTCAAATGAGGCCTTAATCTGTGAGATCTAGTTTTTTTTTTTTGTATGGTCTAACTTGTTAAAATAATATATTTTATTTTATTTTTAAATTTTTGGAAAGTTTTTTTTTTCTTCTAATTTTTGCAAGGAATTATACATTTTTAGTTTATTATTCTTTGATTGAACAATAATTTTTTTTTATTGAGAAATTCATACTCTAACATTATATTTGGTTCATAGATTTGATTCAGATTTGAAAAAAAAAAAAAAATGTGTTCCACCTTTTTATTTTTCATTTTCAAATCCTTAATAATCTGGTTGGTTCATAAATTTGGTTAAAGATTTAAAAAAGAAAATGAAAAGGTGGATGAAACATAAATGGAATATATTTATATTTCATTTATTTTTTTCTTTTATTTTTTAAACCTTTACCCAAATTCATAAACCAAACAAGCCTAAGGCAATGTTTGGTATCCTCTTCTTGGACTAAAATAGTCACAAAAAGACAAAATATATTTTTTAGCTCAATAAAACAAAACATTATATTCAAACTATAATTATTATTTTTTTTCACAAAAGTTAAAAAAATTAAAAACCTTATTACAAATAAAATTTTTTAGTCCGACGTTCCAAACGAAAGCTAAATGTTTGATAAAAGTCTTCAAAGAAAAGAAAAGGTTGAGACATGGAATCCACAAGTCTAAATTTGTGTCCCACCTTTTTATTTTTAGTATATCCTTATTGTGTTGTGCTCTCCTTTCAATTTTAATGAAAGTTTGTCTTGCTATGCCTCAAATTTTTTTTTTTAAATATATATATTTATATATTTATGCTGCTCTGCCGTAATATCAATGGATAGAATTGGGATATACTTCTTTTTGTACTCTTTTGCTATACATAAATAAAATTTTTATTTTAACTTTAATGTCTGTCCAACGTCTTGGAAGATTAGTTTTTTGGTTTGAGAGATTTGTACTAAAAACAGGGGATCCACAAGTCCTCTTCTTTGATTACTCTCGCCATTTTTAAAATATTAGTCTTTTATTTTATTTTTTATTATTTTAAAAAATTAATTTTTAAAAAAATTAAGGATTAAAATAATATAAATATCTTATTTTGTTCTCTCTTTTTTTTAAATTTTATTAACATTAATATACATAGAAAGTATAATTATAACAATTGAAGTTCTAAAAAAAATACTGAACTAATTTTAAATCAAAAAATAATTTTGAAAAGTTAATATTTTCAAAATGTACTAATTATATTATTAAAAAAATTAAATTCTCTAAAAATGACTAATATTTTGGAAAAAAAAAGTAATAAGTTGGGGTTCCCAATCAAAGTCATCTTCCATGAAAACTCCTTGAAGTAGACCACTGTGCTTGGAAAGACTTTAAAAAACAATTGACGCCACAAACATATATATAAAAGAAGAAAATAATGAAGGAAGAAAGAAAAAGAAGAAGGACTTTAACCAAATTTGAGTATACAAAACAAATGCATCATATTCATTCCATTTATTGGTAGGGTATACAAACAAATGCTTCATATTCATTCCATTTATTGGTAGGGTATATAAAGCCTCATAAAAAATGAATAAATTATTGTCTGCATTTTGTATACTTTTTTTAAAAAAAAAAATTATGGGTCATATGCTTGCTCTTTAGGTCTTTATTGACCAAAAAATTTAATTCAGGTCAATGGGTAGGCCTCCAAATTAAAAAAAAAAAAACATGCTAATAAAAAAAATTCAAAAAAAAAACATTATTATGCTGAGGAAAATAACAACTTTCTCGTTGATTAGTCAGGCCGGCCCATCCTTTAAAAATATTTTTTTTTAGGTGAATTATACTAACAGTTCTTGAATTTTAAAAATTGTGTCACTTTGATTTATAACTTTTTAATTGTGATATATTTGATTCTAAATTTTGAATTTTATTTCAAATAAGGAAAATAAAAAATATTATATTTGCAAATATGGTCAATTTCAAGAACAAAATTGTCATACAACTTATTTTATATTAGTTAATTTATATGTTGTTTGAAATGCAATGACTTTTTTTTCTTAATGAATAATATTAGAATTTTCTTGGTATGAAGTTATGTTTTGTTTGGTTTTCATAATCTATTTTCAATTTTTTTTCTAAGAAACTAAAAATTAAATTGGTGAAAAAAAATAAAACACATTATTTTTATATAATTTAATTTTTTAAAAGAGTAGAAATAATTTTATGATTTGAATGAATATATAATTTTATGGTTCGGAATCGGACTGGGTTTATGACATAAATGTTATTGAAGAAATATTTAATGGAAGGCCAATATGAAAACACCGGAGAGAGAGGGGAGAAAATAAGAGGGTGGGTGTAATATATAAGTGTGGGTGAGAGATTTTAGATTATAGACATCTTTTATTATTAAAAGTTAGAAAGAAATGTTGGACTAAATATTTCAAAAAATAATTGCACTTGTGCTCCTTTAAAAAATAATAAAGTAAATTATAAATGCCTTCTTTGATATTTGATTAAAGGGACGTGCTACGTAGTTCGAAATATTGCCCCCCTAATCTCCCGAAACTAAAAACGACGCCGTTTTTTGTTCAATTAGAGAAGAAGTAGACGAAGGGAAGAAGATCGGGAAGAAGAAGAAGCAAAGGCAGACGGCGGCGGTGGAAGCAGACGGCGGACCGACGATCGGCGCATCGGCCAGAATGCAGGGGCCTTTGTGTGTGTGTGTCTCCATTCCCTTTTCTCTTTTCTCTCCCTCTCTTTCCCTCTCTCCTCTCCGCTCTCCCCCTCTCTCTCTCTCTCTCTCTCTCTCCCTCTCCCTCTCCCTCTCCCTCTCCATGTTTCCCCCTGCGTTTCAGATCGAAAATGGAAGAAGAGAAAGAAAGAAAAAAAAAGCCTAATGCCCAAAACGACGTCGTTTTGGGCATTAGGGGGATTCGAGGGAGCAATGTTTCGAGCTCTCAAACATTTTCCTTGATTAAAATATGAATTGCTTCATGTGGTTCTGTAAATTAAATTTCATTCCATGAGGTTTCTAATTTTATAACAAATTTTTATTTTTATTAATAAATTATCAAGTCAATTAATAGTTTTTAATGATGTTATAAATATGTTTTAATTAATAATTTAAGTAATTTTATTATTATATAGGAAAACAATTACGAATCTCATTTTTTTAGTTAATTATATTAAATAAAAAATTCTGACAAGGGATATTTGTAATTTTTCAAATCACATGGAACAATCTGTAAGTAAATCTCATGAAGTGTATTTGTAATTTACCAAAAATAATAATAAATTATCATTAGATTGGATCTAGGAATAGTGGATTAAGTACAAATTCAACATTTTAATGCTCTGCCACATAATATATAATTTATTAGTATTGCACTTAAATATAAAATTACCATAAAATAATGAGTTAACTATTTAAAATCTTATTTACAAATGTTATGATAGTTTAGGTTTTATCTAAAAAAATTTGAATTAATAAGTACTATTTAATAAAATTGTGAATATTATTAATTTTTTTTAATTTTTAAAACTAAGAACATTTTGTATAGTAATATTCAAGATAATTGTTTCATTAACTGGGGAAAAAAGGGTATGAGATTAAAAATCTTATTTACAAATTTATGATAGTTTAGGTTTTATCTAAATTTTTTTGAATTAATAAGTACTATTTAATAAAATTATGAATATTATTAATTTTTTCTAATTTTTAAAACTAAGAACATTTTGTATAATATTCCAGATAATTGTTTCACTAACTAAGGGAAAAAAAAGGCATGAGATTAAACGTTTTTGTCCTTCTACTTATTAGTTTGATTTAACTATCCAATAAAATCAAGAATATTATCAATTTTTTCATTTTTTTGTTTTCAAATTTGCATATCAATGTTCCATCATCATGTTTCTTTATAAATACAAAAATTTTAGTTGTGTACAAAAAAATAATTCAGTTTTTTTTTTTTTTGCACATAATTTTTATTTTTTATTTTTTCAATTTGAAAGTTCGTGCTTTAAAAATCAAAATAAATATCTTCTTTTATAGATAATCATAAATAATGAACAACTATTGTGTCAGGGATAATTTTAATTATTAAAATTTTAATGAGATTTAAAAATCTAAAAAATTTTAATTAACACTTAATAAAATATAAATTTATAAATTAAAGTTTATGTGTAAATGTCCTAAAATATAATATATATTGAAAGAGGAAAATGCGGGCGAACCCAGCGACACCCAGCCCACGTGACTGTAGGTCATTGGCCAAAAAATAAAAAAATAAAAAATAAAAAAAATTGACGAATCACAGCCCGCCACTTCACTGGGGTCGACCCCAGTGAACATATTTAGCAGAACTGTATAGAAAGACTAATGAAGAGCTCGAAAGTCCAAGTCGTTCTCATCCTTACTTGCCTCTTCCGTTCCAATCCAGTTGTTTGGTCATATGCCGAACCAGAATTCTAGAGAGTTCCTCTAGTGTGGGACAAGTTAGCTCTCAAAAAATAAAAATTATTAGCGTAAATTATACATATAATTTGTTTATTTATTGAGAAAATTTTATTTTTATTCTTATATTTTGTCTCGATTATTAATTACATTTTTAGGCTTCGAATAATTTTAATTTTACCCTTCAAATTTTTGAAATCGTATTAATTTTGCCTATGCTATCACATTTGAAACGAAAAAAATTTAAAAAAAAAATTATATTTTGACCTCAAATTTCAAAAGAAAGATGCAAACTCGCCCTCCCTTGCCCAAATTCACTCTCTCTCCTCTTTTTCTCTTCTCTTTAACCTAGAGGTAGGGTTTTCTAAAAAATTTCACTCCAATATTACTCCAACAACTTTGAATCTGCTTATGAGATTCACATCTACAGCTTTGTTTTTAAATTCTTTAGAATTTTCAAAATTTTCATAATGGCCACTATTTTCTAGGGTGGATGTGGGTCGATTACAACCACGGAACTTTTAATTTGTCATTTGTCTACTAGATTGTGGATTTGAGAAAATTAATCCGCATTTGTTCGTCAATCCGGCAGATGTGGATGGAGCAGATTGGCCGATAGGTATGAATCGGTTTGGCGGTTTAGAATTTGTTTTGAAATTTGCAGATCAATGTTCCATCATCATGTTTCTTTATAAATACAAAATTTTTAGTTGTGTACAAAAAAATAATTCAGTTTTTTGTTTTTTTTTTTGCACATAATTTTTATTTTTTATTTTTTCAATTTGAAAGTTCGTGCTTTAAAAATCAAAATAAATATCTTCCTTTATAGATAATCATAAATAATGAACAACTATTGTTTCAAGAATAATTTCCTTTATTAAAATTTTAATGAGATTTAAAAATTTTAAAAATTTTAATTAACACTTAATAAAATATAAATTTATAAATTAAAATTTATGTGTAAATGTCTTAAAATATAATATATATATATATATATATAGAAGACTAATGAAGAGCTCGAAAGTCCAAGTCGTTCTCATCCTTACTTACCTCTTCCGTTCCAATCCAGTTGTTTGGTCATATGCCGAACCAGAATTCTAGAGAGTTCCTCTAGTGTGGGACAAGTTAGCTCTCAAAAAATAAAAATTATTAGCGTAAATAATACATATAATTTGTTTATTTTTCGAGAAAATTTTATTTTTATTCTTATATTTTGTCTCGATTATTAATTACATTTTTAGGCTTCGAATAATTTTAATTTTACCCTTCAAATTTTTGAAATCGTATTAATTTTGCCTTTGCTATCACATTTGAAACGAAAAAAATTTTTAAAAAAAAATTTATAGTTTGGCTTCAAATTTCAAAAGAAATATGCAAACTCACCCTCCCTTGCCCAAATTCACTCTCTCTCCTCTTTTTCTCTTCTCTTTAACCTAGAGCTAGGGTTTTCTAAAAAATTTCACTCCAATATTACTCCAACAACTTTGAATCTGCTTATGAGGTTCACATCTACAGCTTTGTTTTTAAATTCTTTAGAATTTTCAAAATTTTCATAATGGCCACTATTTTCTAGGGGTGGGTGTGGGTCAGTTACGGCCATGGAACTTTCAATTCGTCATTTGCCCACTAGATTGGCGGATTTGAGAAAATTAATCCGCATTTGTTCACCAATTCGGCAGATGTGAATTGAGCAGATTGGCCGATAGATATGAATCGGTTTGGCGGTTTAGAATTTTATAAATTTTGAACATAATTCAACTTGTGTACCTCCTAAAAAAAAAAATATTACAGTCAATGACTTTAAAAAATATTATAATCACTGTATGCCACATCTAAAGAAAGAAAGTTTGAAACTTTAAAATATTACAATCACTACATGTCTCATCAACATATTACAATCACAACATGCCTAATCTATATAAAGTATTACAATCTATGATTTTTAAAATATAAAAACATTTCAAACCACCAAAACCATGAACAGAGCAGTAGTAGAGATTGTATGCCTCTGTATTATTACATCTATATCTGTTTTTGAAAATAAAAATCAACTAGCATTTATCATCTTATTTATTTATTATTTTTATAGTTAAATTTAAAAACAAAAAAATATAGATAAATAATACCACTATTTTTTTCAATTAAAAAAATATATTCACGTTGAAAACTCTTTTTCAATTGAAAACACTAATAGAATATCTAAACACATTGAAAATACAAAGTCTTACAAATTATTAAGGGTGCTCGCGGTTTGGCGGTTCAATTGCGGCCAAAGAAATCTCAAATCCGTCATTCGTCCAAAACTAGGTGGATTGGAAAAAATCAATCCGCAACCATTCACTCGTCATCACGCATCCATCCAAAATACGGCAGATTAGTTCGTCTCAGTCGGTTTTGGTGGATCGGTATATTCGCTGCTCACCCCTACTCTCGTCTATCTACCTTTATCTTCCTCTACTTTTCTTTCCTCTCTCAAAAATCCCCCAAACCAATTAAATTTCTCAAGAAACAAACAAACATTCCACTTCAAAACCCATGAGGGAGACATATTTTTTTTTTTAAGTACTTGTTTTTTTTTTTTTTTTATGGGTTTGAAATTTTGGTGTTGTTTGATGTATCTAGTGCAAATGTGTGGGCCTCTTTTGTCATCAACCGAGCTCAAATGGCAAATGAAACCAAACCTACCTTCCTACTTCTCTTTCCTCCTCATCCTCTTATTCATATTCTCCCTCTTCTTTCCCTTTCATTTTATCTTCTTCTCAATTGCATCATTATGAGAACCCATAGACCCAATTCCAACACCATGGCCTCGCCAATTCCACTCCTTACTCTTCATGAACTGCAGTAGAACACTCCAGAAGACAGACCTTTGATACAACTGACCTAATGGTTGTAATTTCAACATCATCCAAAACCAACTTGGCAATAAGCTCACCTACGACCTTAAATGGAACAACGACACTTCTTATGTCTACACCTTGGATGATTCGAACCTAGAACGGCAAGTGTTGCATGTCGAGGTCAGAATCCTCAAACCCAATCGGCTCGACAGTGCCAACTACCTTGGCCAACACTACATGGATGGGTTTCTTTGCAATGTTTAGAAGGAGGTTGAGTTTGTTTGGGGGGGGGGAAAGTATGAGCAACTTCCCCCCTCCAGATTTACATGGTGAATGGTTAGTTTTTTTACCCATTTTGAAGTGAGATAGAGTAAAATATCTATGTATCTTGGTTAGTTATTGTGATTGTAATCTGGATGTCCTTGTTTATCTTCCCAACTAGTTGTGTGGCTCTATAGAGTGATAGAAAGCTTGGTGGTTTCTACAGATATGCTACGTAGATAGATACTGAATAAAGAACTTCATTGAGGGGCAGATGTTTTAATGGGTTTTCTTGAGAGAGGAAGTCAAGCTTTTTAGAATGGCTCTGTTTTTTGGAGTGGGTTTCACGTGGTCTAATCCGGCGAGTCTATGTTGCCATCGAGGCTGTGTAAAATTGTTGTAGATTGGTTTGTGGTGCTGGTGGTGCTTGGTGGACGTCCGACTGGTTAACCGGATTCGGTGTCTAATGTGTTGATATTGGTTGTTGTTTATTGGTGTTTCCTATCTTTGGGGTGTGCTATACACTCATTGGATTGTTGCATCAATGAAGAGTTAGAAGGCAACATACTAGTCTTAGGCTCAGTCACTACCGACGCTAGTATGTTCAGGTTCAAATGCAACCCAATTCTTAGTTTTCCATAACCATAGCTTATGAGTTGAAGGCATAATTTTGGGAGTTTTCATGGAAAATGAGTTGAATGTTACATGCAAATGCAACCTAGTTCTTAATTTTAAAGGGCTTCTTAATGATGGTGATGGTGATGGTGACGGTGACGGTGACGGTGGTGGTGGGGAAGATAACGATGAATGAAGGAGGAGAAGGGTAGCGGAGGATTTTTGATAATTTAGGGAATGATGAGAGAGAGGAAGACAGGGTGAGTTTATATAATTTTTTTGAAATTTGGGATCAAAATATAATTTTTTAAACTTTTTTCATTTCAAATGCGACGGTAGGGGCAAAATTAATATGATTTCAAAAATTTTAAGGATAAAATTGAAATTATTCGAAACCTGGGAATGTAATTGATAATCAAGGCAAAGTATAAGGCTAAAAATGAAAATTTCTCCTTGTTTTTTTTTTTTTTTTGTATCAATTAAAATTCTATAGTTCTAATGGTATCACTTTTATTCTTTAATTTCTTATATTATATCAATTTAGTTTAATTAATAATATAAAAAATTACAAGAATATGTGAACCAGTTTGTTCTTGATTTAATCTAATTTCTAAAAGATTTACACAACGTGAAAATTTTAAGAAATAGGATTGATACAATTTGAACTATAAGGATTAGTTTGGGATATTTTAAAAAAGTGTATTTTTTAACTTATTGGCTTATATGGGTTGTGTTTGGGTTGAGTTTAATGTGATGTGTTAAAGAGGTGATGTGATTTAAATAAGATGATGTGACTTAAATAGGGTAGTGATTTTTTAACTTTTTATATTATTTAAGTTATATCAAATTTGACCTAAATTTTAAATTGACACGAAAAAATAAATTATAAAAAGTGGTGATGTAATTTGTCCAAATAAATCATCAATTATGCTAGGGACTTTCAGTGGGGTCACCTCCATTATCCCTACTCACATTTCATTGGTCAGTTTTTATTTTTTATTTATTATTATAATATTTTTTTTCAATCACCCACCCGTGGGGGTGGGCGTGGGGGTGGGGAAGTGCAAGGGGGTCTGGGGGCTTTAGTCATAAATCATAAAGAAAAGAGACTTGCTCGATCTAGTCAACCTGACGTAGTCCATACTCACCTTAGTGGGTAAATTATTAGCCAACCTGACGTAGTCCATACTCATCTTAGTGGGTTAATTATTTATCAATAATTTTAGACGGGTAACATCAATCCATGGCTATGGTGATTGGTTCATGTATGGTATTACATACAAGACGAGTCAAATTAGGAGTCATTAAGGTAATACTTAATGCAAATGGAAATTTGACAATCACACGTTGGGTCACCTTACAATATTATTTATTATATTTTTTTCTCAAAAAATATATATATTATTTTTAATATTTTAATATAATAATATTAAAATAGGGTGACATATATTATTTTTAGTGGGTCACCTTATAATAGTATATTTTAATATTGTCTCAATAAATACATGCAATCTAATTAGGGTGACATATTTTATTTAAGGAAAAAGTTAGGGATCATGAAAATTTTTTCATGAAAATGATCATGAAAAATTTATGATCTTTGGATTACCTTGATTAGTATGTGGTGCTTTATTCGAAGTGTAATCTAAAGGTCACAAAACTTTCATGATTATTTTCATGTGAGGTTTTTTATGATACCTAACATTGCTGTTTATTTAATGGAGTCATTAAATGCCGTATATTGTTAATTTTACTTCACCTAACAAAACTAGTTTTGACATGAAACATATGTGGATCTAGGGTGCCTGCTATATGACTAATAGTGCAATGTTATTTTATGGACTCATTTGGGAGTCCGATTTAATAATCAGAATCGTTCACATTTTAAAATATATCAAACATACTTATAAAAATCAAGTTAAGCGGATATTGTTAACCCTTTCATCTATACACATTTGGATTTATAAAAATAAATGACATTGTGATTTAAGTTATTAAAATGAATACAAATGTGAATAGATGAAAGAGTTGATAATATCCGATTAACTTGATTTTTTACAAGTATGTGAACGGTTCTACTTGATGTATTTAAAAATGTGAACGGTTCGAATTATCAAATCAGACCACGGAATGAGCCCATAAAGCAGTACAACAGTGCTTGTTGTGCATACCAGATCCAACATATGTAATGTCAAATTGATAGAAGAAATTTAAATTTGTCAAATTATATGTAAATCAAAACTGAAAAATGTTAGGGATACTAATAATTTTACTAACAATCTTACTAACACACTCACAAGTTGATGCGGGTCCCATACTTAAGGATGGTTGATCTTATCAAAATTTGTGAGTGTGTTAGTAAGGTTGTTAGTATCTCTAGCATCGTTGATCAAAATTTAGACACATTAATAGTACCATCACAAGAAAAAACAAAAGCATTCACTAGCATAATTTTCTACAAAAGAAATGAGGGTAAATTACACTGACACCCCTTGAGGTTTCTATTTATTACAGTTCCCCTCTCACCTTCTGGAAATTAAATCTCCCCCCTGAGGTTTAAAGTTTCATTACAGATTTCTCTCCTTAGCAATTTAATTTTTTTAAAATACCAATTTTGCCTTCATTAGGTAAATTACATTGACACCCTTTACATTTTAGAAATTACAATCCTCTCCATAAGGTTTAAAGTAGCATTACCAATTGCTCCCTCGATTAGTATTAGTTGGAAAAAAACATTAATTAAAAAAAATTTAATTGGAAAAAAAAATTAATTGAAAAAAAATTGTTAGTAAAATTTTTAAATTTTGGTTTAAGAACCAACGTAAACTCATTTTTTGAATTTACATTTTTTTCCTCTCTCAAATTTACAAACTGAGACAACCATTTATAAACCAAAAAAATTATCAAATAAGTTTTTATGACATTTTAAAAAAAATTTGTAAATATAAATTGAAAACTGAAAACGAAATGGTTACCAAACAGGTCTCAGATGGTAAAAATGTCGTAAAATTAACAAATAATTAAATAAGTTATCAAAGTAAGAAATGACTTATCAAAAGATTCTTAGGCTATGTATGGTTTGATTTTTAGATTTTTTAAAAAAAATTAAAAATTAATTTGGTTAAGAAATATAAAAAAAATATAAATATCATTTAAGGGTTAAAAATAATTATCAGTTTAACTTTTGGCCAGGTTATATACATACGTATGGCTGGTTCAATTTAATTTGTAAAAAAATTATTTCTAACCACTCGAAAGATAAAAATTATATAAAAATGATAATTATTTTTTATTTTTTATTTTTTATTTTTTATTTCTTAATCAGATTAATTTTTAATTTTTTAAAAAAATTCTAAAAATCAAACCATACATAGCCTAAGAATATTTTGATAAGTTATTTCTTACGTTGGTAACTTATTTAATTATTTGTTAATTTTACAACATTTTTTCCATCTGAAACCTGTTTGGTAACCATTTTGTTTTTAATTTTTAATTTATAATTACAAAAATTTAAAAACTGTTATAAAAACTTGTTTAATAATTTTTTTGGTTTATAAATGATTGTCTCAATTTGTAAATTTAAAGAAAAAATGTAAATTCAAAAAATGAATTTATATTGGTTTTTAAACAGAAATTTAAAAATTTTACTAATAATTTTTTTTTTCAATTTATTTTTTTTTCGATGAATTTTTTTTCCAACTAATACTAACCGAGGGGAATTGGTAATGTTACATTAAACCTTAGGGAGGGGATTGTAATTTCTAAAATGTGAGGAGTGTCAATGTAATTTACCTAGTGAGGGCAAAATTGATATTTAAAAAAAATTAAATTGCTGAGGGAGAATTTGTAATAAAATTTTAAACCTCAGGGGGAGATGTAATTTCCAAAAGGTAAGGGGAGAACTGTAATAAACATAAATATCAGGGGGTGTCAGTGTAATTTACCCAAGAAACTATTATAGGTCTTAAATTTTCTATCAACCAAATGATCAAATATCTCACAAGGGTATAAAGTATGAACCCCACACCTATGTGTCACATTTATCTATTTTTTTTAGTAGAAAATTTAATTTCGCTAGGATACCTTTCTACAAAACATTTTCATTTTGGAAAAAGTAGCATGATAATCTCATTACGTAATTGGTTCTTTTAGTTTGTGTGGTTTTAAAATTTGTTTCCTTCCTTGTGAGCAGTTGAATAAAGCTTCGTTTAGCTTTAGATTTTTGGCTAAAAAATATAAAAAGATAAAATTAGTTATATAAATTAATAAGATAAAATGTTACATTTAAATCATAATTATTACATTTTTTTTCATAAAAATTAAAAAAGCCAAGCCAAACAAAGTTAAAAAAATCTTAACACAAAAAAATCAACTAAAAAAGTTAATACCAAACGAACAATAAAGTTTTCTTTTATAAAAATTGATAGTATCTTTGGATTTTTTTAGTACACCACTAGGCCTCGTTTGTTTTGAGAAATAGATGTGAGATTGTGATTGAGATGGAGGTAGGACCCACCATATGTTGTGTTTATTTTGGGAGATGAAAAGGGATTCATAATCCTATAAGATTAGAATGGGCTTTGGTGTTGAGATTGAGATGGATGAGATGGTGTTAGGAAATTAGTAAGGGTGCAACTCGGGCAGGTTCGGTCGGGTTGGGAGGTTGTTCAAGCCCAACCCAAGTTGTGCTGAGATCTGCCCAGGCCCACCTAGGCCCGAATTGCAACCCGAGTTTGCTTGCCCAAGCCCGACCCGAGTTAAACCCGAATTACCTGAATAAATTTCAATTTTTTTTTTTGTAGCTACATTATTAAATTAATAAAATTTGACTCTATTTAAATTTTTTTAATAGAAAATCATTAATACCATCAAAATAAATAATTTATATAATATATGAGAGATGTCGCTATAATAATCTTTATAATTTATGAGTGAAAATTTAAAAAAAAAAAAAAGGAGTAAGATTTTATGTTATTTGTATATATAATATATATTCAATATGATTTAATAATTTAAATTACTTTGATATCATATAATGGCTAATAATTTATATATATTTAATATTTTTATATATCTATATATGTATAATTCGGGTTTCGGGTTGTTTGACGTCTTTACCCAAACCCGTCCAAATTTAATTCGGGCTTCTAAATTTTTGTCTAAGCCCGTACCAAATTTGAAAATATCTTGTCCAAACCCTAAAAAAATTCGAGTTGGGTTCGGATTGCTCGGATTGAGCCCGCTCAAGTTGCACCCCTAGAAATTAGTACCATGGAATTAGGGTTTTTTATTTATTTTATTTATTATTTTTTTATCTGCATGTTGGGTATATTTTTTAAAAATTAATGTTTAATGTTTAATGTTTTTGCATTTTTGTATTTTTATTTATTTATTTTTTGTTACCAGAAAATCCTTCTACTCTTTCGCAAGTTTAAGGTAGCGCTTCTTACAGAGATCACCAAGATGTCTTGTTGTTCGTTCCGAGTAAAGAGACTATAACCTAGAAATTTGCCCCGACCTCCCAAGGCAAGTTTCACTTAAGTCAGGACTCGCATAGCAAGGGAGCATTGGACCAACATCAAGTGATGTGGTAGTAACAATTTGAGGCTAACCTTCTAACCAACTGTGCTGCGCTTAAGAGATTGGCCAAAGGAGTTTTGAATTTGAGACCTAGTGTCTTAACACCCAAGCCTTTACCAAGTTGCCAAACACCCTTGGGTTAGTTTTTGTATTTTTTGTTAAGTAAAAATCATAATTTTATTTGATTTAATATTTTATATTTCTTTTATAGGGTAATAATTTAACAATCCTCACATTAACAATTACTATCAAAATAAGTATAATTTTATTTAATCTCTTTATTATCAATTATTTCTATTTTATCCCTGAAATAAATGGACCTAGACCCAATTATTAAAAGGAAAAGTTTAAGAGCCAAAAAAAAGTTTTCAAAAATATACCACGATTTTTTTTTTTTTTTTTTTTTATATCTATATATAGTGTACATTTAAGTTTTGTATTGTGGGGCCCAAAATTTAAGTATGTTGTTCTTTGGTTAGGATTTTTTTAGTTGACTTTTTTGAGTTTAGATTTTTTTAATATGGAATTAAAATATTCATTTGAGTTGGTTCTTTTTTATTTTTTTTATTTTTGTGAGAGAAAAAGTAAAATATTTATGATTTGAATGTGATATTTTGACTTATTAATTTACTTAATTTATTTTTTCTTTTGTTTTTTTTTTTTAATACCAACTTCTTTTGCCAAACAAAGCTTAATCATTGATTTCAAATTTTAGATAATATCTGAGTAATCTTTCCCCCCTTAAGGGTTGTTTGGGATGATCTAAATAAGTGTATTTTTTTGTCTTTTTACTAAAAGATATCCAGAAAAGTAGAGAAGTGATTTGATAAAAAAAATAAATTATTTTGTGTATGTCAAACTTGACCTTAATTTACAGCATTCGTGTTATTAAAAATCCTCAAATGCTTTGCACAGTTGTATATAGCTAATTTTGTGTTGTCACATTAATTTCTTTCTAAAAAAATATTTAAAAAATACTTTTTGTATAAAAATACAATTATTCATAATTATATGATTTTTAAAATTACAAAAAAATTTATAAAAATTATAGTTGTTGAATTAGGCTTCTCTCAAATTTAAATATAAACTTGACTATCATATTCAAATTTATAGGGCTCACTATGAATCCTGATTTGATAATACAAACTGTTTATTTGAAAAAAATAATGAAATATTCCTCTCAAACCCTTGGTAGCAGGAGATGTCCAATATATTTTTTCTTATTAGTTAATGTCTCTCAATTATATTATTAGAAAAATTTTAGCTTGTCACAGAGAAATTTTATAATAAATTTATTTGTGACGAGTTAAAATTTCTCTATAAAGATAAATTTCTGCATTGAAATTTCTAATGTTAAGAGATTTCAACTATAATGAAAATGTTATATATCTTTTGTTTTATAAAATCTTAATATATGAAAGATTTTAAATTAAAAATTCCTATTTATTTTCTTATCCTTGATGTGTATTATTCTTAGAAAATTTAAATCAATCTAATAATTCTAATATTATCATCTATCTTTACTTTATAAGAGAGAGATTCTCATGTAGAATATGACGGAGATATTTTACTAATATAGAATTAATCTGTCGTGAATAGTCGGTCGCCTTCTTAGCTTTCATGAATATGATAGATATCATTAACAACCAAACTAATAATAAAACAAATAATTGTGTGTGGTGCGTATATGAATTGTATTTTCATTAGTTACGTGTATGCGAATTTGTTTTGCCACATGTCCATTGTTTGTTTTTTTATATATTTTTTATCTGGATTTTGGGCTGGTGATGTTTCATTCAACAATAAATAAATAAATAAATAAACAAGAAAGCTGCTTTATCTGCCAGATTCTGAGAGTGCTATTTTGGCCCCAATAGTACTTTGCAGCTCTAATTTGTGAATTTTAATAATTTAATATATATATATATATATAGAGTCCATTTAATGTAATATTTTGACCTTATTTATTTAATTATTTATTAATTAATTTTTTACTTTATTAGAACTCAATTAGAATTCTAGTTTAGAAAGATGTATCATTGTTGATTCCCTCTTCCAAAAAAAGGTCACATATTTTTTTAATTTTTTTTTTTGTTTTTAGTGAGTTTTTCAAAATGAGAACTGATCTGTAGCTCGAAAGAGCCCCCTTCCTCCGAATCTCCCGAATCTGAAAAAGGAAGAAGAAGGAAGAAGAAGAAGAAGAAGAGAAGGAAGAAGAAGAAGAAGAAGAAGAAGAAGAGGGGCCAACATCAACCGGGAAGAAGAAAAAGAAGAAGAAGAAGAAGAAGTGGGCTGCGACGGACGGCCTTGACCCTCGATCGGCGGAGGCGGAGGCGCGGCGATCGGCGATCGGCGACGGCCTCTTCCCCTCCTCTTTCTCTCTTTCTCTTTCTCTCCCGCTCCCTCTTCCTCTCAACCTCTGCGTTTCAGACTGGAGGGAAGAAAAAAAAGAAAAAAAAGAAAAGTAAATGGAAACTGCCCAAAACGACGTCATTTTGGGCAGTCGGGGGATTCGGGGGAGAAAAATTCAGGGGAAAAATCATTTTTGTTTCAAAATTATTTGTTACTTTTTTGGTCCATTTTGTATAGACAAATCTAAAATGTATACTTTTTAAACAATTTTTTTTAAAAAATCACTAAAAACGAAAATAAGTTAAAAAAGATTATTTATTTTGGTTTAGTTAATATTTTGATTTGTCTTGTGGAGGCAAATCTAGAAACCAAAAATTTTTTTATTCTAAAAATTCACTAAAAATGAAAATAAACAAAAAAAAAAGCCATTTTCTAGTGAAAAGTTCTTCTTAATAAGTTTTACAGTTGTGATTCATACTCCCTTAATCACCAACTCCCACCACCCTACACATACGTGGGGTTGGTGATTGGAGGAGGAGAAGAAAGAAAAAAAATAAATCTAGCCAATCAAAGGTTAGAGGGAGTTGTGGGGGTCACCCCTGGAGGGGTCCGGATTGTTTTTCTAAGTTTTAATATAGAAAAAAAAAAAAAAAGAAGAAGAGAGGAGCTTTTAAGTCAAGGATAAGCAGAATCAAATATAATATATAAAGAAATCCAACAAAATCTTTATCATATTCGTACATTTTGATGGTTGGTATGTTAAAAAATGAAAAACGTGATGAATTGAAAATAAATTTATTTGGGTAAAAACAAAATTTTAAATAAATAGTGAAAAAATATTTTTCTAGATATTTTTATATAAAAAATTTCATAAAATAATTTGACAATACTATTTTTGTAAATAAATTCATCATTATAATTAAAAAATAATAATATTATACCATATTATTGTGTATGAATTTTTATTTTTATTTTTTTTACATCATTACTTAAAGACGGAAAGAATATACTTTTGTGGTTAATATCCCGCCTTTGCAAGACTCACCCCTAAGACTTGCCTTACTCGGTTAGTAGACATTTTGTCCTAGGTCCGAGATATCATATTTTTTATATCATATTATAGTATGATTATTGCTTGGTAGCTTGAATATAAGAAGGCTCGAGTGGGTTGATTTCTTTGTACACCCCTAGATTCCTTGTACACTTCCAATTTTGTTCAGCTACACCTTTAATTTCCAAAAAAGAAGAAGGAAAGAACATAGAGTAGAGAGAGAGTACCGAGTAACCTAGCTAAACAATGAGGGGAGAGGAGAGAGCTCTATCTCTACTGTCTATCTTCTCGATCTCTCTATTTCCTCAGATGTGTGGAAATATGTTGTTTAAAATATGATTTTGTTTTAAATCTGTTGTGTTTGGTTTTGCTTCAAATCTATATTCTTTTGAGTTCATACATGTGTCACTACGTCAAAACAGGGCATTAACGGCGTTTTTTTAACGGCAGTTTTCGTTATCGCCGTTAAAGATACTATTAACGGCTATTATCGCCGTTAATAGTATCTTTAACGGTGGTTTCATTACCGCCGTTAAAAAAAATCGCCGCTAAAGTATCTTTAACGGCGGTAATGAAACCGCCGTTAAAAAAAATGCCACTAAAGCCCTCTTTTAACGGCGGTAACGAAACCGTCGCTAAAGCTTTCTTATTACCGCCGTTAATGACGGCGGTCTTTGCCGGCAGAGCTTCGGTGGAACTCCGGCGAGTGGTGACCACGCGGCCAGAGGTTGAACATGACCATCTACAATAAAGCAAAAGTAATGTTTAAATATTTATTTAGGGAATATATTTCATATAGAGTGGCTGTGGTGGAGTGGTTGGCATGTGTGAATTAGAGGTCAAGGGTTCGAGACTTGGGAGTACAAGAAGAGAGAATTATTTTTTTAAAAATTTGAACCTATTTACGGCGGTAAAGAACCACCGTTTTTGGTCTTATATTATTGTCGTTTTTAATCAACTTTTAACAACGGTGATTTACCCTTTTATGATGGTTGTACCTTTTCTGACACGAGTATAAACGGCAGTCCTAAATTACCGCTGTTAAAGACTTTAACAGCGGTTTTACATTCTTTAACGGCGGTAAAAAACCGCCGCTAAAGCCCAATTTTGGCGTAGTGTGTTTTCTGTTTTGCTTGAAATTTGTAAAATTATAAATCTATGTTGAAATTTGTAAATATGTTATAATAACTTCTAAATATGTGATGAAATCTGTTATACAAATCTGTAAATTTGTTATAAATTTGTTAAAAATCTGTTATAAATATGTTATATGAATTTGTAAATGTTGTGAAATCTATAAATCTGATTTTAAATGTGTGTTGAAAGTTGAAAGAGCAACTTGAACATGGTTTAGTAATTGGTCTCTCTGTTACTTAGTTCTCTCTCCTACTCTCTCATTATTTATCGGTCTTCTCTCTCTCCACTCTCTGTTCTTTCTCTTTTTTTTTTTTTTGAATGAAAGGTGTGGTTGAACAAAGATGGGGGTATACAAGGAATTTGGGGGTGTACATAGAAATTGGGCCATTCGAGCCTCATTACATTTGGGCTACCAAGTGGACCGTTATAGTAATTATCTTATTTATTGAGATGATGCAATAGGATGGAAGAAATAGATGATTAACTTTAGATTATAATAACACTAAGGTCAAGTTTGGCATTTACTAAATAATACAAAAAGTCAAAAAGTCACAATCCTATTTAAGTCACATCATCTTATTTAAATCACAACACCTCTCTAACACATCACATCAAACCCAACCCAAACCCAACCCATATAAGTCAATAAGTCAAAAAGTGTACTTTTTTAGAACATCCCAAATCAACCCTAAATGTTTGTATTTATCTTAAATATTTTGTTTACTATTTCATGTGTTAAAGTTTTATTAATTTAATAGATTTTACCACTCACGTTAATTAATTAATACTTTAGTGCTAAAAAAATTTAACGCTAATAAAAAAATCAGTTGTGATTGGGGCCTCGAAAACGAGCGCCCCGAATGTCCCTAATTTTTTTTTTTCTTTCTTTTCAGCAGAAGAAAGGAGGAAGACGAAGGGGGGAAGGAGGGGGAGGAGAGGGGAGGAAGAGGAGGGGGAGGAGGGACTGGAGGGGGCCTAAAAAATAGAGGAGGAGGACGCGATCGGAGGAGTAGGACGCGATCGGCGGCGATCGACGCAGGCGGTGCAGGCGACGCGACCTCTCTCTCTTTCTCTCCCTCTTTCTCTGCAACTGAGTTGCAGAGGTCAACAATGGCGGAAAAAAAGAAAAAAAGAAAAAACGAAATGCCTAAAACGACGTCCTTTTGGGCATTCGGGACATTCGGAGGAAGAAATTTCGAGGCACAAATCTTTATTCTAAAAAAATATAATGCTAAGATTATTGTTAAAATGTTTATGCATGAGGCAAGTCATTGTAGTCAGCTATCTAATGACAGTTAGTTGGCACATATTGTAAATAATGGAAAACAAATGTAAAATGTTAATAATCAAAAAAATTATTTTAGAACATGTCCACTTTTTAAACCTTTAAAAGTTAGTATGTTAAATTTTTTTGAAGACTTAAGTGACATATTAACATACATCAATTTGATATGAAAATTCTTCACTTGATATGTCAAATCTATTATTATATTATTTTTAAAATTTAAATTATTTTATGTTATTAATTAAAATAAATTTATTTTTAATAGTGGTTTGATGCCATTTAAATAGTATTTTATATTTTAAAAAAATACTTCACGAACATATGTATTTTTTGGGGGGACTTCATCACTATACTTCACCAGAAAATTGAGAGTGTTGGGTGGAAAAATTAGAAATTGAGAGTATGGTGAGTCCATGGTGTGAATGGTTAAAAAAAATATTACCCGACTTCTTATTTATAGAAAATAAATTAAAATTAAAAAATTATTATTTTTTTTGTTTACAACAATAATAAAGACATGTAGGTGTGTTTTGGGAATAAAATGAAAAGTTCGTTTTTCATTTTTTTCCCATTTTAATCACATTGTCTCTTATATTTTTTTATTTATAAAAAAATATAATAAATTAAATAAATCAAAAAAATTAAATTTTTATTAACTTTTCAAAACATTATATCATATTAAAATAAAAATATTACCATTTTTAAAAAATATTACTATTGGTAAAAAAAAGAAAAAGAAAAAAAAAAGGAAAGAAATGACATGACATGACGTGTGTTGATTCACAATCACAATCTGTTATAAATTGCGCCTTCGATGCTTTAATTGAAGACAAAAAAAAGCAAAAAAAGAAGGAAGAAGAAATTAAAGAAGTTTCCATGTTAAAATTGACATGACAGGATGATATCAAAAATCACATAAACTTTTAGCATATTAAATGGAGTTGGTATTTTTATCAAAAATATGGTTATTGAAATGTCACATCTAATTAAAAGTATAGATTAAAGATGCTATTATCATTTATAATTAAAAAACGAAAAAAAAAAAAAAAAAGAAAGAAAGAAGAAGAAGCTCAAAATTTTTTCTTAAGATGATCCTATATATATATATAAAGAGACTTATTTTAGAAAGATGGTAAAAAGTAATTTTATGATTTTTAATTAAATTTTTAATTTTTTTAGACAAATAATTTGAGAAGGTAGTAAAAAGTAATTTTTAGCTTTTTTGATTAATATTTGTTTATTATATCAAATCACAATAAAATGACTAAACTATCCCTTTCAATTTAAAAAATTTACAATTTCACCCATGTAACACATTTTAACCCATGAGAGGTAGAATTGTAATTTCACCGATGGCTAAAAACCAACTTCTCAAATGAAAAAAAATACAAAAAAGTCAACTTTTAACTTTTGCCACAAACCAAAAAAAGTGACTAAAAGTCAAATTCTCAAAACACCCCAAAGGGGAGTTGTTTTAGTCCAAAAAACGTTACTTCATTTTGTTATTTTTACCCAAAAACTAACCAAGCCAACCAAACATGACTTATTTTAACCTTTGTAAAAGTTTAAAAAATAAAATAAAATCATGCATACATCATAATATATGATTTATTTTAATATGAACTTGTTTGTTACATTATAATATGAGTTAAACAAATTTTTAGGTTATATTTGAATCATAAATTTAGGTAAAATTTTAAAAAGAATAAGAAATGTAAGTGAAATTTAATTATATTTTATTCACATTTTATAAACACAATATTAATTATTTATCTACTGAATTTGTTTAGTCTGAATTTGCCTGAATGAGACTCTTTACTTAAAGAGTCTCATTTGAATTTTTAAAAAGAAAAAATCTTACCGGAAAGAGTTTCTTGCGCGTTTCCAAAACAATAAACTCTCTATTTTTTTAATACTAAAAATAAAAAAAACACTAAATAAACAAACCTCAAACAATTCCAAGCCACCTCTTAGTTGGATAAGATTTGCGATTGCCATCAGCTTCCAAATATAATAATGAAAAAAAAAAAAAAAAAAACCCAAACAGAGACCAAGAAAATAATTTTAACTTGGTAGTATCAGAGTCTATGGTCCATATGAAACCAACAAGCCCATATGGTGTCTTATCTATAAGGAAAATTCAAGGAAGCTACCCACTTGAATATATTTATATTTTGGGAGTGTGAAACCGTGGACTGAGGGGCTCATCATCAATTGATTGTTTTTATTTTCCAGTTTGTGACAGAGACTCACACCACAACATGGTTTAGACGGCCAAAGACCCTTGACTTCTCCATTTGCAAATTGCAACCTTTCATTATCCGTGGTCGGTCCCCAAAGTTTTGTGACGCACCCTACCTTACGTCATAAACCCATAAATATTATTTGGTCATGATTGGTTTATTTTTTTATAAAAAAATAGAAATTAATTTGATAAAAATAAATATTAAAAAAATATTTTTAATTTTTAAAAATTATTTATGCCTTCCCAAAAGATAAAAACTATGTAAAACTGATAAATGTTCTTTTATTTTTTCACGTAATTAATTTTTAGTTTTTTTAAATAAAAAAAATCTGAAAACATATTATGAAACCAAACCAAACAAAGCCTATGTTTTAAATTTTTTTTTGTCTCTCTATTATTAATTTTAGATATTTGAAATTTAAAAAAAAAAAAAATCATATGAACTAGTTACGATGGTTTGTGATCTTTGGCTATAGTGTTACAACTTTTTTATTATGATTTGTTATAATATTGGTTATAACTCATCATGTTGTTTGTTATAACTTAATTATGATTATTATTTTAATTATAATCCAAAAAATCTTTAATTATACCTTAATTGTCCAGACGATAAGATTCAATAATCTTCTAAATAAAAACTTAATAGTTTGATAGAACAATCCACCTAAACAAACATTAAATTAAACAGGTTTTGGAGACAAAACTTGATTTGGTTTACAATGATTTTCTGAAAACTGTTTTTTTTTAATATTTCACGCAATTTTTTTTTTGGATACACTTAATCTAAATTCAATTAAAAATATGATATTTGTATTCAATAATTTTTAAAAAAAAAAAAAAATTTGTACTAATTTTATACTTTTTAAGTATATCAAAATTAAGTGAATCTAAGGAGTAAAAAAATAAAATAAAATAGATTAAATTTTTTTTAAAAATCACGAAAAATACAAAAATATGAATTAAAAATTTAAAAAATTATTTTTAAAAAATCAAAACCAAATAAAGTATTAGGTTCCCTAATTCAATCACCTATTCTCCAAATACAACAGGAGTGTTTGGGATAGGCTAAAATAGCTGATAAAATAAAACAATCATAATATTACTCTCTTTATTTTTTTACACGTTTTTTTGTAGTCACTAAAACAATCTATTCTATTCCCAAACAATCTATAAAATTACGCTAATGTGTAATAAGGGACTTCATACCATGGGCTTTCCCAACTATTTATCTACATAAACTCATAACTCGAAAATGAATCATTTATGTTTTATTTTTCTTTTTGTTTTTTAATAAAATATTATATTATATTGTACTAATATATTTCGCTAAAATCAAATGAACCACGGGTGGTCTTCGCTACTTATTTATTTATTTTTAAACATCTTTTTATAAACAACTTCACATTTTCTTTGCACCAAATCAAAAATTATTCAATAATTAAAAGCCATCTTGTTTGCAGGAAAATTCCCCCCTTTTTTTTTTTTTTTTTTTTTTTTTCAAACAGAGAATAGATCACGAGGTTTTTCTTTTGGGTTGGGTTTCTCAAGTTTAAATTTAAACTTAACTGTCATGTTCTGTCTCATGAGATTTATCATAAATTTCGTTTTGATGATTTAAATTGTTCATTTTGTAAGATTCTTTGTGCATATCAGTCATGAGAAACATTAGGTTAATCTAATAATTATAACATTTTTAATTGATTGCATTTGTCTCTAAAAAAATAAATGACAAGTATGTTTTAAAATTAGACGATTTATTTTTTAGAGACAAATGTAATAAAATAAAATGTACTACTATTATTGAATCTATTTAATTATTTTTATAAATAATATACATGAAACTAGAAAATAAACTGTTTGAATCATTTAAATGATACCCGTGAATAGCTCCACAAGTACGGAGTATGATAGTCAACTTCAAATTTAGAGAAGCCCAAATCTTTCCTGTGCTACTAAGGAGGATCATTTTACTTGTTCAAGAGAGTTGTAGCAGACATCTTCAATCCTCCCATGACTGGTCTGCAATCCCACATATTCTATCACGTTCTCTCTTCAAGATTTCAACACATTTCATCATTGGAAATCTGAAAAAAAATAAAAGTACGAGGTTTAGGAAAATTATAGAATGTTTTTGAAATACCATCTATCCGCATTCTTAACTAATTATTATTCAATATGTCCTTATGTTTACCCAACTCAATATTTCATTTACCTATCTTTTCTACCAATCAAAATATTATAAAATACCGTGTTTCTATAGTGAATAATTAGCCCAGTCTTAGAAAATTCAAATTGTCTTTTGGTCTTCTTATATGTTTGGCTTTTGTAGAATACTAGTCTTAAAATTGATAATTGCACCTACCAATTTATGATCCTATTGTCCCATATTATTATAAAAATTAAATAAATAAATAATAAAAAAGCTGAAACTAAAAATTAGTTTTATGTGCACAAAAAAGTATATCAAAAACGTACAAAAAAAGATAACTAAATAAATAAAAATCAATAATTTGATATGGATTCATTCTAAATGTAACACCCACCAAATTCATTGGTGCCGTTTGATAACACTTATATTTTTAGTTTTCGCTTATATTTACAAAAATTAAAAACTCAAATAAAAACTTGTTTAGTAAAATTTTTATTTATAAACCAAATGGTCTCGCTTTATAATTTGACAAAAATGAAAACACAAAAAATGTGTTTCCATTTTGAGTTTTCAGTTTTTTTTTTTTTTACCACCCAACACTAGCCACTCCCCGCCACCATTTTCCACCACCATCTCTGCAACCATCACCCACCACCCACCGCCCACCACCACCGCCACCACCACTCATCACCCATCACCCGCCACCACCACCCACCAGCCACCTACTCGCCACCACCACCCACACACGCCACCGCCACCATCACCCACCACCCACCTGCTATTCACCCGCCACCACCCACCACTCACCACCCACCATCCGCCACCCACCACCACCACCACCACCACCACCCACCACCACCATTACCACCACCCACTTGTTACCACCCACCACCACACACCACCCACCCACCCACAATCACCACCCATCACCCGCCCGCCACCACCCGTCACCCACCTGTCACCACCACCCGCCACCATCACCCACTCGCTACCACCCGCCACCGTCACCCACCCACCCACCACCACCAGCTACCCGCCACCAGCTACCCACCATCCACAGTCACCACTTTCCATTACCGTCTTCTGCCACCACTTGCCACCACTTGTCATTTCTCACTCTTTTTTATATTTTTAAATTTTTTTAAACATTTTGTCAATTACCAAACGCGTTTGTAATTTATATTTTTCTAAAAATAAACAAAAACCAGTTTATAAAATTTTTGTAAATATAAATTGAAAACGTAAACGTTATCAAACACACCATTGTGAATCTATTGTAAACGCATAGACATGTTTGGTTGTGTATTTGTTTTATGTTTTATTTTTTTTCAGAAACACACAAATTTGTTTGACAGGCCTTGTTGGATAAATTTTTCTCATTTTCTCAAACGCACCCACCTTTTAGGACACACCAAAGTTGTTTAAAACTATTTTTGCACAAAAACAAAAATACTGGGTGTTTTCAAATTTTCATAAACAGAAAACAAGAACCAATAAAATGAAAATACAATTAAAACCCATTGCCTGGATTTATTCTAGGTGTGTGATTCCCACAAGATTCAGAATGAATGTGGGCTGAATCCAAGCAAAGTACATGAGTCTGTTTGGTTGTATTTTTGTTTTTTATTTCTTATTTTCAAAAAATACCAAAACTTATTTGGCAAATTGGCAGACTGTTTTCAATAAATTTGTTCTAAAAACAACTCACTTCTCCATAAAAAAAAAAAAAAACAAGTTATTTTCAAAATTTCAAAAACTGCTTTCACACAAAAAGGAAAAAAATAAAAAATAAAAAACACTTAGGTGTTTTTGAAATTTTCATTATGTTGTTTACGAAAACACCAAAAATGAAAATAGAAAACAAAAATGAACAAATCCATTGATGTTTTTTTTTTTATATTTTGAAAAATATTTTTTTTCCTGCCCACACAACAAATGAATCATGCAAACGGGGAAAATAAGGTTAGAAATAACATACACTAATATGCTTCTTTGACAGCCAAAATTGCTGAATCAAACATATACACTAGAAAATAGATGAACCACTTCTTTTTATAGAGGTCTAGGGGGAAGACTATTTCTTGATCATGTCTTTTTCAAAAAATTGTTTAAAGCCATGAAATTGGATTAAGCTTTTCCACAATAAATGGTTAATACCTAAAGATAAGGACACATATTGTTATTATAATGAATAATGAATTCTGTCCTCAAAATAAATAAATAAACAATGAATTCTGATAGCTACTGCACAACAAACCTGCATTTAACTTGTTCTACCAAACATGTAGTCAATCAATTTAAAAGTCTACCACACAACTTCTTACAAACGCAAAAAATAAAATAAGATTCTCCCACACAACTTCCTTGAAATTACTAAAGTGAAAAATAAAATATCTTCCACACAACTTCCTCCTAACGCAAAAAATAAAATAACATTGTAAATATCTTCCACACAACTTCCTTGAAATTATTAAAGTGAAAAATAAAATAAGTATCTTCCACACAACTTCCTCGAAATTACTAACGCAAAAAATAAAATAAAATAATTCCTTAACAATTGAAAATAATAATAATAATAATAATTAATTTTTTCTCCTAACAATTGCTTCATTAGGAAAGAGAATGTAAAGGGCAAAGAACCAACCAATTAGAAAAAATTAGGAGAATTTGTTTTAAGATCCTTAATATTAAGATTTTATAAGATAAAAGATAGGTAATATTTAAATAGTGGTTGGGATCCCTCAATATTTTTTTAGAGAAATTTATCTGGTTTGCTCAATTTGTTTAATTTTTTTTATGTTCTGAAATTTTTTCTAGATTGAAACTTTTCTAACTTTTCTAATTTTCTAATTTGTCTAATTTTCTCTGAGATTCTCGTCAAGAGTCCATCATACAAGTATACCAATGAGATGTGGACTTTATTCCAAAATCAAAATAGGCAAAAGCCTATCATAGTAGCCAACTACTACAACAGAGGAGAGGAGAAGAAGGATGAAGAAGAAGAAAGAAACATCTCTCAACAAGGAGAGTCGTAATTTTATTAGTACAAAAAAAGAATACATGTATACATACGTATAGTATTTGAAACTAAAAACATCATCAGGAGGATAAACATATTAAACAAAGAAATATACTTGAAAGCTGTGTCAAAAGTTATAGAACTCATTCATTGTAGTAGTACCCAAACCATTAGGACATCCCAACACATCTCGTAAACAATAGCCCTCAAACCCATCAATCAGTCCTTCAAAAAACCCATTGTCAGCACCAACACCAGAGTTTGGCCCTTTTCAGGCTCACCCTCCACCATACAATCCTCATCTTCCGAGAGAAGGTGGTACTGCAAGAGCTTCTCGGTGTTGTCAGAAAGTTTCGAATTTGTTGGAATCAGGGACGAAATTAGGATTTTATTACCGGAGGGGCCGGAAAAAAAAATACCAAATACACAAACACACATGTATGTACAATATGATATATAAATTATATATATATATACGGAAAGAAATAAACCTTATCGATAATTCGTTGATCAAGTCCGCGCTCCTCCGTGACGCCGCCGCTTTATCACCAGAATACAAATGTGAGCTAGTCAAGGGTGTGTGCCGAAACTTCTCCGATGCCTAAGTCAAGAAGAACTAGACAAATAGACAAAAGCCTGTGGTATTCGAAATCAAAGTTATGCTACTTCTTCATAGGTGATGTTTGTGAGCTTTTATAAGTTTTACGTGGCACAATCCTAGTAGGACTTTTACTCCTCCATGTAGAGTCCTCCTAAGATTCATACTCTTGAAAGATAATGCTTATCCTTTAACACCCCCCTCACTGCTTAAACCAAGTGAGATGGTTTTACTATGGTCGGACTAACATATGACCGAAATAACATTGACATGCTAGGCTAACTAAAGTGACCGATCTAACTGTTAGTTCGACTCTCCCTTGCTTTTCTCCTACCTCGGCTTCTCATGCCAAAACCGAGCTATCCATAGAAGAGTCTAGTTTAACTAACCCAACACCAAGTCCTGAAGAGGACCCAGTATACCTGGGTTCCATACTCCATGACCGAACTAAATGCGGCGACCGAATTGTCCGTTTGTACTCTTCTAAACCGAGCTAGAACTAATGCCTTCTAGAACCGGACTAACTTCCAAGCCTCCCTCGGACCGGACTAATCTCTGGGCTCGAGACCGGACTAACTTTAAGCCTCTTCAAGACCGGAGTAACTCATGGTTTTACTCAAATTTCTTCGATCGATCTATAACGCCCAAATACCTAATTTGCATATAAATTACCCTCTCAATTGCCCCTTAATTCCATCTGCGTAGCATAATAGGGATTACCTGTTTATAAACCGAGCTAAAGTTCTAACCTTTCCAGCCAAGCTAAAAAACCCTTTAGTCGTTCCAGCCGAGCTAAAAAACTCTTAAGCCTTTCCAACCGAACTATCCTTATCCCAGAAAAACGCTTTTCAACCAGTAAACCTAATCGCTTCCCATTCTAGTGACACGCGGCGTGTTCTCGATTGGCCTTTTGCTAAATTATGCCGCCCTTGTACTTCGCAAAATTTGAACAGTTCCCACCTCCAGCTCTTTCACAGAAACAAAAACCCTTTTGCATTTCCAAATCATTCACTTTACTATTCAATCTCTCTCTCTCTTTTGAGTTCTTACTGTTCTTCAATTTGTTCTGAAGAAGTCGCGTGATTTTGTCGCCGCTTTGCACCTCCAAAGGCTTCTACCTCTTCATCTGGTAAGTTATTCAAATCTGTTTCTCTTTTTGTTTTCCTTGTTGTTGTATTTTGTTTAATCCATAGCATACTATTCATGTGTTTTTACAAAATACTGTTTCTGCTTAGCTTCGTGTTTTCTGCAAAAACATGTAATAGAACCACTTTGATTCTAGAAATAACATGAGAAACACTAGGTTTGATCCATAAACACGTCCCAACCGAACCAGGATACTGTTTGTGCTACGTGTAAATTTAGTCAGCTTATAACCGAACTAGAACTTGTGTATATACCAGTAGTTTCAATAAGTCACCATCTTTTGACTTACCTTAGCCGAGATAAACGAACCGAACTAAGTCTGAACTTAGTGTACTTCAGAAACCTTAATTTCGACCGAGCTAAGTCTTTGGGGCTAAACCAGCTTTCTTAGTTTTTAGACCGAACTCATAAAGCTGCCCCTAGAAGCTCAACCGGTCTAACAGAACATTTTCTTTAACCGAGATAACGAATTGCTCGCCAAGACCGAGCTAGCAAACCCCTTGTTCAACCCGAGCTACCAAGCGCCTTGTTGTAACCGAGATAGAACCTGTAACATCCTACATAATCGAAGTAGGACTTCTCATTTTCTTGTTTTTTACTTTGTAGCACGGTCCAACGATTTGTGCTTAACACCTTTGTTTTCCACTTTGCAAACTTAGGTTGCCCAGGCACTCCTCTGAGCGCTCAACCGAGCTACTGAGCACAAATTGCCCACCGATCTAATTTATTCGTAACTTATAAAATAAATGGGGAAGTATAGATTCTTAGTAAACACCCCTGGTGGTCTAGCCGAATTCCGCAAAGATTACAATATACCTGATGACGTCCATCTGACTTTAGCCGAACAAGATACCACTCCTTGGAGAAATGAGGGCTTCGTACCTTTTACTCTCTTGTCCATAGTAGAAACCGGTCTAAGATTTCCGGTCCAACCTTTGATCTGTGAATTTATTAGGCAAACTAGGATCTGTCCTACCCAACTTTCCACCAACTCATACCGTATAATAAACGGTATAGCCGAACTAAACCGTCGAGCTGGCATTAACCTTGGTTTAGCCGAGATATTCCACCAGTAGTCCATAGGCTCAAAAGACGATGACTGGGTGTACTATTTAAGAATATGACGCCGGCGTGAAAAAATAATAAAGGACATACCGGACAAAGACTTGAATGATGACGATTTTTTCTGGGTATCTGGCAATTTTGAAGACCACCAAGCCCAGATCCCTGGCCGTAGTATAAATTGGAATAAAGGAATCCTCGTATACTTTTACTGGCCACGCTTCATGCTTCTCTTTTATTTTAAGCATTCGCCTCGAATCGAACTAACAGCTTGTTTTATTATGATTTAGCCCATCTTCAATTCCTGTATAGTTACCCCAACCTGAACACAATCTGCGCCGCACTACGTTTTCCAGAAAGAAGTTGGGCCAAACTTCTTAATTTTGAGCCGACATACCGATACAACGGTCGCCGAAAAGCCAGAGTGACCGATTTTTTATTAGAGGACGCCCTCGAACCGGACCTAACCTTGCCCTAAATTAACCTAGTCCCTCTTACAGCCGAACAAGAGATGGCCAAGAGAAACAGAGTCAGGGCTCTTTTGACTGAAACCAACAGACCCGAAGTACCGCCACCAAGCCAAACGCAAGAGACCGTCATGGTCCTTCCTTCTCAACAGCCTTCTTCATCATGCCCATCCAAGCGCGCCCGGACTACCCCAACCGAGCAGCGTCTAGTAGACGGAGACGAAACCACCCTTCCATCGAGCCACCCACCGAGTCCACAACCGGAGCCTTCTGACCGAGCTACCTCCAGGTGGGCACCCAAGCTCACCTACCAGAACCGAGATATCTAAGACTCTGACTCGGTGGTCGCAGAGAAGGATCACTTATTGGCTTTCAACCTGGCCAAGAGTGTGTGCCTTCCAAAAGATATGGAGCACCATAATCAGCTGAACACCGAGCTGAAGGTCATCCGGTCTTCAACGAAATCCATGATCCTGGTAGGTAGCACTCTTTTTTTTTATCTTTCTAATTTCTCGAACTTTTAGCTCGGCTAAAGAAAAAGTCATTATTCTTTTTGCAGGCCATACAGAAAAACAACATCGCACACAAGCGAGTGTTGGAGCTCAGGAAAACAATAAGGCAGGCCATGGCCAAAGCCGAAGCCGAAGCCAAGTCCGTCGAGCTCAAACAATCACAAGCAAAGACGGCCGAGCTGGAGGTAGAGGTAACTAGTCTAATTGGACTAGTTACCTAGGCTAACGATGACAAACGGAGAGCTCTTACCGTAATGAAAGACAAATATTTACGGGAACTTGCAAAACTTGAGGGCGCTAAGGACGCCGAAACAGCAGAGCTGAAGAAGAAGGCAGATGACGCCGAGCTCAAAGGCTTTAAAGAAGGCGGTCAAGATACATCCAAAGAAGTGAAGTCACAAGGACTTGTTCTTCGAAAAGTGCCGAGGGGTGCCGTGGAGGTTTGCCAGGGGTCCGACACCGAGGTTTACAATGCTCCTCAAGATTTCATTCCTACCATCAAGTGAGTACGCCACGACCTTCAGAAGCAATTTCTTGAAGCGTCTGATGATGAAGAAGAAAATGAACCGACTGATACTTCAGTTGTCCATGAGCAAGCCAATGATCAATCAGCTCGGTTGGAGCTAACGGTCGAAGACTTGACGACCGAAACTGTGCTTCCAATAGAGACCAAACTTCAAACCGAGACTGGTCTAACCTCTGGAACCGGTGTTCGTGTTGATATTGATGCCGATCTAGATGATCTTTTCAGCTGACTTTGTAATTTTCTTTTTTCTTTTGTTTTGGACTTGTAAATCGGTCATGCCCCTCCTTTGTATTTGCTCTTGATCAATGAAAGTTAGCTTTTATGCTCAACACTTATCTCAGCTTTTGATCTCAGATACTTGTACTTGTAATGAGTTTTTCAATGAATTCTTTTGCTCCAACTGTGATCTCGGTTTGTATTCCTATTAGTGCTTGTTTTCTAATTGCAATTTGAAATATTTTTCGGCCGAGAAACCGTATTCCGGTTTTAGCTGGTCAATCTGACTAAGCTTACTTAGCCAACCACTCTTTAGCCGATATAATTACTTCGGCTGAAGAGTACAAAGAGTTGGTTTAATCCAGCCAACCACTCTTCAGCCCATACCCTTACTTCGGCTGAAGAGTAATAAGAGTTGGTTTAATCCAGCCAACCACTCTTCAGCCATACCCTTACTTCGGCTGATGAGTAACAAAAGTTGGTTTGATCTAGCCAACCACTCTTCAGCCCATACCCTTACTTTGGCTGAAGAGTAATAAGAGTTGGTTTAATCCAGCCAACCACTCTTCAGCCATACCCTTACTTCGGCTGAAGAGTAACAAAAGTTGGTTTGATCCAGCCAGCCACTCTTTAGCCCATACCCTTACTTTGGCTGAAGAGTAATAAGAGTTGGTTTAATCCAGCCAACCTCTAAGTTGGTTTTCCAGCCAACTTAGAATAAAGTGTTTGGTTTATTCCGACCAAACGTCCTGTAGCCTGGATTCTTATCCTGGGCTTAGGAGGGGTGTTAGTTTAATACAGCCAACCTCTAAGTTGGTTTTTCCCGCCAACTTAGAATAAAGTGTTTGGTTTATTCCGACTAAACGTCCTGCAGCCTGGATCTTTATCCTGGGCTTAGAAGGGGTGTTGGTTTAATCCAACCAACCTCTAAGTTGGTTTTTCCCGCTAACTTAGAATAAAGTGTTTGGTTTATTCCGACCAAACATTCTACAGTCTGGATCCTCATCCTGGGCTTAGGAGGGGTGTTGGTTTAATCCAGCCAACCTCTAAGTTGGTTTTTCCAGCCAACCTAGAATAAAATGTTCTTTCTGCCCCTAACTCATTAATTTACTAAAACAAACTTTTACAGAAGAAAACGTCTATACTGAAAAGAAAACTACTTGTTTTATTGAGAAAGGAAAAAATTACACATGTTTAAAAACAAAAAAGGCTAAAAATAAAATAACTTGAGATTGGCAATATTCCATGGCCTAGGAATTGCCTTACCGTCCTCATCTTCTAAGTGGTATGCCCCTTTGCCTGCTAATCCAACCACTTTGTAAGGTCCTTCCCAATTAGGCCCTAACTTGCCATCTCCCGGTACCAAGGTGTTTCCCATCACTTTGCGCAGTACCCAATCTCCGATTTTGAATTGTCTTGGATGCACTATTTTGTTGTATTTCCTGGATAACTCTTGTTGGTACGAGGCAATGTGAACCAGTGCTCTTTCTCTTCTTTCCTCCGCAAGGTCGAGCTCCAATGTTATGGCCTCGCCATTCAAATCTGGATCAAAATTCTCGCTTCGAATTGTAGGGAGGCCAACTTCTAGTGGGATTACTGCCTCCATACCATAGGCTAAGGAAAATAGAGTTTCTCCTGTTGACCGCCGAGATGTGGTGCGGTAAGCCCATAAAATATGAGGGAGCTCTTCCGCCCACTTACCTTTTGCTTTCTCTAACCTTTTCTTTATTCCATCCAAGACTACCTTGTTTGATGCTTCTGCCTGACCATTTGCTTGGGGATATGCCGGTGTAGAATTGTAGAATTGTATCTTGTACTCTTCACAAAAGCCTCTGAAAATTTTGCCGTCGAACTGAGTACCGTTGTCAGAGATTAGGGCTTTTGGTATGTCAAACCGAGTGATGATGTTCTGCCAAACAAACTTCTTTACGTCTTTTTCCTTGATTGATGCCAATGCTTCTGCCTCCACCCACTTTGTGAAGTAGTCGGTTGCTACAAGAAAGAACTTCCTGTTGCCTGGTGCTGTTGGAAGTGGTCCTACTATATCCAACCCCCACATTGCGAAGGGCCATGGGCTGGTTAGGGGTAGAAGTTCTCTGGCAGGTTGTTTTTTTGGTGTGCGAACTTTTGACACTTTTCGCACTTTTTGACATACTTTTCTGAGTTTGCTTGCATGTATGGCCACCAATATCCTTGTGAAATTGCTCTGTATGCTAGTGATCATCCTCCTTGATGGCTTCCGCATACGCCCTCGTATATTTCGAATAAGAATGATTCCACTTTGTTGGGATGAACACACTTTAGGTAGGGTTCTGAGAACGATTTTTTGTACAACGCTAGAGATGGGGAGAGCCAAAATCGCTGCGATTTTGCTCTTATTCTGTTGGCCTCTTTCTTTTCTTCCGTTAAGATGCCGTCTTTGAAGAACAGGATGATGGGATCCATTCAAGAAGGGCCTAGCTCCGCGCAACATACCTCTTCTGCCTCGGGGTCTTCAATGCTTGGTCTTGGTAGGTAGTCGATCAGCACTGGATGAGGGATGGAAGATTCGCCATTGAGGCAAAGCTCGCTAGCTCGTCCGCTTCATTGCTTTTCCTCTCGCCAATTTGTTCTATCCTCGACTACTTCAAATTTCTTGATCTGCTCGACCAACTCTTGGTATTTGCCCATCCGGTCATCCTTTGCTTCGTAGTCGCCGGATATTTGGTTTACCACCAGCTGTGAGTCGCTGTGAACCATTAGCTCGGTGGCCTTCATGTAGAATGCTGATTTGAGTCATGCAAGAAACGCTTCATACTCCGCTTTGTTGTTTGATGCTGGGAAGCCAAGGTTAATTGCTTGCTCCACAACTAGGCCGTCTGGAGAGATGAGGACTACACCAAGCTCTGCTCCATGTCGGTTGGATGCTCCATCCACGAAGAGCTTCCACATCTCTCCAACGAACAACTTCTAGCAAGTGGAAGGATCAGATGATGCCTTGGGATCTTCCATGTTGCTGGTGTTTTCTTCGAGGTCTATGCTTGCTGTCTGTCTCTCGCCATCTGATCGTACCAAGTTTTTATTTGTTGGCGAGTCTAGACTTGGTGTAGCATGGTTTGCTTCTTCCTTCCTTACTTTGCTTTGGTTCGCTTTGGGGTCCGATCAATATCCTCGCACCAGGGTTGCGCTTATTCCTGGCCAACTTCCATCCCTAGTTCGGTTGTTTCACCAGTCGATCGGCAGATATGATGACTTCTAGTGTGAATTTCATGACAAAATTTGCCAAAGCTTGAGCCTTTATCGCAATTCCGGGTTGAACTTGATGTCATATTGTCCCAACTCTACTGCCCACTTCAAGATTCGCCCAAAAAAGTTCGCCCTTTCAAACAAAGCTTTTAATGGGAAAGCTGTGAGGATGACTATGGTGTGGGCATGAAAATAGTGCGACAACTTCCTTGAGGCCATCATCAAGGCTAATGCCGCTTTTCCAAAGGGCAAGTACCTTTGTTTCGGCCACCAAAGAATGTTTTGGTCGACATAAAAGATGGATAGATGTTGGATTCCTTCCAAGACGGACCAATATCGCGCTTAATTGCATATCGAGATTGCTGTGCAGTGAAGAGTTCTTCTCCGTAATCGGGGTGACAAGTAGTAGTGGGGAAGACATGTATTCTTTTAAGCTTTCCAGAGCGTGGTCGCATTCTTCTTCCCACTCAAATTTGGCCTTTAAAGGATGAAAAAATGGTTGTAGTGTGTCTGACGATTGGCTTATGAACCGATTGAGCGCAGCTGCCATGGCGGTGAGATGCTGCACTTCTTTTGCTGAGTTTGGTCTTTCCAAATCCTGGATTGCTTTAATCTGGGAGGGGTCTGCTTCGATACCCCGGTTGGTCACTGAGAAACCTAGGAATTTGCCAGATCCTACTCCGAACGCACACTTGGACGCATTGAGGCGCAATTTGTGCTTCTTCAGGATCTCAAACATCTCACTTAGGTCCTTAAGATGGTCGTTCTCATCCTTGCTTTTGACCACCATGTCGTCGATGTAAGCCTCCATTGTTCTGCCTAACAATGGTTCAAACATCTTGGTGACCATCCGTTGGAATGTCGCCCCAGCGTTCTTTAGGCCAAAGGGCATGACCTTGTAGTACAACCTCTTGAGTTGTAAAGGATGTGACTTCGATCCGTTCATGCATGGCGATTTAGTGGTAACCTCAGATGCATCCGTAGCTAAGTCGGTTATGCCTCCGTTAGGTCTACCATTGATCTATCCGTGGTAGAGGAAAGTCGCTTTTTGGACATGCCTTGTTGATCGCTTTGTAGTCGGCGCGCACGCCACTTACCGCTCTTTTTTGGCACTATGACTGTTGGAGATCCATCTTGGGTAGTGTACTTTCGATTGTTCCCCGCCTCCAAAGAAGTTTCTATTTCTTCCGCCACAATCTCGCATGGTGGAGTGCCGATCTACGCATACTAATGATTGGTCCCATGGATGGGTGGACATTGAGTTGGTGACAGATGAAGTGGGATCAATGCCGGCATGTCAGATGGTGTTCAGCGAACACTTCGATGTTAGAGGTCAAAATTCCAAGACCTCTAATCTCTCAAGTTAGACAACGACGAACCGAGCAAAAAGAACTTATCCGGGTTCTTTTCATCTATTCTTACCTCTACCAAGTCTTTCACCGCTTTTTGATTAGCTGCTTTGCCGACATCTGCGAACAGTTCATTGCTCTCAGGTTCTTCCACCAAATGAACATATCCTTTGGCAGCGCGGCTGCTATTTACCGTGACAAAGCATTGCTTGGACATAATTTGATCTCCATAAACCTCTTCAATTACACCGGTGTCGTTGGGGAACCGCATTATTTGGTGGTAGTATGACGCCACCGATCGCATGGCATGCAGCCATGTTCTGCCCAAGATGATGTTATAAGTGGAGGGGACTTTCAATACCGAGAACTCCACTTGTTTCGTCACACTTCCCGCTTTGACTGGGAGGATTACTTTGCCAACGGGCCATTCTGGCATGGAGTTGAATCCGATCAGGGGAGATACGGCAGGTGCCAAGTCTTTATCTTGTAACTTCAACTGTTTAAATGTTTCGTAGTATATTATTTCACATGAACTACCCTGGTTGATCAAAATTCACTTTATGTCAAAATCCTTGACTCGAAGAGTGACGACCAGGGCATCATTGTGAGGGCAATATATCCTTGCCAAGTCTTTATCCGAGAAAGACATGACGTTCGTGGCCTTTGTCTTTCCCTTCTTGATGGCAGGTTGGGCACTCAAGACTTCTTAAATGCTCAAATTTTTGATTGATCCTCCGAGCTCGTGATACACGCCAGTTCGAAAACCCATGTATCACATTGATAATGCCTTGAGGTGGGCGCCAATTGACATTCCGCTAGGGTTATTATGGTCCCGGGGGCTAGTTCGCCCCTCCTTCAATGTATTTATCCAGGTGACCCGCTGCCACCAACTCCTCCAGGTGCTGCCTCAATGGCGGTATTCAAAGCAAAGCCCTTTTCTTTTGTGGAAGGTGCACCGTAATCTTTTGTCATAGTCCTTTGAGCTTCCCCTAGCTTATCGCCATCCGACGAAAGGCTCATCTCAGATTTCACTTAGAATTCTAGAGATCGGTTTCTTGAAGACCGTGGTTATGGCAAGGCGTAACTCTCAACCATCTTTTATCCCGGTCTTCGCCGTTGTCTCGCTCGCCACGCCCGCTTCGCCGGACGATCTACCGTGTTGACCTTTGCTGAGGCCTTTTTCTTTGGTACTGCGGTCGTGCAAGATTTCGATTTGGCACGTGCGCCGTCCTCCTCCACCCTGATGTGCTGATGCACTCTTTCCATCAAGGCTTCCATGGTGAGGGGTGGTGTCATGGTGATTGAGTCTCTTAGTCTGTTCCCGACTGGAAAGTCTCTTTTGTATTGGGCAATGGCGAGATTGGTGGGGCAATCCCCAATCTGGTTGAGGGGTTCCCAGTAGCGACTGTTGTAGGATCTTAAGGTCTCCTTGTCGCCCATGTCGATGGAGAGTAACTGGTCGATCTCCAGCGGGGTTTTAGTGTTCGTTCGGAACCTTGTTACGAGCGCTTCCGCCAATTGCGCCCAGGAGGCTATGCTGCCTTCTGGAAGTTTTTTGAACCAAGTCAAGCCTAGGTCACCAAGGCTAGATGGGAAGAGGATGCACATCAAAGCCTCGTTTCGCCGGTATACCGCCATGACTTGTCAAAAGTGGCTCAAGTGTGAGTAGGGGTCCGTCTTTCCCTCATATATAGTGAATTTGGGCTGAAGGAAGCCTGATGGTAGGGGCGCGTTTTCAATCACCGGAACGAACGGTGAGGTCTGCAGCCTCACTAATGCCTTGTCCATTGGTTTGTAGGCAGGGCGCGGTATTGGCATTCCAACCTCGACACTTCCATGCGTCCGAGGAGTCAACCGCTGTAAGGCAGAAACTCTATGTGGATCGCGTGCTCTGGCGTCCTCCTTCCATCGTGCTTTTTCTTCGAGCATGGTTCGTAAGTTGATGATCCGCAACTCCGCTTGCTCGATCTTGTTTGCGCGATACGAGGGCCAATAGGTGCTTCCTTCAAGTATGCGACCTTTCAGATCTCGGCCCTCTCGCACTGCAGCGATGAGTTCGAAGACTGGATTGAGTATCGCCCGCCCCGAGGCTTCTACTCGCCAGGAGGGTGTGGTATCCCTACCACGACCTTACGAGTGGCGATGAGGCGGCTTGTTTGTGCGTCCCTCTCCCGTCGCCGCTCCTTTTTCCTTCCTCTGGTGCTTTAGAGATTCCATGTCCGCCGCAAACCGTCGTATGAATTCGTCCTGCTCCTTGACGCGATCCTCCAAAGCTTGAGGATCAATCATCCGCCTTTGTCTCTCTGGACTTTGCGAACGAGAGTGATGGGGGCTGTTAGTCCGCTTTCTCCCTTTTGTATCTCTTCTGGGATTCTGTCATTGTGGCTCCAAGTCCGCCATAGGAGGGATCAAGGGTAGACCTTCGCGCCTCGCACCCCCTTCTGGAGTTTGTCCGTCAATGACAGACTGTGGTAATTTTTCGCCAGCGCCATTGATTCTCAAGAGGAAAAGCTTGATCAAGAGGTTTGTTCTTGTCAATTCCCACAGACGCGCCAATTGTACGGAAAGAAATAAACCTTCGTGATAATCCTGTTGATCAAGTCTCCGCTCCTCAGACGCGCCGCCGTTTTATCACCTATAAACACAAACGTGAGCTAGTCGGCGGGTGTGTGCCGGAAACTTCTCCGATGTCTAAGTCAGCAAACTAGACAAATAGACAAAAGCTCTGTGTATTCGGAAATCAAAGTTGCGTTACCTCTTTATAGGTGGTGTTTGTGAGTTTTTATAAGTTTTACGTGGCACAATCCTAGTAGGACTTTTACTCCTCCATGTAGAGTCCTCCTAGGATTCATACTCTTGAAAGATAATGCTTATTCTTCAACACTTCTCACGCTAAACCAAGTGAGATGGTTTTACTATGGCCGGACTACCATATGACCGAAATAACATTGCCATGCTAGGCTAACTAAAGTGACCGATCTAACTGTTAGTTCGGCTCTCCCTTACTTTTCTCCTACCTCGGGTTCTCATGCCAAGACCGAGCTATCCATAGAAGAGTCTAAGCTGAACTAACCCAACACCAAGTCCTGAAGAGGACTCAGTATACCTTGGTTCCATACTCCATGACCGAACTAAATGCGGCGACCGAACTGTCCGTTTGTACTCTTCTGAACCAGGCTAGAACTAATGCCTTCTGGAACCGGACTAACTTCCAAGCCTCCCTCGGACCGGACTAATCTCTGGGCTCGAGACCGGACTAACTTTAAGCCTCTTCAAGACTGGAGTAACTCATGGCCTTTTTACTCAGCCCTTCGCACTGAGGCCCATAACGGCCGGAAAATTTCTTTTACCAAATACACAAACACACATGTATGTACAATATGATATATAAATTATATATACATAGAAAAAAAAAATTAAATACTATAGAAGTAATTTTTAATAGGATGAAGAATTTTTTTTTTAGTCCAAAATAGAAAAAGAAGGCAAGATGGGAGAATAATAAGATATGCATTTTCTTATATTAGGGGATCATTTTATGTATAAAATGACATATATATTTTTAAAGTGTTATGAAAAATAGTATTTTTTACAGAAACATAGGGGCCATGGCCCCCCATAGTCTTCTTCTAATTCCATCCCTGATTAGAATAGTGAGAGTAGGAGAGAGGGCGATGGCGACGAGCACAGCAAAGGGACCTTAAGTTACATAAAATAATACCATACATCTCTCTCATTATCAAAATTTGGAAAGAGACGTTAAATATTCCAAAAAACTAGAATTTATCGATTGGTAAAAGATAAATTCCCTAAATTAAAAGGTTGTTGGGCTTCTCTTCTCTAGGTCGTACTGGATTGTCCAGTCCAGCTAGTGGGATCATCAAGGGCTTATGTTTGATTATTCCATCTATTGATGTTTTTAGTCCGTATAGGCAGATCGATCATTAAAAATAGAGTAAATTATAAATATATCCATTGAAATTTATTTAAAATACGAATTATTCATTATAATTCTAGAACTTACATGTCACAATTTTAAGTTTCTAATCGCATAATAAAAGACAATTTTTTTTATTATATATTAATCATTAAATTAATTAACAATTTTTAATGATATCTTAAATATATTAGGGGCACATTTTTATAAATATCTTTTTATCTACTTATATTCAATTTAGTTCACATTATTTTTTTATATTCCAATAACTCCTATAGCTGACATAGTTACTAAAATACCCCTAATAATATTCACATTTATATTGTGAATGTTCCGTGATCTGAATATTCACATCATCAATGTGAATGTTAACATGTCAATGTGAACATTCACACGTCAATATAAATATTTACATTGTAAAATTAGAATGTTCACATCACCAAATTACTAACTGTGCAAAAAATATTTGTAAAGATAGAAATGTCTATAAAATATCTTAAACATGAGAATTAGGATTTGGTAGATCAAATGTCCAAATAATATGACTTATTAGAATATAAGAATATCTTATGGACTAATTGTAATACAAACACTTGAAAAAAGATTTTCTAATAAATTTCCCTTCAATCAACAATTCAAGTAATTTTATTATTGTATAAAATAGTAGTTATAAATTTTATTTTTCTGTTAATTCTGTTAAATAAAAAATTCTGACAATAGAGTATTTGTAATTTTCATAACCACAAGAAATAATCTGTATTTTAAGTAAATATCAAAGGGTATATTTATAATTTACCTTAAAAAAAAATCAAATTAATACAATAATTGTAATCATATAATTGTATCATAATTTTTTATAAAAATATAGATTATTTTTAAAATCACATTTATCGTCTATGGTGCTATTGTTTGCACAACAAAATATTATATATAAACTCAAGTAATAACTACTATTCCGAAGTATAGTGGTTAAGATCAAGTGTCGATTTTCAGAGGTTAATCGAGTTGTGTTTATACAAAAAAAAAAAAAAATTAAAGTAATTAAAAAAAAATAGATTTTGAAAATATTAAATTTAAAACTAATTAAGACAATAAAATATAAAATAAAATAAGAAATACCTCAGGGTTATGAATCTACCACTAACCTTATAATTAGGAATTATTGTATTAGTTCTTAAAAAATCATTAATTTGGATAAAATAATGTAAATTGATCAGAAATACATCGTCAAGAAGATTTGTATATTAAAACTAAAAAGTCACTTAATCATCTTCGCTAACACGGATCTTCACCACTATACTAAACTAAACTATGGTTGATGCACTAATTGCCTTATTTGGTATGACTCATCTAACGATTTTAATACACCTGATCATCACCACTAAACTAAGGTTGATGCACTAATTCGCTTAACTAGGTATGACTCGCCTAAGAATTTTAATACACAACGGTGAAAACAATTATATAACATGCTTTGAATAAAACATTTATTACTCAAAAAGATTTAAAAGTAAATACAACTCATCCTTATTGCTTGATCAGAATTTCATCTCCACCCTAAAATAAGAATATTAGTTCATAACACCTATATAACTACCAGACTCTGATATATACAAATTACACTCTCACTTTTTCTTTTCTTCCCTTCTTTTTCTTTTATAACCTTCAAAAACAAAACAAAATATAATTGATAATACAATGAGTCCTCGTGGATGGGTTGGACCGATCCAAGCTCCTCAAGCCCACTGGATAACCTGCAAACAAGTTCAATCGGGGAACGGGGTAGTCCCCCGGCGAACCCTCCGGTGTATGAATTAGAGAAGATGATAGACAGAAAATGTAGAGAGAGAGAGATAGGAGATGGAAAACTTAACCTTCTTCTTGTCTTCGAGCTTTGCTTATATCCTCTGGTAATTATTTCGCTGTCTTAGTCGTTCTGACCTTTTTGCCGAAAGCTTGTGCCGTGGTTCGCCCTGCTCAGTAGGAGGGCGCTTACCGCCCTACCGAGGGTGTTGTCGCAATAAATGCGTGATGGGTTGCATTAATGGTGATGTGTCAGGCAATAACTTTGCAGATCTTTGTCCGCCGATATGGCTCGCTCAGACCGCCACGGTCCAACATCATTGGCCTTCCTCGCAATTGCTTCCAAATTGCATCGGTTTTACTAACCGGGTTGTGTAATGGGGTCTAAATGGTGGGCTTGGGTTTACTCATGGTGGGCCGTGGTCCTTGTGGGTCTATCCCTGTCAATAATATAATGTAATAATATAATATTTTATTATATATATATATATACATAATTTGAGTGATTGAGGAGTGTGAAAGGGGTGACCGCCACTTTTTCTCTTTCTTTTCATATATTTTTTTTTCCCCTATCTTTCGCTTTCCTTTCTTTCTTTATTTTCTTGACTTACGTTGCTCCTCTCTTTCTTTCTTTATTTTATAACAAATATAATTTAATATATAAAATATATTATTTAGATTAATTTATGTATACATATTAAAATATATACAAATACAAAAAAGTATATAAAATTATAAAATAATATAACTTAATGGACTAAAAAATTATATTTTAAAGGCATCAAATATGTAACATTTAGGCTCTAATTAGTCCATTTTTTATTTTATTTCAAAACAAATAGAATGAAATCATGTAATTATAATTATTGAATTAATTTGTTGTTTTTGTATTGATGAATAATTTATACCAAAAAAAAAAAAAAATCAGATTATTAAAGACGAGCCAGTGGTGGGCTTACGGGCCCAAATCGAAGTACTAGGGACAAACAAAATCCAAATTACAATGAAAGTGTATAGCCCAAGAGCACATTCTAATAAGGTGGAGAGAATCTTGACTAATTGATGTAGGGTTGTTTTGAAAATAGTAAATTTTAATCAAGAAGTTAAAAGATCATAATAAAAAAATTAAATGTTCTTTTTATTTTTTGCATTTTTTTTGTGAAAAATCAAAAAATTATTAAAAAAAAACTAATTTCCAAAACAACCCACCCATGCCTTGGTTGGGTACGCAGACATGGACTGTTTATGACATCTCATGCACGTAAGAGTGGGATCAATTTGCTATAGTGCAATCCCACCTATGCCTTCAACAAAATGGATGAATTGCATGAAGTAATTAAAAATCAAAAGTTGAAGAAACCTGGAATTTAACCAAATTGATCAAAGGAATGGCAGAGTACAGAAAAAAAAAAAAAATGATTTGCTTGTTAGCATTTCTGGAGAGGGTTTATTGTTGAGTTTGGCACACTAGTAGACCCAGAAACACAATCATTATTAATAACATTCTAGTACACAAAATATTTTTACACAATCACACACTAATGCACTTCACTTATTCACTTATATATACATTCAAGAACTCACACTTTGTGTCTTCCTATATTGCTTGACCACTCACTTTGGACTCACTCTTTTTTCATCTAATTGTCCAATTACTTAGTACATGCACACATCTCATATTTATACTAGTTAAAGAACTTTCAAGAATATACTCATACTTTCCTTACATTATAGAAAAATGTAGATTACTCTAGTAGATATTAGAGCTTACTATTCTTTAAAGTATTCTAGAACCTTCCTAACTTTCTAAATTTCTAATTTTCTCCAAACTTCTTTAATGTTCCGTAACCTTCTAGGATATTTTAGAATATTCTCAGATTTCTTTAGGTCTTTTCGTAATCTTCTAGATCTTTCCGTAATATTCTAGATTCATGTGGAAACTTCTAAAATATTCTAGACAGCAGATTTTAGAAAACCAAACAAACAAACAATAATGTGAGGTGAAATGATTAGAAAACCAAAACCCATCATTATTATTAGATCACTACCAAGTCTTCAAAACTTTTCTCTAAACCCATTAATTTTTTATCCCGACCTAATCGCACATGTACGTAATAAATTCAAAAAACACCAAGCCAAATAGAGTGAATAATCTCAATCCTGGATGTGAACATTCAACCTCCGGAGCCAAACAGAGTGAATAACCATGTGAAAAATGTCAAACCTCTTAGGAGGTCCATTGATCACAAAATGCCTCTGCACTTGTTTCACTCTCCTATGCAATCTCAACATCGATTCTGAGAAATACCCATAAGTATTTTCTTAATATTTGGTATATCCTTATCCGCCACGCTAATTGAATACGCTTTCCAATTTAAAACATCGCTGAATGGCGGTACATAACCATCCGAAATTAGGACAGGAACACACTCCGCGTAGATTGCCTCCACGACACGTGGATCGGCAACCTCGCACTGCCAGGACATAGGCAAAATCGACTATTTTTCAACATTGATTCGTAGGAGACTCGTCTCGAATGTTGTCGAGACTTGGATGTCACGGCCTTTTTCTTTCCAAAGGATTTAAGAGGAGGTGTCGGATGTGGCCATGGAGGCGGCTCGAAGAAGGCTAGGATTGGGCGGTGGAAGGAGAGGGCCGCCTAGAAGACTCCGTGATTTCTCCCTGCTCGAGATGGATTTCGGAAGGGGAACGCCTTTGGATGGATTGAATCCTTCTAAGTGTTGGCATTGCAGAGAACTCTGATAGAGTTGTTGTATAGGTGTGGTACGTAAGATGTTGTGTGTGGCCCCTGTGATACATGCAAGACATTTTAGTCAACATTATTGATTCAAGGTTCAGAAAATAAAGATTAATGCTCCATTTGTTTGAATGTTTTGTGTTATGGTTTGATATAATAAAAATTAGTTTAACCCAAAGTAAATTTATTTGAGTCAAACTTTTTTTTTTTTTTTTCTTGTCACTTTTTAAAAATTTTACAACTGCCATCGCACTATCGCTACCATCACCTCCATCATCCCTTCGCCACAACCGCCACAACCACTAATAACCTTCCGCCTACAACCGCCACAACCACTAATAAACATGGAAAATTATTTTTTATTAAAAAAAAAATTTGGACAAATTACACCGGTAATTTTTATATTTTTTTCATTATCATTTTGGTTTCTATATTTTTAATTAATTTGAATTTGATCCTTAATTTTGGATATTGTGTTATTTGGTCCAATTAATAACTTTGGTTACCATTTTTGATGAAAAAGTCATTGATGTGTACTCATTCGCTAAGAAAATTTATAATTTTACTCTTAAAAGTATGATACATACAGATCATGTGTACAATTGTTATAAAAAATGCTAATGAGTGTCATGAATTAAGCCAAATTAAAACAAAATTATAAATTTAATATCAAAATCAAGGTAAATAAAATTACAGAAATCAAGGCCAAAAGCATAGGAGCTATTAGTATAATTTGCTCAAAATATTTTCTAGGAAACAAACAAAAAGAGAGTAAAAGAAAAAATTAACGACTCACCCAGTCATGGCAAGAGAGCATGAAGTGATCTGCGCCGAGGCTTCGATTCCAGAAGGGATGTCTCCGAGCTACAATGTCTATGTAGTCTACGACTGCTCGGCCTATGGCATGGTACTCAAGTGCACCAGGTACATAGAGGTACTGAACCATCATCACCACACTAAACGGAAGGAAGAACACGAGAGCCTGTTCAGGGTCCTTGGTCCTGTAAAAATTCCCATTCTCCATTTCCATGATGAACCGTCCCTATTTAATATATACTCCTAAGACGACCATTGTGGAACATTGGTGGCTCCCCTTCTTCATACACATATATCTTGAACAATTTCTCCATCTCCAGATAGCTCCTACAAGATTTTTGTAACAGAGATAACAACGTGTACAAAAATTAGTTGGTCCAAGTTATAAAATAAAAAAAAATAAAATAAAGAACTTATACAAGAAGATTGTGGAATTAAGTTTTGGATTGAATTTTGTACCGGTGAAATGCATTGGCGTTACGGTAGATGGGGCCTTGAGGAACGCAGTCTGGATCGGTGTGGTTCGATTTCATGTTGTTGTTTTGGGACGCGGCCTCTCTAATGGAGGATCGGGCTTTGGCTAGAGTTGCTTCTTGCCTCTCTAGCCTTGTGTATATCTTGATTTGTCCAGGAAAGCTTTTGGCACTGGCAGGGCTTGTTGTAGATGATTGTTCTTCTTTCTATTATCAGAAAGAAAGAACGATGTATACATTAGCAGTAGTAGGCAATTGGCATGCAACATTGTGATGAAATACGATGATTCAGTTGATGTGGATGTGAATTTTTAAAACTATCAAAAGAAAAAAAAAATTATAGTAGAATTTGGCCTTATTGATTGTCAATTTTTGGGCCAAAAATTAGTTATGAATGGATACATATCGAGAATTAGGTGATATGTATGTGATTTTCATCCTCACTGATATATTAAGGCATATTGGAAATTAGATAATGCAGTGGTAAATTCATTTGAATCCATAAAAAAAGTAGCTATGTCAAAAATATTGAGTAAATTTTTAAATCATTAACTACTAATATATATATATATATTTTTTTAACTTCATAGCAATTAATCAACAGTATCAGTTATGAATAGTTTGAACATATATGTATCAGAAACAACTATTACGTATGCAATTTTCATTTCCCTCAATATATTGAAAAATAAAAAAACCTGATACATATGGTTTGCTGATATTTTAAACCATGATGATGACATACATATTGAATTACTTACTAGAGATTGAAGAGTCGCTTTTCTTCACCAAATAGCAGGTGCGCTTAATGAACTATTCAATATGAAGGAACCTTCCAAATTAGGAGGCTGCTCTAGTTCTTCATTCACAGCAGAGAATAAGAATCGAAAAACCAACTCTCCAAGGCCAAGGAGAGTGGAATGAAACCAAGATCTCTGAGGACCAAGTTTACAACCAACTAGTGAGAAGACAAGCAAAGGGGTGACAAGTAGGAGTACTGAAACAGTGATTGAGTAGGACAAAGATGGAGCCCAAAGGGGCTTCTTTGGAAGCCACATCTTGAAACTAATCTTTTCTCTTCCAAGATTATACTCAAGTAACAATCAATAACCCTTTAGATAAGGTGATCATATGTAAAGAGAGTTGAGGTGGTGAATGGGTATGTCATTTGATGCATTACTTCAATGCAAGTTATTCTTTGCCCCACATCACTACTATTCTCGAAAAGGATAGAAAAATAGTAGTGTGTGTATGTGCATCATTATCATGCGAAAGTTCTTTAAAAATCAAGTCTTGCTCTCAAATTCAAGTTGTTATAAAACTTGTTTGAATTACTGTTTCACAAAACCGTTTTGGGTCAAAAATAAAAATAAAAATAATTCGTCTTTTACGAAATACCCAAAATATGTCTTCGAATTTTTTAAATTTATTTACACTATAAAAAAAAAAAAGGGTGAATTACACTAACAATCTCTATAGTTTAGAAGTCGTGTCACTTTGATCCCTGACTTTTTAATTGTGACATATTTGATCCTGAATTTTGAATCTTGTTCTAAATAAGGATAATTGAAGATACCTTTGCTTAATTTTAAGAGTAAAATTGCTAATTTGATAAAATATAAACTAATTTGACAAAAATAAATGTGAAAAAAATACTTTTAAATTTTTAAAAATTATTTCTACCAACTAAAGATAAAATTAAGTAAAATTGATAAATCTTTTAGACATTTATTTATTTTTTTATCAAGTTAATTTTGTATTATGTGTTTAGATAATGATCATGTAATGGGTGATTGTTAAGATTTTAATATGTAATCGATATATTTAATATATGAAATACTTTTAGTCTTGGATTTTTGGATTTAATGGATTGGTTTAATAATGATATCAAACTTGTCGTCATATTTGACTTTTGAAAAAATAGAAACTAATTTAATGAAAATAAAAACAACAACCCATTACATGATTATCATCCAAACATATAATAATAAAATATAATAGATCAATACAGAATATGTATTGAACATGAAATGTACAGAATATGTAATAAAAAAATTAGATCAATAACACTTGAACATGAGGTTCAAAAAAAAAAAAAAAAATAAAATCTGAGGTTCAAAAATCGGAGATGTATATGTATGTATTATCTACATACAGATTCAAGAAAAACCCAAAAACTACTTCAATTAAGGAGATGGTTGTTGTTATAATTTTTTTTTCTTTTTTTTCTTGGCCGTTTTGGGGTAACTTTTCATGGAAAAAAAAAAAAAAAAAACTCAGAAACAGAGAGAAAGAGGGAAGAAGATGGCTATCACGAGAGGAATTTTTGAGCATGGCTCCTAATTTGAACTGCAGTTTTTGTGCCCACATGCTCTGCAGAATATTAATATAATTTCAATAAATATAAAAGGCAAAGATGCACTAGTGTTGAGAGAGAGAGAGAGAGTTATCAGTGAGAGAGAGAGACATAGCAGTGTTGGAATGAAAGAAAGAAGAAGAAGAAGAAAAGGAAAAAGGGGCAAAAAAAAAAAAAAACACTCTCCAAAACGACGTCATTTTGAAGGCGATAGGAAAGCGTCGCAGAGTAGTGCAACGGAGGATCTGGGTTCCCATGTATTGTGGGACACAATTCAAAAACCAGTGGACTGTAATTGGATCTTCCACAGCAAGTGCATGTGATTTGAAGCCAAATGAAAAGACTAGACACCCATGTGTTTGAACACTTTCTCTATTATTCTCAACCAACCATATCGTGAGAGGAGAGAGATATAGTAGGATGACCTTGAAGCAAGGAATTAATATTATAGTGCCATTGAAACACATATATGTTTTTGTGTCTTGTTGGGGGAAGTGATTTATAAGTCAATTTATTAATTTTTTGATTTATTTAGATTATGTTATTTTTTTATTTTTTATACGTTTTTTTATAATAAATAAAAAAATTAATTTATTTAGGTTTATTTTGAAAAGATGGTAAAAAATAATTTTTTGACTTTTAACCAAGCTTTTGCTTTTTTAGACAAATGATAAGAAGTTGATAAAAAATTACTTTTGACTATTTTGATTAATATTTATTTATGATGTTAAATCACAATAAAATGACTAAACTATCCCTATTTATTTAAAATATTTACAACTTCACCCAAGTAACATATTTTAACTCATGAGGGATAAAATTATAATTTCAATATTGGTTAAAAACCAACTTCCCCAATGAAAAAAGAAGAAGACAAAAGCCAACTTTTAACTTTTATTACTAACCTAAAAAAGTGACTAAAAATCATGTTACCAAAACACCCCTAGCCGGAATGAAGTGGGAAGAAAGGAAACAGATGGTGAATCCCCCAAATTCTAACTTTGTCACGGTGACCTTCACTTTTAGAACATGTATCTTTTAGAAACTCAACTTCCAGGACCATCTGAAAGGGGTTTAGATTTAGGGCAAATTACCGATAGGTCCTACTTTCGCACTTATTATCCATTAAGTCAGATTGATAAATTTATTAAGTGATAAAGATAAATTTATCTTTTTTATTTTTATGAATAAATTTATAGTGATAAATTTATCAGTCTCTTTATTTTTATGAATAAATTTATAGTGATAAATTTATCAATTTCTTATTTTTATAGTGTTAAATTTATTAGTTAGGACCTGTAAGTAAATAAGTCTAGTTAATAGGATCTATACGTAAATACCCCTCAGATTTAATTCTTTTTTTCCTAGTGGGCCCTAGCTAGTTTCTCGTATATTAATTTAGTATTTATAATTTTAATTGTATCAATTTTATTATTGAATTTTTACTCCGGTCAATTCAAGATAATTAATAAGAATTATTTAAAAATTAGACTGAAATTAAATAACAAAATAATTTATTTTCTGTTTGAAATGATTCATCTCTCTTGAATGAATAATTTTACCTTTAATCTTTGTCTAATTAAATTGACAAAATATAAAAAATTAATAAAAAATATTATTACAATCGAAACCTTAATAGAAATATTATATTATATTTTTAGTAATGTCCCAAAAAGTCAGGATTAAAGTGGGGTATCATTTTAGTCCTAGGAATGGTAGAAATTACTTCCACAAGTCTGTTGCAATTGAATCATAGGAATGGTTAAAATTACTTGCGTTGACTAAACAGTTTTTATCATCAATTGAAAACAATGTAGTCATTCACAGCGCAAAGGTCATCGTGCCAAAAAAAATAAAAAAAAATAAAAAAAAATTCCAAAAACTTTATTTATAATTAAAATATGTTGATAAGATTTATTTTAAATATGACTCACATTATATAAATTTTAGATTTAGACTCTACATTCTATTTTATTTTATTTGTAAAATTTTGAATAAACTTTTACAATACCTAAATTATTCGTCAAAGATTCAAAGCAAAAACATACAAGTCTTAAAGGCTACACAAATTCTAATTTATAAACTTATACTATATTAAGTTCCAATAATGATTCAACCCCTACAAAATATTACCCCTACAACCCCCACTCACTTGTGATTAGTCCAAGTAAGAAAGAGAAAAATATATATGTATATATATATATAAACACATTATTGGTCCACATCACTGTGGAGGTGGTGGGGGTCTCCCCAAAAAGGAGTTCCAAACATTTTTCATTAAGTCTTAACTAAGATTTTTTAGATCTTCAAGTTCCATTAAATTTTTAATAGTCGAAATTGCCATTCAAATAATGATTATTCATCATTTATGATTATCTATAAAAAAAAATGATGATTTGATATTAATTTTGATTTTCAAAATTTAAAACATGAACTTTCAAATTGGAAAGACTAAAAAAAAAAGATATTATATGCAAAAAAACAACACTAATTTTTTTAAAAATATTATAAACTGAATTATTTTTTTTTGTGCAAAACTAAAAATTTTGTGTTTATAAAGGAGTATGATGATTAAACATTGATGTGCAAAATTGAAAAAAAAAAATTAAAAATGATAATGCTCCTAGTTTTAAAACTGGAAAAAATTGATAATATTATCGGTTTTGTTTGATAGTTGAATCAAACTAATAAGTAAAAATGCAAAAATGTTGAATCTCATGCTCGGTTTTTTATTTATTTTTATATTTTTTTTTATTATCAGTGTATAAGAGGGTTCAAGAATATTGTCGGAAAATTCAAGGGCCTGTCGAAAAATTCAAAGATCGCCAAAAAACCCAAATTTCTAGAAATGGTGAGAGACTTCTTCAAATACAACTAGGAACACAATAGCAAAGAGATGAATGTGATATGTGATTGGGTGAAGAAGAAGACAAAGTAATTAGAGAGAATAATGGCAAAACTCTCCAATGAATCTCCCACTTTTACTCTCAAGGTAGATAATGGAGAAGGAAAATTAGTTCTCTCACAAGAGTTGTTTATCCAAAATCCAACCCTTGTAAAGTTATGGATGGGTGCTATTTATAGGTACCTCATGATGTATGATGGAGCCCATGTACAATGCACATGTAGAATATTCCTTCTAACTACCTTGTCTGAGAACGTGACCTTTTTGAGGATGAGAAAAACCTCGAAGAGGAGGTCAATCTCTGGTACCCTTATTTTTAATCATATTTAACCAATGATCCTCATTCATCTCAAAGGATTAGGGTAGTCTCAGAGGATACCCTGACGCAGAAGGGTCAGGGGTAGTTCAAGAGAACGTCCTGCCGCAAATATTGCTAAGTTTCATGAATCCCTTAAATCGTGCCACCTCCACCCGGGTATAGGCTAGTTTAACCGAAGAGTGAATTTGTAACGCCCCCAAAATAATTACAATAAGCCAACTCCAACACCAGTACAAAGTGATATAGATACAATAAGAAGTTTCCATTAATCAGAGTAATATACAAAAAGGTGACACATGCGATATATATTCATAAATCGTTCATCCTGAATTTACAGCATGTGTTATGAATAGTGAAAAGTAATGAAAGCTAAACAAATATTCATCTGCCCTAAAGGTTTACATCTTTTCAAGTCACTACTTGATTACAACAAAATGAGTCTAACTCAATACAATTAAGCCCTTGGCTATACAAAGCAAATACAATTAAAAAAGAAGCACTTGCTCCAAATCTCCCCAAACTATCGCCTTGGTGAGACATATCTCCAAGATTCAAAAGGATTTTTCCCAAATAAGGTGAGCCAAAACCCAAGAAACAATCTAACATAATATATGAATCTTAACAAAGATATAAGTATAATGTGCATATTCAATGCCTGAAATAAAATAATTTATATTTCACAAAATCATAATATGCAGAATTCTATATCTCAATTCATTTTATCTCAATTCTTTTCAAGTTAATTCATTTCACCTCAATTCATAAGTCAAATTATTATTATCTGACAACCCAACCGAGGTTACAACTCATGTTCTCTAATCAATACAACCATTACACAAACACTTCAATTTGCCATTTTACAAAAAAAATTGTCCATGAATTCCACCCATGTATACACAGTTTTTGGGACTTTCACCTTGGACACACATGCCAACTTAATTTAATAGAGTCCATCCCATTTCTTCTTCCAAACATGGAGGACATTCATTTTCTCCTCCCAAATATCATACATATGCAACGATTTAAAACACGGTCATATTCAATGACAACAGTTAAGAGATTAGTTTCAATTCACATAATCCTTATATAATTTTTACAATAATCATAGCTATCCTCCACCGATAACCCAAAATAGATATTTCTAAATAGATATACAATCTTCAAAAGAGATAAATTATCTAAATTTGTGTAGGTGAGAGATAGTGCACATCTAACTCCACTATTCATATACACATTAATCTAATTTCATATTCCCACTACCAATTTTATTATTTATACAAAATAATTATTTGAAACATTTTAGGAAAAAACTCTATTCTCTCTCAAATCCAACTCATGTGTCAAAATCAACAAATTTAACACAACACATCCTCATATCTATACCCATAACCATTTTCAATACCTTCATTTGAAAACCCTTTATTATTATTATTATTATTATTATTATTATTATTATAAACCAAAACCCTAGGTTTGTCTAAAATCCTCCAAATCCTAACATTCTTTACACAATCAACAAATAACTAAATTAAAAATCATAGGAGATTTTAGAAAGTCCCTACCTCAAGTTTAAAAGACCAAGGAAAAACTGGAGGAACTTCAAAGATGCTGAAATCAAGATCTATTCGGATCAAAATGGAGCTTTTGAGATGCTCTATCTTTTTTCGCAAGACACTAGGGTAGGGAAACCAATGGATCTAGGTGAAAATGTAGAGAGAGAGTGAGTTTTAGAGAGAGGGGGTCCTGATCTAGGGTTTAGAGTGAAAAAGATATGAAAAAGTGATGTAAAAAGGTGCCGTTGCGAACTGCTATATGCACAATTTGCTCGAATGCAACAGTTAACGCTTGAGTGTCAGACATAATAAGTTGTTCCGCTCGAGCACAAGAAGTAATGCTCGAGTACAGAATGCACACTTCCAGTAGTTTTACAGATAACAGACCAACGCTCGAGCGTAAGAATAACCGCTCGAGCATAGAAAACATCGCTCGAGCTTAGAATACATCCTCCCAGTAGTTTTGCAGACCTGTAAAAGTACTGGGAGTTCACAAAGCCCACTCAAGCGCAAGAAGTGCCGCTCGAGCAGAAGAGCAAAATCCTGGGCAATAAAAGGTTTGAAAACCAAGGAACCAACCTGTTCTAAACACAACCACAACAATCCAATAGCCAAATTCAAAGAAACACAAGGGAAACAAGATATGACCAACAATATAAAACCATTAAACTCGACTCTAGGATACAACAAGAGTCAGGTCAAAACCGGAATCACTATGAAATTTATCTCCACTCACCGCTCGTGGATCGGATCCTTTGTTTGACTCCAACATGTCCATGGTTCTCGTGTGTAGATTCCTAAAGCCCGAGCCCACAAGTGTTCTCGAACTCATTAATAGAGCGATTTCTAGATTGCGCTCAATCCGCTCGCCAAGTGCTTAGGATCTCTATGTTTTTAGATTCAACCCTTTCAAGTCCGAGCTCAAATAGGTCTCTAGATTCGTGGTTCAACCCTTTCAAGACTAAGCCAATACCTCGTGAGAATGGATCTCTCCAAGGGTTTCATCTCTTCAAAACAACGATTAACCTCTTCTGATGCCTGTATGATTTGAGCCTCCTCATATGGGTTTGTTGGACTCTCTTTAGAGATATATGCTTAATGGGTCTTCCTTGGCCTAATTTGTTGGTTTTCTTATGGGTTCGTTCAATAGAATTCACTTGGCTTATTTGGCAATAATTTCTCCAAACTCTCCAATTTTAGGCTTTTCGACTGGGCTTCGATGGGGCCCAATTAATCAATGGGCTCAAGTTAACCTTTTTTAAATTTTGCCCCTTGTATGTATAGAAAATTTTGAATTTCTTGGACATGCATATTTTCACTTCTTCGACTATGCTTCACATCACGCTCTCAAGAATATTTTGTCCTCATGTGGCTTTTAGATAAAATTGATGACTCATCATAATTTTATGGATAAGATTGTCAACTAAAATTGATAAGAAAGAATCTTTATTTTTTTATCCTTATGCCATATTTGGTAAACACACATTTGTGCCCTTTGATTTTTTTCAATGAAAATCAAAACTTGATTTTTTTGGGGGTCTAAAATATATCTTGCTTGGGCCACGTAACTTTTCTTCATCATTTTGATTCCAGTTTCCTTTTGGAGACAAATAAAAAAATCTCAATAATTTTGACCCACTTTATATATATATATATATATATATATATTGTACAATATCTGAGAGACCATACTAACCAAACTTTTTTCCCCAAACAAAGCACAAAACACTCGTCTTTATCCCTCATCTTTTTATTATTTATTTATTTATTTTTATTTGTTCTGAGAAGTCCAACATCTAAACCCATTTTCGCTTTCTCTAAAGTATTGAAGACCCATAACCTTCAACATTAAGGTAGCATTTGGTAAAGTTTATATTTTTGGTTTATGTTTACAAATTTTTTATAAATTAGTTTTTGTTTAATTTTAGAAAACATAAATTATAAACGCTGTGGTTTGAACAAAAATTTTGAAAAATTTAAAACATAAACTAAAAAACTATGTTTGTTCAGGCCTAAAATATTTATATTTATTTTTTATTATTTATGACAATGGGATCATACACATTATAATTAAAAAAAAAATTATTGAAAAAAATTATTTGGAAAAAAAAATTATTTAAAAAAAATTAATTGAAAACAAAAAATTGTTAGCCAAATTTTTAAATTTTTGTTTAAAAAGCAACGTAAACTCATTTTTTTGAGTTTAACCATTTATAAACTTATTTTGCCTCTAACAATAGTATTGATGCTGTGCTTTCCATGTTCAATCTTTTAATCCCACTACGATTCGAGCGGGGAGCCAGAGTCGACAACACGACCAAATGTGGAAGGAGCACCAATCGCGCCGACACGTGAGCGGGGGGAGCGCCCCAAGAATATTATAGGACGCCTGGGAACTATATATAAGTTACCTCACTCTCTAATATCAAGAAAGTTTTTAGAGAGTGTCATACGCCATCGAGGGAGTAAGTGGCGCCATTGAGAGTGAGTTATGGCCTTAATGCGACATTGTTTTAGATTACAAAATAAGAACATCTTTCTCACATATCCCGTATGTTCTTTACATAAAGAGGGACTCTCAGATAAAATTAGAGCGCTGTTCACCACTAGACAACTAAATTTTATCAGAGTTGCACACGAATTACATGAGAATGGTGAACCACATCTACATGCTCTCGTCCAATTCCCATACCGTTTCCAGACGCAAGATGAACGGTTCTTCGACATCACACACGAAAACAATAGTCGTCATTTCCATCCAAATATGCAAGGCACACAACCATCGTAATGTTTTAGAATACATCTCCAAACACGGTGACTACATCGAATGGGGTGAATTGGTGAACTGGCCAATGCTAACCAATGTAACAAAGAAAATATATACCGTGAGGCGCTTTGCAGTATAACAAGGAGCAAGCACTGGCAATGGTGAGAAATGGCGACCCAAAATGCTATTGGTTAAATTATGATAAATTGTTTCTAATTATGACAGGATTTTATTTATTCCACCATTGTCGTACGTCTATCAATTTGCGTAAATGTAATGGGTTATCCAAAGCAGATATATAGCAATGGATTGCGTAAAATATCAAGGACGAGGCCCAAAGACCACCCAAGCCCAAAAGCATTTTTATTGAAGGCCCATCTAAGATTGGAAAACCATGTTTTTTGAGTTTAACCATTTATAAACCAAAAAAATTATCAAACAAAATTTTATGACAGTTTTTTAAATTTTTGTAAATATAAACCGAAGTTTAAATAGTTACCAAATAAGCCCTAAATGACTATTTTTATATTTCAGAACAAGATACCGTTGCTCGCTTTTGTTTCTATAATTACCGAGGAGCTCCATACCGACGCTTAGCCTTACTACTCAAGAGTTTTATTTCAAATTTCGTACCATAGCAACCCCTGTATTGCAAGAAATGTCAGAATTTACTTACTAACCTTCGCCGCGCTTTTGTTTTTGTTGGTTACATCAACTCGACACGCCAACATCATGACCTCGAGTCGTCATCGCTTCTTCCACGCCATTCTCGAACCTCTTGTTTTGACGAATCCAAATTTGTGAGCCTTTGCTAGAAGTTTGATTTGGGCTTTTGAGATTTGTGGGCATTGTTGTATACCAATTTTGAACTTGAGATAGTCAAGCTTTTTTTTTTTGTTTTTGTTTTTGATAGTGTAACCCTTGAATCTTCATTGTTAAATATCTCTATAAAGAAAGCTTGTGGCCTCACCGTTTTAAGCTAATTAGAGAAGATAACCCTTGAAAAAACGAGACCTATGTCAATCTTTGCTAATTCCATCAAGAAATTCGTGTTTTGTTGTCTTGAAATCCATGCTATTGAATCTTGAACCTGCCGATAATCTTGACATACATAGAGGCTTGATGTTGAAAATAAAGGATTGGTGTTGAGAGTATGTAATCATGATTTGAACTTTGTAGCTTTATGTCAACTTGAGAGGAACCGACTATTGTTGATGTTGCTCTATTTCGAACGCTGAATTTTAATATAAACTCGATATTATCTCGCTTTGTCCGCTTTAATATTTCACGAAATGAATTCTTGTACCAAATCCAAGACCCCAGGCCCTCGTAACCCACACTAATGATAGCAAGGGATGTCTTTCAGAAGTTTGAACAGAAGCAAGGCTGTCTCTCAGGAGTCTAAATAGTAGCACACATCCTACTTTGGCAAAAAAGATCCCTTCTGACAGGTAACCGAGTCTAGAGGGCTGTTCTTCGGAAATCCAAGTGGGAGCACACACTCTACTTTAATAAGAAAGATCCTCGAAGCTCACACTGATGGGAGCGAGGTTTGTCTTTCGAAAGTTTGAGTGGGAGCACACACTCTACTTTAACAAGAAAGATCCTCAAGCTCAGACCGATGGAAACAAGGGTTGTCCTCTAAGTCCAAAGGAAGGAAGCGTTGTCCCTGAAGTCCAAACGACACTAATGAAAGCAAGGGATGTCCTCTCAAGTCCGAATCTAAGCAAGGTCATTCCTCATGAGTTCAATAATAGCACACATCCTACTTCGCAAGGAAGATCCCATCCGACAAAACTAAGTCTCAAGGGTTCTTCTTCGGTTCAAGTGGAAGCATACACTACTTTAGTAAGAAGAAACTCAAGCTCGTGACCGATGGAAGCGAGGTCTATTCTTCGAAAGTCCGAGTGGAGCACACACTCTACTTCAACAAGAAAGATCATTTCGTTGGTAACTAAGTCTATTACTCTTTCTTCTTCAAGGTGAAAAATTGAAAACTTTCTCAAGTAACATAACACAATGAAGATACACAATACAGAGAAACTAATGGAGATACACAACATGGAGGAAATAAAATTTCTTCATAACATAAGAAAGATAGAATTTCTTGGACAATGCCGTAAATACAAATTGTAAATGTCATAGATAAACTTTTTTCATTTAAATGTCGCACCTTTGCCTTTAAAGGCACGAGGTCATTTGGAAAGCTTTCACCAGCTTGTTCTAAGTTATGGTTTCATCTATCTTGCATACATTTCTGGAGCCATTTCTGGCTTTAACACTATGCCCTCATCGGGAGGTTCTTCCTTCAACTTGGGGCCAACTATGGGAGACACTGACCCCCCACACCTTCATAAGTAGTACATCATTTTGCCTCTCTCTCAGACGTTCATCATCTTCTGAGGCATAAAAGAGCTTTTGGGCAAAGAGGAAAGTTGGGACAATGGCCATTTGCTTGACTTGACCTTCGGCTTGTCATTCGAGTAACAAGGCTCGCATGTACCAAAAGTCTTTTGAAGCTTCTATAGTCACTACTATATTTCCCCACTTAACTTTGACATTAATCGATGATAACTTGATGGCATGACACCATACTTGTGCATCAAAGTCCTCCCCAAGATAATATGATAGTTTGTCTCAGAGTTAATAATATGAAATCTAGCGGCCGAGTGAATCACCCCTACGGCCTAATCAATTGTCATATACCCTGAGTAACTCTCTTCTCCTCCAAAACTCGTGAAGACTCGGTTGTTTCATGATGTGGTTTTCGTAAATCCTAGCCTTCTCTAGAGTTGCTGTGGTCATAATATCGATGGAAGCCCCATTCAGCAAAGCCCTCGAGCTCAACCTCATTGATGGGCAACACATAGAGTGGTCAACAGTGGAAAAGGGTATTTTCATTGTCTCGTAAAAGATTGTAGCACTAGTCCGCCTTTGCTTTCCTTGAATAGATCTCTTTAACCTGCACACCTCCTCACGGTGTGCCTCAAAATGTTGATAATGGACTTAGTAATTTTAGTTCTCGCTTCCTAGAAAGCCTAAGTCGATCAAAGAATTGTTTGAACTTGATGTTATCTTGAGAGTATTTGCATAGTGATCCGATCATTCTCTATCCTCGACTACCATAGTTGACCAACTCCTCACCGATTGAAGTAAGATGGCATACAAACATGATGTTTTCTTCTTGGATTGAAGGATGCTTCAGAACTAAGTCTTCCTTCCGGATTGAAAGGTTCACTATAAAACTTCCTCGCCTCGCTCAAAAGTGTCTTCGAACGAAAGTGCTCTTCATCTTCTAGCTCAAAGGCGCCTTCAAGGAAATGTTCTCATCCTCTAAGTTTTCAATTGTTTCAATTATTGGTCTATCATACGCCATCATAGCCACGCTTTCTAGGATATCCTAGAGCCCCTGGCCCTTAAACTTTAGCTCATCTGTTTTAACTTTCTTTTAAAGATCTTCTAAGCCGACACTTTTTTGTAGGATGTCCTAGTGATTAGTGGAAAACACAATAATTAGGACCTCGCGATCATTCTTCAAGAAAAGCTCTTCAATATGAGGCAACTTCAATTCCCCGCCCCGCCACTATAGCTCAACTTTTTGTGCCCCTTCGTAGACGTAATAAGCCCTACAAGATTTGACTCTCAAGGTTTTGAACTGATCTCACAAGTGCAATGTGAAATAGATAATCACCAAAGAGTCCAACCGCAAATCTTTTGAAAAATTAATTTTGAATCAAATTGCCAAAAATGGATCGCATGGTCGACATGAGTCGCAACCTAAATATTTTTGAAAAATTTAAGAAACCCATGACTCATGCCAAGGGCCACTTATCCGTTATCACCAAGATTGTCTCGCTCGAACTTAGGTACGAGGGAAAAGTCATGAATTGAGCACCCCCACTCGTCCGATCAAAAATCACTTACCAATCATGATATGAATCTTATCTACATTATATGCTCTTGTTCCGATTTATTTAGGCTAGCATTACTATGTGATGCACACAAAAGTATAGACTAACTTGCAAGAATTGGAATACTTGATTCATGTTTGTTTTGAAAATTGTTTTGACTATGTACCACTTGAACAAGTGATCGATATGAACATTATTCAAATTATTTCAATTCAAGCAATTAGCCTTCATCCACATACATTCAAGCAGCTTATAGCACTACATTTAGTCTCATGGCAAGCATGCTAGATATGGTCAACAATCACACACATGCGCTTATGCTAAAGCTTAGTAAAGGCTCACCTAGCACTCTAAGCCAAAAGAGATAAAGTTAGAAAAATGCATGATCCTAACTCAGGCAATATGACTAATGCAACACATGCGATATGCAATTACTAGGCTCGACTACTAATATGGCATATGAATCAATTTGATAGCATGTGGTCTAAACACGATTCAAAAAAATGTTAAACTAACAATGTAAGTTAAAATGATGAATCGAGCCTCTGCATGCAATACAAGTGGATGCAAACATGAGATATGCTAAACAAAAACATGATGCCCTAAACTAACCATCATAAGCTAGTAAATAAAAGGAGAAAGACATAGGGATGGAAGACATACATGTTATTATAACATTGCACCCCCACACAGAGGGTCCTAATGAATAAACTAGCTAACTAATTAGAGCTAAGCTAATTAATTAACTATCACAAACCCAAATGAAGCCAACTATTCTAGCTAGCTATTACACAACAAATGAATAATTTAGCTAAACTACTTAATCCGATTTAATTAACTATTCTAGCTAACTAATTATTACAATAAATCAACCAACTAATTGAACTAATTAGTCACATGAATACAACATGAAAAGAGGGCTAACCTAGCTATTCTAATTACTCCACCTCGAAACGAGGAATTCTCATGCATGTAATATTTCCACCAAAAAGCCATTGTCATTGCCAAATGCCTCTTGCACAAAGAGAACACTTGTACCGATTTCCACCTCCACTAACTATGTTCGCTTAAAAGTACACTCATCGATTTTGCACCGGTATCGGCCGAGGTCCGCCATCAAGATGGCCTACCTACCACAATCGGCGATTGACTTTCCGCCACAACAACGAAAGCAAACAGAAAGAGACAAGCATTCTCAAGGGTTTGTTTGCATAATTTACCCTCCTTATCATTTGAACAATTCAAAGGAGTATTAAAACTTGATTCACAAACCATCAATTTATGCAAGTTCATTGCATGATGGCCTATGAACCAAAGTGTGCAAGTTCAATAAATGCAACAAAAATAAGAATCTCAAAACCACCTCCCTATCATGAAAGATCAAAGGAAGTAGTTGACAATGAATCTTGAACCGCTTTCATCACTACAGGTATGAAACAATTCAAGACTCAAGGGCTCAATTAATATCCGATTGAACCCTAATCAAGCTATTATCTTGAATCATTTTTAATCACCAATTTTATTACTCCATTTTAGTTACCTCTCAATTTTAATCAATTAAGTCCAAAAGTGAGTTTAAGTCCTCTAATGAAAGTTCAAACCAAGTGTTGCTTTGAATATAAAAGAGACATCATACCATTGGTAATGAACCCCAAAGGATTAAATCATTAAGCATGACATCTCAATCTCATGCTTAATCAAACAAATAGTTTGAAACAACTTTCAAAACAAAGAAAAGCCAAGAAATGAGGGAGGTTGCAGAGAGATGATTAGAGATGAAAACAAGTATGAAAAGCCATAAATAAATGTTATCAACTCAAATAGGATGGTGGCTAAGGCTCTAAACCACCAATCCTATGGAGGACTATTACACTATAAGCATGCTATACTGGAAGCATAAAATGAAACTAACTCATAAAAAATAGTCCTAAAACAAATTTAAAAAAAGTCTTAGAACATGCTAGAATTAAGCTAACAAAAAGCTAGAACAATAAGCTTAAACATGGAGCATATTACACTAGTAAGCAAGACACAAGGAGGGGAGGCTAACCCCTTTAATTTTAGACTTCAAAACAGTTCTTAGCCACTGAAATAGCTCTCAAAATCAATGTTTAAAAGCTCAAAAGAGTTGAGGAAGAGATGGGAAACACAAGTGTAAAGGCTTAGAGAACAAGGTTCAAAGAAGGGTGATTAACCCCTCTACCTTTTAATAGCCTTAAACCACAAGCTTCATTTATAAAAAATAGTTGAAAAATAGTACAAAAATCAACAAGAAAAGATAGAAAATAAGAAAAGTAATGAGCTTAGTAGTTAGTACCTCTTGAAGAGGTATAACACTTTTTTGTTCACAAACCAACAAGTTCTTACTTTCAAGGGCTGAAATTTGACTCAATAATCTCAGCAGAAAGAGAGCTCTAATATTGGTTTAGGAAGTATTTGGGTAAAGTGTGTGTTGCAAGATAGAGATAGAGAGAGAATTTCAAGAATTGGAACTTTTGAAATTTTTTTCAACCTTAAAACCATGAGAAAAGGCCCGTGTATATAGAAAACAGTCGTGCCTAAAAATATCATGCCCTCGAATAGGTGGAGCTTTTGGGGGATAGCTGGCCAAAAATATTCAGAGGTTTTTCACTAGTGGCTTTCAATGCCACAAGTGTGAATAAATTGCCGTCACAAATGGTGTGGCCTATCTACCAGAAAATCTCTAATTATTCTGCCTATAGTCTTAATTTCAAACGTAAGATATCTTTCTTTTTCGCATTTGTTTTAGGTCATTCTTGAGTCTAAATTGAAGCCCCGGAAGTCTAATTTCCAATGGTGGTAGCCTTACATCTAAATTCTAAGTCAAAGATATGCCTATTTTAATGAAGGTTGCTCATTTATATTTTAATCTAATTGATGCTTAACTTCAAAACAACCATATTTCTCTTTATCCGCACTTCGCTTTAGGAGATTCTTGAGTCAAAAATCAAGCCCCAAAAGTCCACTTTCCAATGGTGGTGGACTTACAACCAAAGTCCAAGTGTACAAAAAAGATAGGCCTGATTTAGTGAAGGCTGCTCGGTTCTCTTTAATCTGCTTGATGTCCAACTTTTCCTCAACTAGTTTTCTTCTCTCTCCTCCAATTTCTTCTTCAACTCCAAACCTCTAAATAGGATGTTTAAATATTTTTTCAAAGAGTTCACCTATCTTCCATTAATTTCCACTTTGTCCTGTGACTCGGGTTTACCAAAAAGTGTAATATTTTAAACAAAATGGGAGCCCCTAATATCGTGAGAGAAACATTTTTAAAAAAATATTTTGAAAGAGAGGGTTTTAAGGTCCCAAATAGTTTTGGTCCAAAATGGGATGTAAGGTTAGGATTTATAAGTTTTTCTTGTTGAAGAAATCAACGCTTGTAATAACAGCCAGATCTTTCATCATCAAGGATCAACCCGAGGCGCTCCAAGTCTTAAGGGCGGTAAAAAATGGGTGTCTAAGGGCCACCCTCATTGTG